>CAVMJV010000040.1:1200000-1800000 GCA_963681835.1 Meloidogyne enterolobii | reverse complement strand
ATTTTTCGATTGATAGTCCATATAAATCCGTTCCCTAGTTATAATCTAGTTATTTATACTAATAACGCCATAGAGTTTATCTCTAGATTAAAAATTAACTATTTAAGTTCTGACTTTAATAAAGCATATGCTAAAGAATTTGGAAAAATTAAAGAAACATTTAAAAAAATAAATTCTCACCCATGAAGGAAATTATACAGTATTAAATATTATTCTTACATATTTGAATATTTTATTATGATTAATACTAGAGTTCGAACCCGGGCCGGGCCCGGACCGGTTTTTTCCGGGCCCGGTGGCCCGGAACCGGGTATTTTTGAGAAAATCCGGTTTTTCCGGGCTAACCGGTTTTTCCGGTTTTAACCGGAAAAACCGGCCCGGGTGCGATTTTGTGTAAAAAAACCGGGTCCCGGGCCCGGTAATTTTTTGCCGGGCCCGGAGTCTTTTTGACGAAGTCAAAAAATGTAAGAAATATAGCTGTTTGGCCATCCAATTTTTCAAAATTTTCGCCTCCGGCGGTAAAAAAAGTAATTTAGCCCCTTGGTGTTCCAAAATTCTCAAAATTTTCGCCTCCGGCGGTAATAAGGAAAAAATTTGGGGGCCTACCTTCCAAAATTCTCAAAATTTCATCTCCGGCGGTAAAAAAGGAAGAAGTCTGGCCCCTTGGAGTTCCAAAATTCTTTAAATTTTTAGAAAGGGAAGAGAAATTAATGGGATTAAGAAGTATATCGAGGGCTTAATTCTCTGATATCCCTTAATATTCTTACAAATCTCATGAGTTCTCTATGAATCCCTTCAAATTCATAATCTTTTATAACACTCAAATCACTGATATCAATGGAAGCTTTCTAAATACTTCAAATCCCCTTATTTTCCCAGACTACCAATTATTTCAAAAATTGAGGATTTGCGTTTGACTTACGGACTGCGGATTGCGTCTGCGGATTTTAAACTAAAAATTGCGAGTTGCGGATTGCGGCTGCGGATTCTAAAAATATAATTGCTGATTGCGGCTGCGGAAAATTTTTTTCCACCTGCGGACACGCCTGCTATCTATCCTTTAGCGCATCTATCCTTTAATTCATCTATCCTTTAATCGATCCTTTGTATGTTTTCCGATCCTTTGTATGTGTGATAATTTTTTATGTTTTTAATAAATTTGGGAAAAACCGGGTCCGGGCCCGGGTCTGAAAAAATCCGGTTTTTCCGGGCTAACCGGTTTTTCCGGTTTTATCCGGAAAAACCGGTCCGGGTGCAATTTTGAGAGAAAAAAACCGGGTCCCGGGCCCGGCATTTTGAAAAGTTCGAACTCTAATTAATACATATCTAAATATTTTTTATTTATAAATTTTAACATTTACATATTTGTGAAATTACATTTCTATTTTTGAAAAATATTAGGAATTAGTGTCCTCAAAAATATCAAAACTTCTTCAGTTAAAGAACGTATACGAAAGTTCCAAAACCAATAAATAATTGAATGACAACAAATACTCAACTTTAAAGTGAATTTTTATTTTTAATTAAATTAAATATTATTGTGAGAAAATCTTTAGGAAAGTCATAGAATCTACCAGAAATGTCAAACTTTGTCCACAATATTTCCCTGGCCTTCAATTTAAACGGTCAGAAATTTAGCAAATTCTTGATTGAATTTGTTCCTTTTTATTTCTTCTTATTTTCTTTTTTTCGATACATTTGAATAAAGTTATGTATTGAAAATGGTTCAATTTTTGCATAAAATGTATTAGTAAATGAAAGCCGGTTATGTTATTTTGTCGAAAAAATCTTTTACTGTAAAAATTTTTACATGTCATTCTCAGCAAACTAAGGCATAGCTCTAAAGGCTATAATTCGGATTCTACTTTTAAAATTTACCAAAATTAAAACGTTTCCAGTAACATTAATTGTTGCTCTTTCATTAATTGTTTGAACTCCATTACCATACAAAAACAAACAAAATAATGGAATTAAATGAAAACCAGAATAACGAGCTAATAAAGATAAAGACATATAAAATCCCTTAAAATTTCAAATAAAATAATTAAAATATTTTCTCAACTTGAACAAAAAAAGCTTTAGATTTAAGCATTTCATAAAGAATTTTTCTTTGATTTGATTGGATAGATTGCTGTTGTAAATGAACTCGATGTATTACACTAACGCTTATTGATGTCCTTCGAATATTTGCTGTGGTTGTGGATATTGCAGCAGATCAAGAATTTCCAGGAAATAATAATCTAAACAGAAATCTTTAAATTCAAATTTGGATACAAAAAAGTTATCTTCCATTATAGATAAAATAATGTTTTATAGAGTTTAAAATCATTGGAAAAATAATCATACAGCATGATGCTATCAAGCAGGGATTTGTCGATTAAGAAAAAAAGCGGTTTTCAAGATTCATTAAAACGGGTTTCAAAATCGATGTAAGTTTGGGTTCCGGAGTCGAGTCGAAATAAGTCTAAGGTTTAGGATAATCCGACAAATCATTCATATGATGATTTGAACTACTAGAAATCGGAATTTGTGGCTTTATAGTAGAGTTGGACAGGCCGAGACCGATACCGAGACCGATACCGAGATTCTCGGCTTTTTTCCAATATCGGTCTCGGTTTTTTCATTCTCGTTCTCGAAACCGATACCGATATTCTCGGTCCATTTCTCGGCGAGAAACGATACTGACTCAAAGACCCCAATTTTCTTGTATTTTTTAATAAAACTGAGGATTTTTGACCTTTGGCCTTCTGAATTTCAAAAAATTTTCGCCTGCGGCGCTGAAAAGAGTGAATCCTTCTTTATTTGCCTTACAAAATCCGAGCATTTCATTAAGCCCTCACGATTGAGTTCGCACGACTGAGTTGCCCTTTTATCTAGCTCAACTGAGTCTCAGTAATTTAATGAAATTAAAAGGCTTAAATACAATACTGGGTTATTTGGAGGGATTTGGGTGTTTAAGTTGATATCAATGGATTTCTTGAATCTTGTAGTTAATTTCTCTATTTTTCGTATGTTAACAGCTTTTCGTGAACAAAAGAAGCCATTGTTATCTATGCAATTTGAGCGTGATCAACAAGAGGCTGGTGTTACACCTATACCCCCCTTATATATACCTCAACTGAGTTTCGGTATGAGTAAGCCTTCCAAAATTAGCTTAGCCTTTCAAATTCTTAGCCTTCCAAAACTCTCTCGATATCCCTTATATAATCCTTAATCCCTCTGACCCATGTATCCTTGATCCCTCCAAATTCAACTATCACTCGATATAGCTCATATCCTCCTTAATCACTCCAAATTCAACCATTTCTCCTTTAATTACGCAAATCCTTTTATATCCTCTTTTCATCCTCATAAATCTTCGATATCCTTTAAATAGAACATTTTGGTGAAAATAAAAATTTGACTTTTTGGTACAACACTTGGAAAAATATTGTTCAAATCGGATCCAGATAATAAAGAGTATTTATCTGATGATTTGGATGATGAAAATAATGAATAAATTATTTTTACACGTATTTTTGACATAAAATAAAAATTTCTGTTAGTCTCGGTCGGTATCGTTTCTCGGTATCGGTCTCGGCTCAAAATGATGGTATCGGTCTCGGTATCGGGTTCTTGAGTATCGGTCAATCTCGGTCTCGGGTTGGCCGATACCAGTATCGTTTTGATCAACTCTACTTTATAGATTATTTGGTTACATTTTCTTAGTCTGACAAATAATCCTATTTAATCTAAATTTATGAGCCAATATTCACCAGATCTCATCAAAATTTAATAATAAAATTTAAAATTAATTAAATTAATTATAACTGTATTTTTCTTTCAAAATAAATAGCTCCAAACAAATTAATTCCAATACACATAATCATTAAAAATCCAAGCAATATTTTCATTAAATAAGCCCCACTAAATCCATCATTATCATTATCATAATAGACACAATAAAAGGAGTAGCTAACAATATTAAATCGAAGAACACAACGATAAAAAGCTCCGAAGATTAAAAGTAAAACTAAATTTGGAGTTAATTAACAGAAATTTTTATAAATATTTTTGTAAAAGTTAGCTTTTAATATACATTTTATAATACCGCAAAAGTAAAAAACTCATCAAATCCCCCCTAATACCTTTTCCCTAGAGTTGTACCCCGACCCCGTACCCCGAACCCCGACCCCGTTCCCGAACGATTTTTTCACGATTCTCCCCGACCCGAACCCCGCCCCGAAAAAAAGTGAAAACCCCGTTCCCCGGCCCAAAAAGTTTCGGGGTTACGGGGTTTTATACCCCTAAAAAATGTCATTTTTTGGAGAAATTAATGAAGAAAATTTGAAAAATTTCCACACATTTTACTTTGCTTTTATTATTTTTGAAAGAAAAATGAATGAAATATCATAATTTTCTTTCCTTCTTTATTAAGAGACTTGTGGTTGAGTGGCTTAGTCGTTGGTTTTAGCCGATATTTCATTAATATAGGATTGGGTTCGGATCCATATAAGGATAACTCTGTTGTTTTTATATTTTTTCACAAAAACAAATTATTAACGAGTTAAATTTTAATTTGAAAATATTAATTTTATTTTTAACTGATATCCCTTGAACCACCCTTAATCCTTCAAACCCTCTGTATCACCAGTTCTCAACCATAACAGTTGGTAAACTATCGAGGTCATGTTAACGGGAATCAGAGATATAAAGGGATTTGTAGGATATCGAAGAATTAAGGAGTTTTAAAGGGATATAAGGTGGGAGATTTAAGGAATAATCGAAGATATCTCCTGATATCCGTCCAAATACCCTTATCCGCAATACATCAATATTCTTATAAATCACTAATATCCCTTGAACCAACAAAAATCACTCCAGATCACCTTGTATCCCAAGATATACCATTTAATCCTAAAAATCCCACTTAATCCCTCCAGATCCACTTATATCCCAAGTTATACGCTTTAATCCCTTCAAATCCCCTCTAATTTCTTCAAAACCTACTTAATTTTTGAATAAATCAACGAAAATATATCGATTTCTAAATATTTTTGAGCATTTTTTCTCTAAAAATTTTTCCACTAAACCCCCGTACCCCGACCCGAACCCCGGCCATATTTTGCTCCCCCGACCCGAACCCCGCCCCGAAACAATTGGAAAACCCCGTACCCCGACATACCCGCCCCCGAACGTTCGGGGTACAACCCTACTTTTCCCAAATAATCACTCATCTTCTAAAGACTAAGCTTCCACTGCCCCTGTTGATACCTTGCCCTTAATCATAAATCATATCCATTAATTACCCCCCCCCCCCTCTTATTTGAACCAATAATGACCTCCCCCATCAAATGCCCTAAATAGGTTAAGAATTTAAAACTCGGATAATTGCCCTCTTTCTATTAATTTTTCTAATAGTCATCGACACAATGATTAACTAAGTAATTATTCTAATAATACAATAATATTTCTCGACTTACAAGCTAACCAAATCCAAATACTTGTACAAATAATAGAACCCCAATTATTTAATGCATGTATAGCTATTTCATTTTGTGAATATAACAATTGATTGTAACATGTCCAAGTGATTGTAAAAACATAAAATGGAAAGTTGCCATGTGTGCGAGGGTTTCGCATGTTAGGACGGTTTCAACAAATCGGGAGAGAAGAAATTCTTTAATTTAAATTAACTTGTTAATGACTCTTGTCAACACTCTTCCTCAACACTAACCTCTTCCAATCTCATATGGTAAAATAACAGTAGGGACAATTACAAAAATTTGTGTAAGTGAAGATACTATATCAGCTATTACTAAATGTCTTGAACAAATATAAACAATTTTGGTAGAAAAATATCGGTGCCCATAAATCAAAACACAAGCATATAATAAATTAATTAATAAAGCAATTATTGAAAGTGGAATGAATAAAATTGAAGCAAATATGGAAACTGATGTATTTAAATATTGTTCAGGAAGCATTACTTGATAAACTTTCGCCTCTTGATGCTTCACATTTCGTTAATGAATTTTAACACAAATTGAGCCTTGCTTAAACATAGAAAGATTTTATTAAAAAATAATAGTAGTAGAATATAATTTTCTTGAAAAATAAAGAATTTTTTTCAAAATAAATTTACTAATCTTTGTAAATGTCTGAGTATATTTAGGAGTACATTTAAGTAAAATTGTGCTAAATTAGTGTGCAATTGTTAGTATTTTTTATTTTATTTTTGCTTTTAAATTTTACAGAGAAATTTTGTATGTTCTGAAATTAAATTTTTAATTATTTTGAAAATTAATTTAAAAAATATTTTAAAGTAAAAAAAGAAGAGTTAAGTAATTTATGAAGAATTAATTAAATCCAATATAAAACAATACCAACATAAACTTTCATGAGACTGATAAGGCTTTATTTGACGCATAAATTTTGTATGAACTACAGATTTTTCATTATGCTACCAACATTAACTAGAGCAGAATACTGTTTTCCGTCACATGTCCAGTTTCAATCGCATATTAAAAAAATTTTTTTAGTAATTTTTGCAATAAAAATGGTAAACTATGTATTATACATATAATATTTATCTGCATTAATTTAAATAAAAAAATCAAAAAATAATTTAAAATGAATCATTTATTTTTTATAATCATTTCAGCAATAAATATTTCAGTAATAAAATTTCAGTAATAATAATACACATTTTTATTTTTCAGTAAAATCAAAGTGTAAATTAAAATCATTAATTTACCCCTTTTAATTTATTTAAATAAAATAATTTAAAAATTATTAAGATAATTCATATTCTCATTTAAATTTAATCCGAATTAATATTTGTATTATTTATTTTAATTTTGAGTTTGCCAAATATTATCAAAATCGAAGGTTAATAATATCAAACGTCCAAGATTTTAAAAAATAAAAAAAATTCTATTCTTAATTTGATGCCCAACCTAATTATAGACGCTTATATCCCATTTATCAACGTATATCATATAAATCTTTAGTTAAAAAATCACTGAAACATGTCAAAAGTGATAGGAATTAGGTTTAGAATATTATCTGATCTCTAATTGATCAATTTAGTTATAACTAGTGAAGATATCCATAATACTTGTTAATATTTGAGATTTTGATTTTTATGTTTTTAAAATCATGCCCTATTTTTGACCTATTTCGCACTATTTTTGCCACATTTTTGAGTGGCTGCGCCCTATTTTTGTGGTTTGGAATCGGTCACCCTGAACATGTAGAACTACAAACAAAGAATTAATGTCAAAAACATTCTAGGAAGACAAAACCTAAGCAATAGTCTAATAAAAAATAATTAAGAAAATTAATAAATTAATTTAATAGCAATTCGATGCTTTTTCAACGATTTCAACGAGGGAGATAATTTAAATGATACACTTGGTTACGACAACAAAACACAGGCTTATCGAGTTGACTGTGCGAAAAGAGGAAGTAATGATTTAGGGAATTGTTTGGCTTTATTTCGCTGTAATAATGAAGAACAATGTAACTAAGTTTACATGTTTAATAAATTAGTAAACTACTGAGCTACTGAGGTAGTAGTACTGAGCTACTACTACCTACTGAGCTACTAATAGCTACTACCTACTGCGCTACTAGCTTTACCTTTAACTAGATTAAGAACAATCTGGTGCAAATCTTAAATCCCGCTTAAGAGCTTTAAATTCTAGCCAGTTTTTCTCACTTTCTTATTTCTCTATATGTGTATAAATAATGAGGCCTGCATGGGTTCCATACAAAAATAAGGGTTTTTTGGTTAATTCTCAGAATCGAGCGATTAATCTCATAAACAAAGCTCCATCTAATATATTGCTAGTTTTGTATGGTCCTATTCAAAGTTCAAATAGGTAAATAATATTATGTCTTATGTTAGAGTTGATATTTTCAAACAAATGAATTATCGGAGATGTAGGTTCCGTTATTTTAACTGAAAAATCTGCTGATACACTGATGCTAATTTATTTTTAGATGTACACAAATGTTTACACGAGGATGATGTTAAATTCTTTTTTAATGAGACAGATAAAAATTTAAATGTTCCAAAAGTAATTAACGAATTTAATTTTTGTGAAGTTCTGAACGAAGTAGATAATTGTCACCATTGTCTAATTTGTGGGACAGAATATTGTAACGATAGTCCACTTGTAAATTTAAGTAAAATAACTAGAACATCTGTCAATAAATTTTCGTATAAAATTGGGGAGGATTCAAGTGAAGATCCTGAAAGAATCGAAGTAAACAATCCTTATGTCGAAACTAACCCAACAACTAGTACAATAAGAAAAACTGAAAAGACAACGAATGAAATTTCTACAAATAGGCCTATTGAAGAATTTTTAAGTTCAAAATCGGATTCAGCGAAAATTGGTAAGTAAAAATATTAAACCACTGCCAGAATCCTAAATAATTAGGCTGTCAATTAAGTTTTGAGCCCCACCTGACTTAAGCGGCTTAAATAATTATAAGAATTAAACAAAATGTTGTCAGAGAGCAAATTACTTTTTATTATGATCTTATTAGAGTTGCCTATTTACAGGCAAAAAAAAATTATAGGATTAATTTTTCAAGAACAGAAAGGGCATATATTTTATATAATTTGGGCATATAAGACATGTAAAATTTTTATAACACTACATATTTAAAGAAAAAATGGGTGATGAAGTAAACTGAAATAGTAGGGAAAATGAACGAAATATCATATCGACTAGAGATCGGAAATTTTGGAAAGCCTGGGCCTGTTCCTGGGTTCCGGGTTTGATTTATTCACCTGGGCCGGATCCTGGGCCTGTAGTACAGTAAAAATCCAGGCCCAGGAAAAACCCAGGAAGGTCAAAAAATGCCTGGGCCTGGACTCTGGGTACAAGAAAAACCCAGGCCTTGGTCCAGACCCAGGCCGATCTCTAATATCGACTATCAGATAAATATAACCTAAGATAAGGTCATACAATTTACTCGAGTTACATCAATAAATAAACTAGATTTTTTACTAACGCTAAAATCGGACTATATTTCAATAAGGGCTTATTTTGGGGTATAATTATCTAAAAATTATAAAAAAATAGATGAAATATCATCAACTAAAAAGATTGAAACAACACAATCCTTTCCGAAAAAGAAAAGGATTTGTCCTTGGAAAAATGGCAGCAAAAGAAATTTAACTAGCAGAGGATTTTCAATTTATATTAAAATTATTTTATCTTTAATTTTAATTACTTTTATTTTATAATGAATATTTTTGAATAAAAATCGAATGTACTAATTTACTAGTAATATCCAGTTATGGTATAGGGGCTAGGGCGGAGTTGACTAATGATCATTTTGTATGTACTAAAATTTTTTCCATATTATTTTCAATCGCAAATTTTGGCAATAGAACAGTTAAAATTTCGGCATTTGCTCAAATAATTACTCTGGCTAATTTTCGCTTCAACCTCACGCTAGAGGGTATAATTTATTCGAGAATAGGAATTATTTGATTGAGGATAATTATCCGAGCATCCACTATAACTCCGCGAGCTATTGATATTGAATTTGCACGAGGATCTTTCATACATAATAAGCAAATTAATTTTAAAATTAATTTTCAAAATAATTATATTAAACTTTAAAATTATATTTTAAATAATTACAAATAAAATGATATTTTTTATAATGGACGAATAAATTACAAAATAATAATTCGCAACATTAACACATTTACCCTACATCAATAATAAAATCTAGTGGTCATTGGTGATCTGGTTATTTAAATTTTTTTATATTATTGCCCAATAACCAGACACAAAAATTAATATTCAAAAAAATAACCTAAATATAATTGTCAAAATAAATTAATAATAAATTTACATATAGGTGGAACATTAAAAATAATATCATCTGTTTAGCGCTATTTTTATAAAAATTTAAAACAAATGTTTCAACTTTTTTTTAACTTTGATAGCCCGACAAACATTTATTTTTTTTAATCCTTAATCTAATTTTTTTTATAAATAAATTTTTCCTTCAAATCCATTTGGACTAATTTTTTTGTTTTAATATTTGGCAATATATAAAGAAACAACATGGGAAGGTTTTATTCAAAAATAAAAATAATTATTTAGTGAGTTTATTTAAAACAGCTCGATTTCAAAAATAAAAATTATTATCAGAAAGATATCATCCTAAAATTTTTCGTAAAATTATTTATCTAGAATAATATTCCAAAATTTTAAAATGTCTCGCTTTAAACTAAGTATTAAATCACTAGTTCTGGGTATAACAAATGCTGGACTGGATAGCTCCGCCTCCGGCATTTCAAAACCTGGCTCCGGGGTTTTAAAATCTTAGCCCAACAATTTAATCAACTTTGGATGATTGATCTTGGATATATATCTGGATAAAATCCATACAATCTTTTACTATTTTTTGAGATCGAAAAAAATTTTCTGAGGATGATTAGCTATTTTATATTGAACCTTTCTTTAAGTTTTCTATTATTTTATTTAAAAAATTTTTTCAGCCATTTTAAAATGTATAATAATTCCCATTCCACTTCTTTCAACAAATTAACAATTTTGTTAATAATATTCGCACACATTAAAAATATTTTATCCAATCCATCACCTAAATTATTAGAAAATGAAAATCAGTTTTCATTAATGTCATTAGCTGAAAATAAACAGATGATGGAAGCATTATTTAAAAAAGAAATTTATCATAAAAATAAACATAATGAAAATAATCAATGTACAGATGACTGGACAACCTTTAGAAATCCAAAAGATGGGCATTTGTATGGTTACAAAGTTTTTGTTGAAGATATGATCAATTATTTTCAAGTTTGTAAAAATTTTTTGGGATGATTATTTCAATTTTAAACACTTAGATCTGGAAGGGAATCATTAGGGATTTATATACTTATTAGTATTTGGTAAGGCATAATACAATTAAAACATGTGAGGACGGCGGATCTGAAAAAAACAAGATCTTCGGAACTCTTCGTTTCTGATATCAGATCCGGATGTCGAAATTTCTCAGAATCCGCAAATCCTAAAGCCATATCCAATTGTCTGCTTAGAATCTTCCAATCTTCCATATCCGATCTTCTGCTTTATACATGTAGTACGCTAAAGCAACTTTCTAAATTCCACCAGTCATTGAAACTTATAACCGCGCATAAATTTTTAATGAAAATTTATTTAAAAATTTTAAAGGCTGAACTTAGATGCCGTTCAATGGGTGCTGAAATTGTAAGCATTCACAGTGCTGAAGAAAATTCATTTGTTGCAAAGTTGGCAGCTCCTCTATTGGCAGAATGTCAAAATAATCCTTTAATTTGTGCTGAAAGGGTTCCTCATATAGATAAGGCACATGAACTTCTTGACCAGATTCTTAGAGGATTTTGGTTTGGTCTTCATCGAAGCCAATTTTATCCATTGTAATTTTAAAAAGAATAAGAATAACACAATATTTTTAGTTATAATCCCGCGGTAGTACAAGTGTGGTCTGATGGCTCCGAATGTGATTATGGTTGCTATGAAGGGGAAGTCGATTGCAGTATGAAAATAGAGCCATGGGGCAATTGTGACCCTTCTGGAACTAATAGTTCACACGGACGTAAAAATTTACTTAAAAAATATTTTAAATTTACTATTAAATCTCCAAAAATGCCCCCCCCCCCAGATAAATGTCTTTAAATGCCTCTGAAGATAATTGAATAATAGAATGTCAGGGCATTTAATTAAGGATTTTGCGTATTTTGTCTATTTTTAAGATGGCCAATCAGAGGACTGTACAGGTATATATTTAGCAACATCATCCGGTATAGCTAAATGGAATGATCTCGCTTGTAATCAAAAAATTGGAGGTTTTATATGTAAAAAGCCTTGTGACGGAGAACATAAACATGATGGTATCTAAATAACATTTTAAATTTGAAATTTATTTTTAGTTTGTGGAAAGGATGGCTGGCCATATGTGGATGGAAAAGCATTCCATGCTTTTCCTCTGCACAGTCCTGGAAATTATTGGCAGGTAAAAATATATACCTGAATGGATTTTGAATTTATATGTATGTATAGTAAGATAAAGCGGTGTTGAGGCCATGGCTAGCATCGATCCTAAGACCCCTTGGCAATTTAAATTAAAGCCCCTTGGCTTTAATTACTTTCATATTGCGGCGCTCCTTACATTATAGATCTTAAGCCCCCACCTAGTAATCGTTTTAAATGCTAGTCAGCTGGATCTCTCTTCTTCCTGACATATCCTATTAATTAAGAAATTTTCTAGGCTCTTTCCATTTGCCATAAACACGATGCCCAAGTTGCTTCTATTCATTCAAACGATGAAAACAAAATCACTTCTGCATTGGCCATAGGTCAGGCAGGTGGAAACATTTCTGCTTGTTCCTGGATTGGACTTCATTCAGCCCATGGAGGTTCAAAAGAAAGATTTTGGGATGATGGAAGTAGGGTAGATTTTGGAAAGCATGTGGAGGTTAGAAACAAATTTCATGTTTTATATTCATAAATTTTAACAGCCTGGAACCTTACCCTTATCAGACGACATATCCTCAGACGATAAAGAAAAAGAATCCCATCAATGCCGTGAATGTACGGCTATTAATGGAAATGGACATTGGAAAGATTTAAATTGTGGTGCTAACTGTGGAGCAGTTATATGTAAAAAAGAATGTAGAAGTCCTGAATAGAGAGGAATAATCGAGAATTAAATTATAAATATACTTAAATAATTTTTTTGATAATTTTTTTCAATTTGTTAGAAATAAATTATCTAATCTTAATTATAAATATGAATGATTCATACTTTTAAAATTATTTTCATTCGAATAATATTCAGTTTTTAATGATCAATAGGGTTGGAGTCCCGATCCGGCCCTGTCTGACCTTTGTAAAACACGATGACAATGCCTAATGTTAATGAAATATAATAAAATTGAAAGAGGTACTTTATCAAAAAACAGATTGAATTTTAAATTTGAAAAATAGTTAATTTGAACTGGGTAAGACACTTGCATAATCCAAAGCTGTAAACCTAAGCTTAAAAAATTTTAAAAATACATTCAACAGGAGAATTTTTATGTACTACGGCAATGTTTTGCTTATCATTTGATCCTATTTGGCCTATACTATTAAGGGCAAATGTCGAATCGTAGCAAATGTCGAATACTTGAGTAAAATTTTTATGAAGAACCTAACAGGAGGGCGTTACAGATTAAATGAAAATTCATCCAACAGGAGGGGAGTCACTAAAGAATTAGTGAAAATAGTAAAACCCGAATAAAAAACAATCCAAATAACTTTTGATTTGTCAATCTTCAATTCTTTTCTTCGTTCAATCATAAATTTCTGTTGCTGATGAAATCTTAGAAATAAATTTTATTAATTAGTAGTTAAATATAATTAATAGCATTAGATTTTAGGTTAAAAAACAAGGTTTTAACTTAAAACCTTGTTTCCGGGATATTTAGTTATGTTTAGTGAACCTCAAATCCGTTCATATATTTTTTAAAACATGTTCCACGGGCCTTTAGCTATATATTATGGATGTCACGGGTTTCAACTATAAGAAAACGAGCAAAATCTCAAACTGACACCCGCAATCGATGACCCGCTACACCCCTGGTATATCCTGTAACCTTTATCATTATATCATTGTTTTTTCTGAAATTATGAATAATTAATAGAGTTTGATAGGTTTTTATTAATCAGTAAGTTAACCCATAATCTAAAATTTTTTCAAATATAACCTATTGAAGATTGTGTAGAGCAGTTTCAATAGAATTTTGAGTTGCATCAAGCTATTTATAAATTTGATTTAGTTAAAATATAAATTAAATGAATATAGGTTATCTATAGTAATCCTTTAACAAACTCATTTAATTTTATTCTTAGAGATACATAAACGAATTTATAATTATTAATAAATTTACATTTTGTTGTATCTGACCATCAGCATTCAATACTGGATTTGTTTGAACATTATGATTTATTGTTAAATATTCTTGACGAAGCCCTTGAGCCCTTTGACGCTATAAATTTGTTAACAAATTTATTTGTTTAAATGTGCTTTTTGTATGTACATATTATATATTGTAGAGAAAATGCTGAATCTTATCAATATACCCAATTATCTTATTAATATACTGTTATCTTATCAATATACTCAACAGTTTTTTGGGAATCCCGATATGCAATGATTCTAGACGTTCATATTAAAAATCAATTTATTACCAGATTCTGACGAGTTCGACGTGTTTGACGTGGCAAATCAATCGCTTGAAGTAAATCAATTACGGCTTGCGAAAGACGCTGTGTCTAGAAATTTACTTTTAATTTTTATTTTCCATGGGGACATGCTGTATATGTGTACCATTTTTGTATATTTGGGTTTTGGTAAATCTTTTTAGCCCAAAATTTTTAGAGAACTTTTCTCTATAAAATTCTCTCATTCTGCCTCTAAAAATCTTTTAACTTTCCTCTATATTTATTTCACAGTATCAAATTTTCTATATAATGAATCAAACCAAGATTTAAAAAATTTCAAAAGTGAATTGGTACGAAACTGTAATACTGGTAATACCCATGGGTATTATCGAAAATTACCGCGGTAATACCGTAACATGTCCAACACTACAGATATCTCACCTGTCGAAACGTAATATATCTTTCAATGTCATTAATAAATTGTTGAAGCTCGTGCAACTTTAAAAGATTTTTTATAGTTAAGGTAATAAATATTTTTCAAGATAAGTTATTTAATAAAATGTATGTAATAAAAATGTAAGTTCCAAACTTTGAATTGGATCGGGAAATTGGAGTAATTTACTAAGAGAGATGAAGCCAAAATTAGGTAGAATTGACTTCCATTAAGATCAAATTTAAATAGAAAAATTCCAATTATTTGGATGCAGACTTATAATAGTTCGATTATATTTCTTCGTTCCGCAAAATGGGAAAAAATTTTTTAACCAAAGCTTAGACATTTTCCAATTATTTCAGGGAGTCTTATTTGTTTTGTGATATAAGTGTTTAGATGGATAATGATTGGAGGATCATCGGGGATAAACTTGTATATAAGCTGAAGCAAAAATTTCCAGAATTTTTGAAGGCCAAGGAGCTAGTTTCCACACATTTTGGCGCCGCAGGCGAAAATTTTGAGAATTATGAAAATACCGAAAAACAACGACAAACGCAGCGCAAAGACAAAATCAACGCAAAACGATTGGAACTTTTAATTGCAATAAAAACTCTATTAAAATGGCATGCCGTTCGATTGTTCAATCATTGTATTAGACGGGTATTAAAATGGAGTTATCATTCAGAGATTTTAACGTATCCAATTTTTCTGATATTTTAGAGAAATTTTTAATTATTTATTAATAAATTTACTGTAAATGGGTTTATTCCTGGAATCGGTACATATTCATCTTGAAGTTGTTTTGTCCGATCTAACTAAAAATTTGTCAGATATTTTTTAATATTAACAACAAAATAGGGTGAATTAAATTTTTATTCAAAAATATAACTCTCAATAAGTTGGCAAATCCAAAAATAAATTTCGGGATCATGATATCTGAATGGCTTCCAAAAAATTTTCCTGATTCATTTTATTAATAATAAATTCTAACCTTAGTTTGCAACAAAACAATATCATTTTCTTGTAGAGCCTGAATATATCCGTCCCTTAAAGCATGTATTTCTCGTTGCAATGCTTCAGTGGTTCCTACCTATAATTTTACATGGAACGAATTAATGTGAAAATAAAATTATTTTCATATTTTTAATCTGAGTTTGAATTTTTTATCAAAAATATATCCATAAAATTTTAATAATATTTTTCATTTTTGACATTTCTCGTGAGTTTTAGTCTAGTGTCTGTTTATATTCTGGGTCTGCAAAATTCTGATACAATGTTAGCGCCACTAAAATCACCTGAACTCTACGTCTACCACCTCCTCCACTAGACTCGACGTCGAATTCACAAAAAATCACCAAAAGTATGGAAGCAATAAAAATAATATTGCCGTTCAAATACATTTTTGAATTTTAAAATAAATAATTTTTATCTTGAATTAAAACTTTAAGAAGAAAAATCTAACGTAGAAGCGGTTTCTTAAAAAACCGCTTCGAACCCGGACCGGACCCGGATTTTTTGATACTGTAGGCCGGATCCGGGTCGAAAAATCCGGATTTTCCATATTTCGATTCGGAAAATCCGGTCCGTATAGAAAAAATGGGAAACCGGATCCGGCATTTTACAAATGTCAAACTCTAATAATAAATTAAGAAAATAAAAGTTCTAAGATTCTAACTAATTTTGGGTTTTGAGTTTTTTATTGGAATACCTTCTTGGCAATTAAATAAGTGAAGAAATTTTAAGAAATTTATTTTAATTATTAATTAATTCAATAGCTTTTCCTCAACCGACAACTAGAACTAAACAAGTATCTACAACACTAATTAATCCAGAAGCTAAAAGCACACAAAAAATAAATAGCATTGGCAATGGTGGAATTTCTAAATTTAAATCTTTTGGAAATTTTGTTTTTATTTTATTAATTTATATAATAAGTGCTGGAATTTTATTATAATAAATAAATTCACTAATATAAATATTAAAATTTAAAATATAAATGAAAATATAAATTATTTTTAATAGTATAAGCATGGGTTCCATAACAGAAATTCAAGTTAAATTTAGAGACTGAAAAGAATTTTTGTATTCATCAGAATTGTTGTATTCCCTCCTCACCAGTTAATAGTTTTTTCAACTTTTGCGCGAGAGTCGAGATTGATATTTCGAAAAATTATTCATCTCGAGTGCCGAGGTTTTAATTCGAGATATGGGTCGGTTACAAGTTTCTCTATTAGATTCATGTTATTATCGACAATCGTTCCTCAATTTTCTATTATCAATTTCTTATTTAAAACTTTAAATTTAAAAGTCAACCGAAAAATTGCTAAATGTTTTTTACTAAAATAGCTTAAAAAATCACAATGTTTGTCAAGAAAAGTGTAAGGAAAACTAATATTTACATAAAGAATAATATGCACATAACTAATAAAGGATTCTAATGACCGGCTCTTCTAGTTTCTTGTTTATTTTTTAAAAAGTCTGAAAATTTTCAGAAATCTCTGATCTGAAATAATTTGAAGGTTCCCAAATAACATTTTCAACTTTATTTGAACTCAATATAAACAAGAGAATTAGTGAGCATCTGGTCGTACTACATCTAAATTACCGTGTTTTTCCAAATAAAGCCCCATTCTCTAATAGAGCTCCAGTCTTTTTTCTATACTAATAAAGAATAAATAACAAAGATGAGAGTCAGAAGCCGGTTTTCTAAAGCGTTCCAGACAAAACTCGTTCAAACAAAAAATCTTTATTTTAGATTGGTTTGGGGTTTGTCTTTTGTGATTAGTTAGTTGTTTAATGGTCAAGTTTTGCTGGACAAGTTTGAATTTTAACTATGAAAAATACATAGTGATTGTAAAGAAGAGCATGACACTTGCACAATTCCAAATTAAAAGAATTAAATTTTAAAATAGTTGCTATTGTTGATATACTTTATTTGATAAACTACCCTTCGATCCCCCGTACGATAAAGAATTTTAGCAAATGTCTAACAGTTTGTCCCTGGGTGTAAGACTTTCAAAATTTTTTATAGAGAGAACAGAAAAGGAGGATTACTTTACAAATACCGAATAAAAATCCACTCCAATAAGTGGAGGGACCAGAAAAAACTACGAATAAAAATCAATCCAAATCACTTTTGATCATTAAATCAAGGATCCTTTTTTCATCCAATCATCAAAGTTTAGTTACTAGGTGGCTGCTGAGGTGGCTGTTGAGCCTTAAAATAGATTTTTAAATTTAATAAATATTTCTATATTTAAATTTGAGTATAGGAATGTTAAAATTTAGTTTTTTAAGTATATTTACTAATTTTAAGAGAAGTTCGAATTAGTATAGAAGAAGTTCAAATACAATTTATACAGGATTTTGGGCAATTTTTGTGTTATTTTCCCCAAAAACATAAAAATATTTATTATGCAGCAAAATCCTGAATATAAAATTATGCATTATAAAGATTATCAAGTGACTTTGGATCTCTTTGAGTTTTCAAAACAAGAGGAAACTGTAATTTTTATGCATAATAAAGCCAGGTTACATATATGGATCAGACTTAGAGACCCGCCAACTGGGGACGCTTTTGGTGCCGTCTTTTTTTAATTTTTAAATTTAATTATCTCTGGAAGATATTTAACACACTGAAGTTTATGTTTCTGGTAAATCCATTTATATTTTTTAAATTTTATGTTAAATTTTAAATATAACCTGTTCCAGTACAGCTAGGGCATTTTCAATCGAATTTTTAATTCCATTAAGCTATTAATGAATTTGATTAATTTATAAAAATTTATGATAAGTTCTTATTGAAATAAAATGTCTCAATTTGAATTCAATATGGAATATTATTTCAACTTAAAAATTTAGGGGATTGAAGGATAATTAATGAATTCTACGTGGAAAATTGGTTCTGCTTGACTTTATGAGTCCAATCGAACTTTAAGAGTCCAATGAAAAGTCTATGAGTCTATAGGAATTTATGAGTCCAATCAAATTTTATTAGATTTTATTAAGTAATGCATTTATTAAATAATACATTAAGAATGAATAGGATTTGCTAAAACAAAGGAGCGTAGGCGAGGCGCTTGTGCAAAACCAGCGGTTCACGCAGGGTTTGACGACACGCGCCTCGCGGAGTCAACGGTTGATTCTTGAATTTTTGTATTAATTAGAATAAAGAAACATTCTAGGCAATTAAATATGAAAAAATTTTAAGAAAATTATTTTAATTAAAAATTAATTCAATAGCTTTTCCTCAACCGACAACTAGAACTAAACAAGTATCTACAACATTAATTAATCCAGAAGCTAAAAGCACACAAAAAAATAAATAGCATTGGCAATGGTGGAATTTCTAAATTTAAATCTTTTGGAAATTTTGTTTTTATTTTATTAATTTATATGATAATTGCTGGAATTTTTTATAATGAATAAATTCACTAATATTTATTCATTAAAATTTAAATATAAATAAAAATATAATTTATTTTTGAAGTAAAAGTTTTGGATCCCATAACAGAAATTCAAGTTTAATTTAGAAACTAAAAGAATTATTTATTCATCAGAATTGTTGTATTCCCTCCTCAACTGTTAATAGCTTTATCAACTTTTGTGCGAGAGTCGAGATTATATTTCGAAAAATTATTCATCTCGACTGCCAAGGTTTTTATTAGAGATCTCGTATGTGTCGGTTACATGTTTCGATATTAGATTCATGTTATTATCGACAATCGTTCCTCAATTTTCTATTATCAATTTCTTATTTAAAACTTTAAATTTAAAAGTCAACCGAAAAATTGCTAAATGTTTTATACTAAAATAGCGTAAAAATCACAATGAATTGTCAGGAAAAGAGTAAGGAAAAATAAATAATATTTACATAAAGAATAATATGTACATAACTAATAAAGTATTCTAATGACCGGCTCTTCTAGTTTCTTGTTTATTTTAAAAATTCTGAAAATTATCAGACATCTGTGATCTTTAATGATTTGAAGGATCCCAAATAACATTTTTAACTAAATACAACTCAATATAAACAAGAGAATTAGTGAGCATCTGGTCATACTACATCTAAATTACCGTGTTTTTCCAAATAAAGCCCCATTCTCTAATAGAGCTCCAGTCTTTTTTCTATACTAATAAAGAATAAATAACAAAGATGTGGGTCAAAAACCGGTTTTCCAAAAGCGGTCCAGGCAAACTCGTTCAAACAAAAATCTGTATTTTAGATTGGTTTTGGGTTTGTCTTTTGTGATTTGTTAGTCGTTAGTATGTTCGAGTTCTGCCAGGACAGGGTTTGAATTTTAACTATGAAAAATACATAGTGATTGTAAAGAAGAGCATGACACTTGCACAATTCCAAATTAAAAGAATTAAATTTTAAAATAGTCGCTATTGTTGACTACCCTTCGATCACCCGTACGATAAAGGATTCTAGCAAGTGTCGTACAGTTTAGCCCCGGGATGAAGACTTTGAAATTTTTTATAGAGAGAACAGAAAAGGAGATTTGCGTTACAAATACCGAATAAAAATCCACTCCAATAAGTGGAGGGACCTGAAAAAACTACGAATAAAAATCAATCCAAATCACTTTTGATCAGTAAACCAAGGATCCTTTTTTCATCCAATCATCAAAGTTTAGTTACTAGGTGGCTGCTGAGGTGGCTGTAGAGCCTTAAAACAGATTTTAAAAGTTAATAAATATTTCTATATTTAAATTTGAGTATAGGAATGTTAAAATTTAGTTTTTTAAGTATATTTACTAATTTTAAGAGAAGTTCGAATTAGTATAGAAGAAGTTCAAATACAATTTATACAGGATTTTGGGCAATTTTTGTGTTATTTTCCCCAAAAACATAAAAATATTTATTATGCAGCAAAATCCTGAATATAAAATTATGCATTATAAAGATTATCAAGTGACTTTGGTCCTCCATAAGGTTTTCAAAACAAGAGGAAACTGTAATTTTTATGCGTAATCAAGCCAGTTTATGGATCTGACTTTTAGTGACCCGTCAACAATTGGGGACGCTTTTTGGGTCGTCTTTTTTTAATTTTTAAATTCAATTATCTCTGGAAGATATTTAACACACTGAAGTTTATGTTTCTGGTAAATCCATTTATATTTTTTAAATTTTATGCTAAATTTTAAATATAACCTGTTCCAGTACAGCTAGGGCATGTTCAATCGAATTTTTAATTCCATTAAGCTATTAATAAATTTGATTAATTTATAAAAATTTATGATAAGTTCTTATTGAAATAAAATGTCTCAATTTGTATTCAATATGGAATATTATTTCAACTTAAAAATTTTGGGGATTGAAGGATAATTAATGAATTCTACGTGGAAAATTCGTTCTACTTGACTTTATGAGTCCAATCGAACTTTAAGAGTCCAATGAAAAGTTTATAAGTCCATAGGAATTTATGAGTCCAATCAAATTTTATTAGATTTTATTAAGTAATGCATTTATTAAATAATACATTAAGAATGAATAGGATTTGCTAAACCAAAGGAGCGTAGGCGAGGCGCTTGTGCAAAACCAGCGGTTCACGCAGGGTTTTACGACACGCGCCTCGCGGAGTCAACGGTCGCTGGGTTCTACAACAGCAACATAAACCTATCCATTTTCCATTTTCAGCCTCGATCTGACGACCTACCCCTGTTACAAAAATTTGATTGGACTCATAAACTGTGATTCGAATCATAAACTGCAGTAGAGCCAAAATTTTTACTTAGAATAATAAAACATGTTCTGATTTATAAAATTTGTTTGAACTCATAAATTTTGATTAGACTCATAAAGTTCAATTTGACTCATAAAGTGAAGTAGAACCAGAAAATTAAGCAATCGGATCATTTTTGTTGCAAATTCCCTTGACAAACTTATTCAACTTTTACCAAATAAACATTTTTAGTTACTACTGAATTTACATTGTGATGAATTTCAGCATCATTAGGCATTCCAGGAACAGATGCAATATATTCATTTAATGTTTGATATTGGATATGAAGTGCTTGAAGGTCTTGGATCTATAAATTGCGTGACATTTATATATCAAAGCTTCATAGTTTAATTCAGTTTTTATTTGAAGGGGTATAAAACATTTTTTAGAATTTTGGGCAGATCCTTTTTGGGATGAATTTAAGAAGTCATTTTTAATTAAAAAATAAAGCTAGGCTCATTTAAAATAAAAAAACAGTTCTGGTTATTAATTTATTTTTTTATTTTTTTTATTTTTTTATTTATTTATTTAAAATAAAATAAGCAACAAAACGGGGTGAGCCATTTACATTGTTGCACTATATATTAATCTGTATTAATTACCCTATTTATTCTACGAAATTTTATTTTTATTTTTATTTTCTATAAGTTGTTTATAAAAAATTAATGCAAATATCTTAGCCATTTCTAATATGCTTTGTTAGAGGGAAAATGCAATTGATCTTAAGTCATTTTTGAGCCAATAGGGGAGAGATTGGCACCCAAGAAGTCACGTTTGTGTGCGATAGGCATCTGATTTTTAAGAGAAATATACAAAACGCAAAAAATAAAATTAACCTGATTTTTAAGAGAAATATACAAAACGCAAAAATGAGTCCAATCAATTATTATGAGTCCAATCAAATTTATTTATGAGTCCAATCAAATTTTATTAGATTTTATTAAGTAATGCATTTATTAAATAATACATTAAGAATGAATAGGATTTGCTAAACCAAAGGAGCGTAGGCGAGGCGCTTGTGCAAAACCAGCGGTTCACGCAGGGTTTTACGACACGCGCCTCGCGGAGTCAACGGTCGCTGGGTTCTACAACAGCAACATAAACCTATCCATTTTCCATTTTCAGCCTCGATCTGACGACCTACCCCTGTTACAAAAATTTGATTGGACTCATAAACTGTGATTCGAATCATAAACTGCAGTAGAGCCAAAATTTTTACTTAGAATAATAAAACATGTTCTGATTTATAAAATTTGTTTGAACTCATAAATTTTGATTAGACTCATAAAGTTCAATTTGACTCATAAAGTGAAGTAGAACCAGAAAATTAAGCAATCGGATCATTTTTGTTGCAAATTCCCTTGACAAACTTATTCAACTTTTACCAAATAAACATTTTTAGTTACTACTGAATTTACATTGTGATGAATTTCAGCATCATTAGGCATTCCAGGAACAGATGCAATATATTCATTTAATGTTTGATATTGGATATGAAGTGCTTGAAGGTCTTGGATCTATAAATTGCGTGACATTTATATATCAAAGCTTCATAGTTTAATTCAGTTTTTATTTGAAGGGGTATAAAACATTTTTTAGAATTTTGGGCAGATCCTTTTTGGGATGAATTTAAGAAGTCATTTTTAATTAAAAAATAAAGCTAGGCTCATTTAAAATAAAAAAACAGTTCTGGTTATTAATTTATTTTTTTATTTTTTTTATTTTTTTATTTATTTATTTAAAATAAAATAAGCAACAAAACGGGGTGAGCCATTTACATTGTTGCACTATATATTAATCTGTATTAATTACCCTATTTATTCTACGAAATTTTATTTTTATTTTTATTTTCTATAAGTTGTTTATAAAAAATTAATGCAAATATCTTAGCCATTTCTAATATGCTTTGTTAGAGGGAAAATGCAATTGATCTTAAGTCATTTTTGAGCCAATAGGGGAGAGATTGGCACCCAAGAAGTCACGTTTGTGTGCGATAGGCATCTGATTTTTAAGAGAAATATACAAAACGCAAAAAATAAAATTAACCTGATTTTTAAGAGAAATATACAAAACGCAAAAAATAAAATTGTCTTTTTACTTTCTCTGAAAAAAAATGATTTTGTAGGTTAAAATGTAAAAACAATAGGGAAATGGAAATTTATCAGAAATTGATATAAATGTATAAAAAACACAACAAAAAAAGAGAGAAAGATTTTTCCATTTTGAAAAAATTTTTAAAAGAAAATTTTCATTTTGAAAGGTAGATTACATTATGTAAATTACATAATGTAAAATCAAAGTTAGTAAGTTTTGTGGAATTTTAAATCAAAACCAAAATGTCAGGAGTACGAAATGGTAATTAATTAGAGTATCTTAATACAAGATTTGATTTAATAGAGGTAAGAAGAGGAGGATTTGAGAGGTAAATTAAGCTTTAATAAAAGAACAGAAAACATGTAGATAGTATTATGTAGAATCGGTAATTGAAAAAAAGGCAGAAATCTATAAGGGGATTTTAGATTATAGTTAGTATTGAATAAATAAATTTTGAAGTATATATGTTAGATTTAATTAGTAGATGACCCCTTATAGATTTTGCGCAAATAGACATGTCTTAATTTCTTTTTTAAAAATGGCAAGTGAGCCATATTTTGAGATAGAACTATCTAGCTGATTCCATAGGTAAGATGACCTAAAGGAAAAGGATTTTTTATGTTGTAGTTTTGATCGTAGGGAGTTCGGAAATGTAAATCTTTTGCTTCTATATGGTACATAATATGATGATGACTTTAGACAAGTAAGATTATTGATAATCTTAAATGCCGTAGTAAGTTCGATAAATTTTCTGCGGGCTTCAAGTGTTGGAATTTGTAGGAATGACAATCTTTCTTCGTATGGTATGTGTGGTAATCTACATTTTTTTAAAACAATCCTGGTGTAATATTTTTGACATTTCTCTATTTTGTTTATGTCAGACACAAGATTAGGATTCCAAACCTCAGGAGAATATTCTAGGAGTGGTCTAATGTAACTTTTATATATATTTATCCAAGCTATTATACGTCTGGAGTTGATGTATTTAAAAAGCTGATGCATCCTAAAATAGGCATTCTTAGTGATTTTGTTGATATGATCGTTAAATTTTAATTTATTATCAATTAGTATTCCAAGATCTGAGATTGATTCAGTTTCATTTATTGTTTTATTTCCCAGTTTATATTGTTCTTTAGAGTTATTTTTACCAATATAAACAATAAATGTTTTTTCTAGGGATATTTCTAAACCCCATAAGCCGGTCCATTCTTCTATCTGTTTAATAGCATTTCGTAAATCAATTTTATCTGGTGTAGTCTTGTGAAAACAGTATATTTTCAAATCATCAGCAAATAATTTGATTTTGATCGTTTGAGGAATTTTATCTGGAAGATCATTTATATATATTAAAAAGAGCAGTGGTCCTAAAACCGATCCTTGTGGAACACCAGATAGAACTGGCCTTTCATCGGAATATGTTTCTTTAATTTTAACTTTGAATGTTCTTCCCTTGAGGAAGTTAGATATCCATTTAAGAAGTTTGCCTCGGATTCCGATTCGTTCTATTTTATACAGGAGGAGATTATGTGGAACCATATCAAAGGCTTTTTTAAAATCTATGTAAATACAATCAATATTTTTATTTTGATTGATAGCTTCAAACCAGTCATCAATGGTTGATATTAACTGGGTGGTTGTAGATCTTCCCTTGATGAACCCAAACTGGTGTTCAGAAAAAAGGGAATTAACTATCAAAAAATCTATGATTCTTTGATTAATAATTTTCTCCATAACTCTGCAGAGACAACAAGTAAGGGAAATAGGTCGATAGTTATCGGTAAAAATCTTTTCACCTTTTTTAAATATAGGTATGACAATAGATTGTTTCCAGATATTAGGTATTTCTCCAGAATCCATTGATATTCGAAATAATTCTGTGATAGTGGGTGCTATTGAAAAGTGACATTGTTTAAGAAACTTATAACTCAATTCATCAGGCGATGTGCTTTCCTTATTCGGTAAACGTTTAAGGATGTTTCTGATGTGGATGACATCAAAATCAATGTCTTCAATTATTGGAACATTTATGTTTAAATTAGGAGATATCGTATCAGTAATTGGAATGTCGTAATTATTTTTATTAAAGCATATTGAAAAATGTTCAGCAAAAATATTACTTATATTAAAATCATCATAGATATATTTCCCATTAACCATAATGATAGTAATATCATGATGGTTATCTGGGGAGAGTTTTCGTATATGTTTAAAAATATATTTTTTGTCGTTAATTAGCATTTTGTTTTCTCTACTTTCAAGTAGTTGCCTTGTTTTAGTTTTTATATGTAAAGATATGCTTTGATATGATTGTCTATATTGATCAGGACGAGATTTCATAAGCTTCCAGAGTTTTTTCCTTTCTTTTATAGATGCAATAAGAGCGGGAGGATATTGCATTTTGATCTGTTTTTGGGCTGTATGTTCAATTTTAGGTATAAGGACATCAAGATAACTTAATGTTTCGAAAATAAACTTATTATATTTTTGATCTATTGTATAAATGTTATTTAATATTTGTGGGAAGTTAGTAATAAATTTGTGATTAAAGAAGTTAACATTCTTTGGAGTATATTTTCTAATATAGTATTTCTTCTTAGTAGATTTACTAAAAGGAATGTTAAGTGAAAAAAGAATAGAACTGTGATCAGATGTAAATAGATTTTCATCAATTAAAATGTCGGAAATTAAATTTGATTTTCTACAAAATATAAGATCTAGATGGGCATTATCTCGAGTAGGACCTGGTACAAGATTAAAGAGACAGTTTTGATTAATAAACTGAACGAAAATTTCTGCAATTGAACTTTTGGGGTATGGTATATTTGAAATCCAATTTAGATCTTTTATGCCAAAATTAAAATCGCCAAGAAGGATAGAATTTTCACCTAATTTGTCATTGAGAAATTTAAATAGATTTTTTGTGTTTTGCATAGAACATTTCGGAGGTCTATAAATTAGAATAAAAGTAGTATTTTTAGCGTTTTGTACTTGGACCATTAAAATTTCGCAGCTAAATTTGGATTCACTTAATCTTATAAATGCTTTATGTTTTTTATTTAAAAGAATTAAACATCCCCCACCTCTAGTTGGTCTATTGCAAAAAAAGGAATTAAAATTTTTATTCAAAATTTCATTTGGAATAGTGTCACCCTTAAACCACGATTCTGTAATAAATATAAGATCAATTTGTTTAATTTGGGATATCAAAGCTATTTCATCTAATTTGTTATAAATGGACCTGATGTTTATAAGGACTCCCGATATTTTATTGGTATTTGATACGGGGTAAGCTTTAGAAGGATCAATCGTAGGTAATAGTGTTCCAAGTGACCCAATGTTACCATTATTATCATTAATTACTGCTAAACAACTTATAGACATTAAATAAAATTTAAGACTCTGGGTGAAGTGATCACGACTTTTTATAGTGCTAGTAATGTAAGTGCTCTCCCCGGAATAACAGTCAAAAATAAAATATGTAAAAAACAACGAATTTAAATTATCATAAAAATTCAAAAAATTTGGGTCAAAAAAGTCTAAATTTTGCGAAAATTTGGGATTTCATCCCGTTTAATAACTTTACCAGCATAAATTATATAATCGAGACCTGTTCTCGTTCTTTCAGCTTTGCATTCTTCTTCCAGTTCTTTTTTCGCTTTAAGGCCAGCAGAGGATAAGGATTCGCGGAGTCGGACGTTTTTGAATTGCGCATGTTCTCGGAGGCGGCCACGGTTACGAATGAGCATTTGTGCGCCAATCTTCGTTGGCATTTCAATTTTCAGAAGACGTGGATAATTTGCTGATGGTCGACCCATGCGGTAAACCGCAATGGGGAGTTGTTCAACGCCAGCCTCATTCAAAATTTTAATAACGTTGTCGAGGTCATCCTTGGCTTTTGCTGTTGGTGTTGTTGCTTTGCTTTCAGGCAGACTTGCAGCAACAACGGAATGCTGCCTGCGCTCTTCATCCATTACTTCTTTAATAACCTGCTTGTGCTGATCAGCAGCGAGAATAATTCCTGCTGTTTGAATCAAGGTCCCCATTGTTGTTATAAGTTGCTTCGCCCAGTCAGGAATTGCGTTGTCGGAATTAATTTTGTTGTTGTCAAAATTAAGTTCGTTGATTGTAACCAAGAATTTTTGACGAGCTGAAGCAAGTTGATCTTCCGTCATTTTTGAGCCAATAGGGGAGAGATTGGCACCCAAGAAGTCACGTTTGTGTGCGATAGGCATCTGATTTTTAAGAGAAATATACAAAACGCAAAAAATAAAATTAACCTGATTTTTAAGAGAAATATACAAAACGCAAAAATGAGTCCAATCAATTATTATGAGTCCAATCAAATTTATTTATGAGTCCAATCAAATTTTATTAGATTTTATTAAGTAATGCATTTATTAAATAATACATTAAGAATGAATAGGATTTGCTAAACCAAAGGAGCGTAGGCGAGGCGCTTGTGCAAAACCAGCGGTTCACGCAGGGTTTTACGACACGCGCCTCGCGGAGTCAACGGTCGCTGGGTTCTACAACAGCAACATAAACCTATCCATTTTCCATTTTCAGCCTCGATCTGACGACCTACCCCTGTTACAAAAATTTGATTGGACTCATAAACTGTGATTCGAATCATAAACTGCAGTAGAGCCAAAATTTTTACTTAGAATAATAAAACATGTTCTGATTTATAAAATTTGTTTGAACTCATAAATTTTGATTAGACTCATAAAGTTCAATTTGACTCATAAAGTGAAGTAGAACCAGAAAATTAAGCAATCGGATCATTTTTGTTGCAAATTCCCTTGACAAACTTATTCAACTTTTACCAAATAAACATTTTTAGTTACTACTGAATTTACATTGTGATGAATTTCAGCATCATTAGGCATTCCAGGAACAGATGCAATATATTCATTTAATGTTTGATATTGGATATGAAGTGCTTGAAGGTCTTGGATCTATAAATTGCGTGACATTTATATATCAAAGCTTCATAGTTTAATTCAGTTTTTATTTGAAGGGGTATAAAACATTTTTTAGAATTTTGGGCAGATCCTTTTTGGGATGAATTTAAGAAGTCATTTTTAATTAAAAAATAAAGCTAGGCTCATTTAAAATAAAAAAACAGTTCTGGTTATTAATATGTTTACGGCCAAAATTTTTCGGTCTTAAGCCATAACTTTGTAATAATTTTGTTCAAAATTTATTTAATTTTTGAGATAATTAATAGCATTAATAATGATAAATTAAACCAGATCTTGATATTCTTGACGTGTTCCTCCGAAATGCTCATTTCGAAGCTTCCCGATTATATGACCAAATTGTAAATTGATCTGTAATTAAATTTTTGTATAATCGAAATTGATATGCAATGTCTTGTTAAATTGCGTAAAAATATTTTACTATGACTAATTTTCCATAAATGAAATTTGAGAATTTTAAAGCCAAACACCGGATTCTCTCAATTTGAAAGATTCAATAGAATATTTTCGGTGTCGCTTCGTGAATGTGAGAATTTTTATTTTCTGGATTTTTATTGCAAATCCAGGTTTAGGGTAATCCGACCTTTCCCTGCTACCCATTACCGTAGATAACGCATTCGACAATAAATGTTGTTCACTAAACAATAAATACCTGATGTATAATGTTAATAGCAATCAATCCTTCGAGTTCTGCAATGCTGCGTCGATTTCTTTCAGTCTATTTAAAAATTTTTATTGAAAATACTTTAAGATTTTGTTCCGAGTTATATATTCCGAGTTATTTTATTCCGATTTATTTAGTAGACTAACTCGGAATATTTTTTTACCCCAAACCCAAACTCCAAATTCAATATTATTTTACTCCAAACCCAAAATGCTTACTCCCACATATGGTTTTCCAATTTTCAGGCTTGTATCTATTCGAGCTTTTCTCTTAAAAAATGGTTAAATATTCATCTCGATATGAGGAATCGATTGGTATATATGTCGAATATAAATCTCCGGTCCCACTTACATGTCTCATGTTAGGAAAAAATGACAAATAGTCGCGTGAGGATCTATGGAAGAACCACTGGGATTTAGGTAAATTATTAAACTTTTCTCTCTGAGGATGCATAATAGTGGACACATTTATAAATTGTTTTAATAAACATACTGCAGCTTCCGTCATTGCTGGATGAGTTGAAAATTGGTTTTCAAGATTTCGAAATTCTTGTGCCTAAAAATTTTTCAGCAAACTTTTTTTAATGGAAACTAAAAAAAGATCTAGCAAAATCTTTTAATATCCGAAACCGTACCGAGAAAATCTTTGGTTAGGTTCCTAGCCAAAGTTTCTCATTCAGAACATACGTGATCGAGATATCCGAATTTTATGAATGCTATTTAAAGATTTTCCGTTACCAATTTATAAAGTATTTATAATAACAAATTTCACCAATTCTTGCCAGTCATTTATAGTATGATTCCCTTGTATAAACTCATTAAATCGAGCCGCTAAATTTTGTAGCTCTTGTTCAAGTTGATGAATTGATGGTGGCTAGAAATTTATTTGGAAATTTTTAATGTGAAAATAAAATTATTTTCACAATAAATAATAAAACCTACTGAGCTGCCGGGACGCTGATTTCACCGACTCTTTTAATAGATCTTAAACCCTCGCCTAGTGAGCGTTTTAAATGCTAGCAGCTGGGTCTTTCTCCTCCTTACAATATCTTAAATTCCAAAAAATATAGAATTTTTTAAAATGCCAGGCTTTCGATTAAAGCAAGGGTTTTTTATTTCTAGTCTGCAACTCTCTATCTGTTATGAAAGTAACCTCCACTCGTCTTCGTCTATTCCGTGTACTATTCACAACATCGAATTCATAAAAAACCACCAAAATAATTGACGCGAAAATGATTTTAATTCCAATCGAGCACATTTATGTTTTTTAATAAAGAATTTTAAAATCTGAAGAAAATTTTATCAAAACCAGCCTCAGAACGATTCGTTACTCCCTCAGTACTCAAGAAAGTACCAAATAGTTAATAGCGGAACTGCTAACAAGAATCGGTATCCTAATATAAAAAGTAAAAAACTGGTATCCTAATTAAACATTAACATTCATGTAGTTTTATTATTAAATTTGAAGCGGTTTTATTTAAAAACAAGAATGACATTTGAGAAATAAGTCTATTTAATTGACTTTTTTATTAAATAATTAATTAATTTAAGTTTATTAAATGAAGTTAAAATCGGGGAATTGCGAAAAATATAAATAAAAAAATTTTAAGGGGGGGGGGGGGGGGCGGGGGATGAAGTAAAATAGTTTATTTAAATGGTGATTGGCTGAGGGAAATGACACATGTAATAAAAGGTAAACAATTTTAAAATTTAGAGTGTCTAGTAAGAATTTAAAGAGGAGAAAGCTAAATTTAGTTGAGAAAAAATTTTTTATTGACTGATAGTGATCGGACGATTCGAATATTCGAATTTTAATATTTTTTACGAATAGCTCAATTTCGGAATTAACAGTTGTTCCTCAGCCAAAAGCTAATCATTCTAACTAATTTAAATAAAGAATTTCCTTTCCGTAGCACAACAAATTAAAACTTTTTTGCTTGGAAGACATAAAGCCCTATTAATTCAAGCCATAATTAAATAAAAGGATAAGCGTCAAAATAAAAAATAAAAACGTCAAAATATCCTTTTTTGTCACAAGGAAAATTATGAATTTCAGAAAGCTAAGACTACTAGGAATTCCTACTTTTAGCGTCACAGAGTCAAATGTTTGAAAATTTCTAAATATAAATGACACCAAAAATGTCTAAACGAAAATCGAAAGAACCGATTCTTTAAAATCGAAATTTCGAAACTGCTCTTAAAAAGCAATGATAGGATAGCTTGCAATATTATTTAGGAGAGAGGGCATGAGAGGTGAGAGATGCCAAGAGAGGAGAGGAGATGGGAAAGCCAAGAGGCCTTGGCTTACCTTAATAAATTATTTCAAAAATTTTTATAGAGAAAAATAAAAGTTAATACATAATAATAGAAAAGAATTAAATAACACTTTCAGGAGACTTGTGTTTTTCCGTTAAATATTTAATTTTTTAGATTTTTATTTCAAATTTTAACAGATAACAATTCAGCCATCTAACAATTCAGCCATCTAACAAAAACAATTCAGCCAATCAATGTTTTACGGTGATACTGATATTTTATAATTATTCGTTTAAAGAATAAATAATTTAATAAATAATTAATTTTAGGTAAAAATAATTTGCTTCACAGAATTTAAAAAATTAAAATTAATTTAACATGTGAATCTCAAACAATATTCAAACTTGTCCAAATCACATTGTTACTGATGCTTCAAAAAATAAGTTTACTCGAATACTTTATATCAAAAATTCAAGGAGAATATCTGAGATTTAGCCTTATTTTAGCTCGAACATTTATTTACATATATTCCAGTGATCTTACGACAAAGGAAATAATTACCGTAACAATAAACTTAATGTATTCCTGATTTTCAGTCAATCAAGAATGATCCCTCTTACAGATTTTCTACTATCTTTATTTCTTCGAACCTACAAAACATATGTTTCAAGAATATTATACTCGAAGGATGTTTTTATTGAAAAATTTTCTTTAAAATAAATGCTAATAGGTTTTACTAAAAGCTTAGTGTTAATTAATAAAATAAAAACTAAGAGGAAAGAATAAAGCATACTAAGAGGAAAGAAGTAGAAACTAAGAGGAAAGAATTTTATCAGAAAACAGGTTGAATGTTAACTTGTATAAATAATGATTAATGAAGAGTGTTAAGACACTTGTGTCTCTTCGAACCTAAAAACGTATGTTTCAAGTTTATTATACTTGAATGCTTTTTAGTGTAATAATTTTCTTTAAAATGAATTTTAATAGGTTTTACTAAAGCTTAGTGTTAATTACATATTAACTTGAATTGTCTTTTCATTGACTTGTCGTTCCTTGATTTGTCTTTCCTTGTATTAACTCGACACGCTCCTTTTTGCGCGGTAAGTGAAAGTTTTTAGAATTTCAGATGACCAAGACTATCAATCCCTTCTATTAACGCGGCAAAAACAAATGTTTAAAAAATTTCTAAATCGAAATAACACCAACAAATGTCTAAACGAAAATTGAAAGAAACAATTCTTCAAAATCGAAATTTCGAAACTGCTCTTAAGAAGGAATGATAGGATAGTTGGCAATATTATATAGGAGAGAGGACATGAGAGGTGAGAGATGCCAAGTGAGGAGAGGAGATGGAAATGCCAATATAGGCCTTGTAATTCCTTAACAAATTGTTAAAAAAATTTTTAAGTGAAAAATAATAGTTATACTTAATAATCAAAAAATGATTAAATAAAACTTTCAGGAGACTTGTTTTCCCGTTAAACTTTTATTTTTTTAGATAACAATTAAAATTTATAGTGTTTAGTAAAAATTTTAAAGAGGAGAGTGCTAAATTTAGTTGAGAATAAAATTTTTATTGACTGATAGTGATCGGACGATTCGAATATTTGAATTTTAATATTTCAACATTGTTCCTCAGAACAATGTTGAAAAATTCGTTTAAATTCGAAATTCAACATTGTTCCTCAGCCAACATCTAATTAGTCTAACGAATCCGAATAAAGAATTTTCTCTCCGTAACACTATAGTAGATAATAAAACATTTTTGCTTGGAAGACATAAAGCATATTAATTCAAGCCATAATTAAATAAAAGGATAAGAAACAAAAACGTAAAATATCCCTTTTCGTATCAAGGGAAAGTTTTATGAATTTCAGAAAGCCAAGACTACTAGGAATTCCTCCTTTTAGCGTCACAAAGGAAATGTTTAAAAATTTCTAAATCGAAAAATCACCAAAAAGTCTAAACAAAATTCGAAAGAAACAATTCTTCAAAATTGAAATTTCGAATCTGCCCTTGAGAAGAAATGATAGGATAGTTGGCAATATTATATAGGAGAGAGGACATGAGAGGTGAGAGATGCCAAAAGAGGAGAGGAGATGGGAAAGCCAAGAGGCCTTGGCTTACCTTAATAAATTATTTCAAAAATTTTTATAGAGAAAAATAAAAGTTAATACATAATAATAGAAAAGAATTAAATAACACTTTCAGGAGACTTGTGTTTTTCTTTTAAATATTTAATTTTTTAGATTTTTATTTCAAATTTTAGCAGATAACAATTAAGCCACTTAACAATAATCAAGCACAACCGAGTGTTTATAGAGGAATAAATAAAAGTTTTACGGTGATACTGATATTTTTTAAAATTTTTCTTTTATAGAATTTGGAGCAACACATGTAAAAATAATTCGCTTGACAGAATTTAAAAAATTAAAATTAATTTTTTTTAACATGTGAATTTCAAACAATATTTAAACTTGTCCAAATCACATTATTGTTGTTGCTTCAAGAAATAAGTTTACTCGAATAATTTATATCAAAAATTTACGGAGAATAACTGAGATTTGGTCATAACTAGATAGGATTTTAGCTTATGTTAGCCCGATCATTCATTTAAGTACATATATTCCAAGAATCTTAAAAACAAAGGAAATAATTCCCGTAACAATTTTCAGGCAATCAAGAGGAATGATCCCTGGTTTTTTTAAATTCCTGCAATCTATTCTAATGTTATAAACAAAATGTCTCAAAAAAAGGTGCGAACAGTAGCAATAATTTTTCTCACTTTCCTTGAACCTTATCTCAAAGTAGAATAGGGAAAATTCTAAAAGATTTTTATATTTTGTTCTCCATTTAGTTCTCTATAATTTCATCCTTATTTGATCTCATTATTTTCAATTTGAATAAAGTTATGCCAAAAATAAAGTGCCCGGTTACTTTTTTGTCACCCTGTACATTAGTGATGGTCGGGAGTTAAAAAAACCCGAGAGTCGAGACCGAGACCGGGAATCGACCCCGAGACCGAGTCCCGGGTCGAGACCGAGAGTCGAGACCAAGAGTCGAGACCAAAAGATTAGGAGGAATATCACTTGATATACTCCTAATCCCCAAAAATCCCATATCCTTCATAATCCTCCAAACACTTGAATCCCCAAATCCACAATATAATTTTACTCCTTCTAAATCTACCGATATCCACCTTAATCCACTGATATTCACATTAAATCCTCCTATTTCATCCATTTCCTGCGCCGCAGGCGAAAATTTTGAGAATTTTGGAGGTCCTTAAGTCAGATTTCTTCCATTTTTTGTGCCGCAGGCGAAAATTTTGAAAAATTTGGGAGGCCAATAGCCAGATTTCTTTCTGCGCCGCAGGAGGAAATTTTGAAAATTTCATTATTAAATTAAAATTTTTAATGTTTTTTTCAAGTTTAAAATATTTAGAAAAAATAAATTTAAAATTTTAAAATCAAAATCAAAGTTTAAAAACGTTTATTTCCGAAAAGAAAAATTTTCACAACCTCATTTCCACCTTAGGATTCGAACCCAGCACTTACGAAATATTTAAGTGAGTGAAGTCAGTCAACTTAACCACTTAACCATCAACCATCAAAAGCAAATGGGAGAAATTATAAATATATTCCTTTCCCCTTTCCTTTAAAAAGTTCAAAAAATTTCCGTCATTAGGGGTGTAAATTTAGTCTCGTTTTCCGAGACTAAAACACCGAGACCGAGAGCTCAAAAAACCCGGGAAATTTCCCGACTCGGGAACCGAGACCGGGAATCCCGACCATCACTACTGTACATATATTCCAAGGATCTTACCGACAAATGAAATAATTCCCATACAAATAAACTTGATGAATTCCAGATTTTCAGACAATCAAGAGGAATTATCCCTGGTACATATTTACTACTATCTTTATTTCTTCGAACTTAAAAAATAATATTATACATGAATGATGCTTTTTAGTGTAATAATTTTCTGTAAATGAATGCTAATAGGTAAAAAACCGAAAAACGAGTTGGGGGTTAGTAAATATTTTGAATAAATTATCAGCCCAAATCACTCTTGGTCAGTCAAATATGAATTATTTATTTCTTTTAATCATCAGAATTTTCAGTTACTAAGTGCTGCTGATTCTTTAATAAAATTTTACTTAATATTTAAAATTAGTCCACGGAGTCAGACTTCCGGACTGAATTAATTCAGAAAATGTTACTGGACCATTTTGGCTTTTGTAATTGGTAGACTATAAAAAATTTTATTACATTTAAATAAAGAATTTACTTTTCGTAGCTAATAGTATGTAGATCCTAAAACTTTTTTGCTTGGAAGACAAAAATCCATTTTAATAATTAAATAAAATGATAAGCGTCAAAATAATAAACAAAAACGTCAAAATACTCTTTTTCGTAAAAACGAAAGTTTTTTGAATTTCAGAAAACCAAGAAACCAGAATTTAAACAAAAACAAATGTTTTAAAAATTTCAAATAGAGAAAACACCAAAAAAGTTCTAAACGTAAATCGAAAGAAACAATTTACAAAATCGAAATTTTGAAACTGCTATTGAGAAGAGTTGGCAATATTATATAGGAGAGAGGCATATAATTGCCCTTTAATAAATTATTAAAAAATCTTTAAGTGAAAAATAAGTTACTACTTAATTATAAAAAAGAATTAAATGAAACTTTCAGGGGACTTGTACACCAAAATTTTACCTTCTAAAGCTTAGCAGACCAAAAATCAACTCCTAGAAATATAAATCAACCAAAACTGAGTGTCTAGAACAGTCCAGGGTAGCCGGTAAGATCTTTCCTACTAGTATAAAGTAAAATCTTAAAGTAAGTGTCGAATAAATAGTTTTCGATGTTGAACGAGTTGGGCAAAATTTTGTTATGAAGTGGCAATCTGGAATGCTTTAAAGAATTGAATAAATAAGAAATACACGGTTGGTTACGACTTAGTTTCTATTCAATAAAAGTTGGAAGCCGTTTATCCTCTTGCACTAAAGGAGAGCAATAGCTACAGACCAGCTCTGCTTTACAAACTTAATGTTAATTAATAAAGCAAACTAAAAGAAAGAATAATTTATCATAAAAACAAGGTGAATTTTTACTGGAAAAAGTGTTATAGCCTGTACCTGCCTATTGTCGAACTTTAGCTTTAATATTGAAAAAAATTAAGGAGTAATTCAAAAATTATTCATGAGTGGGCAAATAATAAATTTAAATTTAAAAAATAATAAAATCTGGGGAATAGCAACGAATATAAATAGGAAGAAATTTAATGGGAGGGAGCTAGCAGGGGCGGGCTAATTTGTAAGGGTAAGGAAGGATTGTAGTGATAACGAAATTTTTAATTGTGATTGGCTACACATTAAAAGTCACATTAGGCAGAGTGTAATTAATTTTAAAATTCCCATTGTTCTTCAAAAATTTTTAAAATAAAATTTTAAAATAATTTTATATAAACTTCTTTATAAAATTATATATGTACAAAATGTACGTTTTACTAAATTTAAATTTAGAGGAAAATTTTCAATGCCATGATGGTAAGTGCTAAGGCATGATTTAATTATTATATTTTATATTTAATAAATTTTATAAAAATCATAATTAATAAACTTTTTGTAAAAATAAATCAAAATTTAATTTAAAAAACACAAAAACGGTAAAAGACATCATTATCAGTGGTTCATGAACCACTTATTCAACTTTGGCGTTCCCGGTTTTGGAACCGCTTTTTTAATTCTGGCTGGAACCGGTTCTGAAACCGGTTCCAGTGACAAAATTTTTTTAGCTATTTTAATGATAAAAATTTATTTTTCTCACAAATAATTAGTGAATTATCAATATTAATAATGTAATTAACTGTTAAAATTTATCGCTAATTTTGCATTTATTAATTTCTCTCCTCCGATTAAAAGCCTTCGAATTGATTAAGGAGTGACATAAGGAATGATAAAAAGATTCTTGAGCATAAAGCAGGTTCGAGGGATTAAGAGAGATAAAGAGATAAATTTCCCGTTTCGGCATTTTGTTTTTTCCAACTCTAATACTAATCAAATTCTGGTTGCAGATCCTGAGCCAAAGTAGGATATTGTTAATTAGAACAGGAATTATTTAATTAGCGCCGCAGACGAAAATTTTGAAAATTTTGTAATGACAGAAGCTAGATTTTTTCCAATTTTCAGCACCACAGGCGAAAATTAAAAAAAATATTTTTTTTCCAAAAATTTTCCTTTTTTGCGCTGCAGGCGAAAAAATTTTTAATCCGTTTCAATTTTTTCTTCCTTTTGCTCTCACGCCTTCCATTTTTTGCTCACTTCTTTATTTCACCCGTCATTAGGGTGTATATTTGGAACCGATTCTTCAATCGGTTCTAAACCGGTTCCAGACCTTTACCGGTTCCACGGTTCTGGTTCCAGATCTTTGTCGGTTCCACTTCCGGAACCGGAACTGGAACCTTTCCATCACTGATCATTATAAATAGATAAATCATGGCTAATAGTGAGATGAAAACCTCCCAGCTTTTTCTTGATTTTTCACCCCAGAATATCGACACCCAAAATATCGCCCTTAAATATCGTGACCCAAAATATCGAAATTTTTTTATTTCAGAATTATGTATTCCAATGATCGGGAATGATGTTTCAACATCGGGGACTGACCAAAGCGACCGATCTGACCATAGCGACCGATCAAGATTCTCCTTGGAGATAGATCATCTCTTTGATTGGACATATTTATCAGATTGATGTTTGCTCTATTGTTGGAACAATTGACTTCCCCGTCCCTGGAATACATTATTATGAAGTTTAAAATCGATATTTTGGGTAATCGTCATTTTAGGTGATATTTAGAGATATTTAGACTCATCGATATTTTGGGCGCGATATTTAGAGAGGCTAAATTTTAGGTGCGATATTCTGGGTCAGACATTAGACGGAGTGTAATTAATTTTAAAATTCCCATTGTTCTTCAAAAATTTTTAAAATAAAATTTTAAAATAATTTTATATAAACTTATTTATAAAAATATATACAAAATGTACGATTTACTAAATTTAAATTAAAATGCAAATGATTGTAAGTGCTAAATGGTAATGATGGTAAGTGGTGAAAAGTCACAATGTGACACGTGAAAAGTCACATTAGACAGAGTGTAATTAATTTTAAAATTCCCAATGTTTATTAAAAAATTTTAAAATGATTTTATATAAACTAAATTATAAAAATATATGCAAAATGTACGATCTTCAAAAATCTAAATTAAAAGGCAAAATTATCAATGTCATGATGCTAAGTGCAAATAATGATTAAATTATTATATGTATATTTTAATTAAATTTATATTTATTAAAATTTATAAAAACTAAATTAAATAAAGCTTTTTCTAAAAATAATTCAAAATTTAATTTAAAAACAAAAACCGAAAAAAACTTATCAGACATAAATAAATCATGGCTGGGAGTGAATTGAAAAACACCCAGATTTTTCCTGATTTTTCAAAAAATTTTTTGGCAATATTTTGTGTTTAAATTGTAAAACTTTGCGGATTTACGTAATTTTTGCTTTACTATTTTCTGTAATTTAAATGGCGTTATTTATGGAAAGTTTCATTTTCATGTTTTTTGATCATTACTTAAAAAATTTCCTTGGCCCATTTATTTATGTTTATTTTCATACCATTTTCGTTATTGTGATCTCAAGTCTATTTCACAGTATTCAATAAATTGAGAGGGTTGAGAATCGTATTATTTTAGCTAGTCTGCATCCAAGTTAAACTAGTTTCATCTAGCTGATATGTTTTCCTAGCTATTATAGCGTTTTTCTCTAGTTATTTGTTTTCACTAGCTATTTTGTATTTCCTAGTTAACTGGGACTTATTGTCACTTGAAACTATTTTAAGACTGTTACAACTAGGGGTGTTGGCGGTTGGTTAATCGAAACGAAACCGAAAACCGGGGGTAATTAATTTAGCAATAAATTGTTACACAAATCCAAAAATTTATGATGACAATTTGGTGGGTGTAACTATCGACTGGGATGTAGGTCTTCAAAAAGTCGAATGTAATGAAATACTGGCAGTTGTATGTTAACATTTGATTGTAAAGAGTTTCACAATGGACTAAATAACAGTTAATATTTCATAAAAATACAAAATTTTGTGCCAATAAAATAATAAGATTAGTCTCTAATATAAACGCAAATGATTAATATTATAATGCATATAGCTATTTAATTCCTTAGGCTGTGCACTAGGCGGCGTGGTGTAATGGCTAACACATCATTCCGGTCTACTAGAGATTCTGGTTCGCTTACAGCCGACGATTAACCTTATGCAATAACTAAAGGAGAGAAATATGTTATGTCCGAGCTTTCATTAGAATACTAAATATTTAAGTGTATTATATATCTTATTTACTGAGGATATCAATAAGCCCTATAAGTTCAACTCTCGGATAAACTGAGGAAAAGTCTATTTAAATAATATAAATATTAATCTTCTAAATATATACAAGCAAATCGTCAATGGGGTAAAGGGCTAGGAAAAGCTCTCTCTATAAAGAGGTCTCTCGGTAACTAGGTCCAAAATAAAGAAATAAGTTTGGGTTTATATACAGGTGAAAAAGTGTGGATAAGTACAAAGTAAAGTGATGATAAGGAAAAGGTCAATGTGTCGGGTATTCGAATATTTTTCCACTTCAAAGAGCCGCATTAAAAAATATGATTAGTTATTGTAGTTATTTCTTATAAAATCTGATTATTAACAAATAATTTCTAAAATTATTTTTAGCTTATTATAACTGTCTAAGCGACGACTTTATAATTAATGTTCATAAAATGAAGCAAAGTACAAAAATTCCATATACTATAACCGAATCAAATTTTTGTCCGATGATGAAAAGCGTATTTGAATGTACAAAATGTTGTATTTGTTATAAGGATGATTGTAATAAAGACTTTAAAGAATGTGAAGGTCACGGGACAAAAGCTCAACAAGGATTTAAAATTAAACCTAATCAAAGCCCAAATAAAAAACCTATTTTAAAAACAAAGTATCCAATCACAACCACCACAACAGCAATTACTACAACCTCAACTATAACGAAGGCTATTACAATTAAACAGACTAAGACAACAAAGGGTAATAAATTAGCATTTAAAATTTTGTATAAGATAAAGGACTACGAGCAAAGCCCATTTAAATTGTCCACAGATTCTGCGGATAGAATTCTGTGCACAGAACCACAAAAATTCTGTTTCAATTATTCCACAGACTTTGCGAAAAAAAAGGTCCGCAGATTCTGTGGAAACATCCAGAGATTCTGTGTTCTGTTCGCAAAATGCAGATCTGCGGACAATTGAAACAGGGCCCAGGCCAGATTTCATGTCAATAATGTCACTTAATCTAAAATTTATCTTAGATAGTTGGCTCTAATAATTACCCTGGATAATTATTGTTCATGCTTCCATTAAAATGTTTAAGTAACTGTGAGGAGGCGATTATCTGAGATAGGGTCAAGAATATATTTTAATTGTTAAGAAGAATGTAATTAATTTATATAGGATAATAATAAATAGAGTTTGAATCCGGACCGGACCCAGATTTCCGGATACTGTAGTAAATCAAGATTTTCTTGATTTCGTTCCGGAAAATGTTGATAAAAAATAATGATCAAGTAAAATAAAAATTTTATTACCGGATAATCCGGTCCGTATAGAAAAAACGGGAAACCGGATCCGGAATTTTACAAATGTCAAACTCACATAATCAATCAAAAAATAAAAGTTCTAAGGTTCTAGCTAATTTTGGTTCTTGAGTTTTTTATTGTAATACTTAAAATGCCTTCTCGGCAATTACTAGTTATTTAAGGAAATTTTAAGAAAATTATACTAATTAATAATTAATTTAATAGCTTTTCCTCAATCGACAACTAGAACTAAACAAATATCTACAACACTAATTAATCCAGAAGTTAAAAGCACACAAAAAATAGGTAATATTGGTAATGGTGGAATTTCTAAATTTAAATCTTTTGGAAATTTTGTTTTGATTTTATTAATTTATACATTAATTGCTGGAATTTTATTATAATAAATAAATTCACTAATATAAACATTAAAATTTAAATTATTTTTAATAGTACATATAAGGCTTTGGTCTCATAACAGAATTTCAAGTTTAATTTAGAGACTGAAAAGAATTTTTGTATTCATCAGAATTGTTGTATTCTATCCTCACCTGTTAATTGTTTTTTCAACTTTTGTGCGAGAGTTGAGTTAATATTTCGAAAAATTATTCATCTCGAGTGCCGAGATTTTTATTCGAGATCTCGTATGTGTCGGTTACAAGTTTCGCTATTAGATTCATGTTTTTATCGACAATCGTTCCTCAATTTTCTATTATCAATTTCTTATTTAAAACTTTAAATTTAAAAGTCAACCGAAAAATTTCTAAATGTTTTATACTAAAATAGCGTAAAAATCACAATGAATTGTCAGGAAAAGAGTTAGGAAAACTAATATTTATAATAAATAAAGAATAATATGTACATAACTAATAAAGTATTCTAATGACCGGCTCTTCTAGTTTCTTGTTTATTTTTAAAAATTCTCAAAATTTTCAGACATCTGTGATCTATAATAATAATTTGAAGGATCCCAAATAACATTTTAACTAAATATCAACTCAATATAAACAAGAGAATTAGTGAGCATCTGGTCATACTACATCTAAATTACCCTGTTTTTCCAAATAAAGCCCATTCCCAATTAAAGCCCTATTCTCTAATAGTGCCTCATTCTCGAAGATAGTTGAAAAATAAAGCCCCATCTCAATTAGATCTCCACTCCCCACTATTGTAAGTCTAATTAAATAGTAAATCGAGTCATCCTGAAAGCCTCTTGTCAACAAACCCAACTGATCAAACAAATTTCTTTTTTATTTCATAATCGGGATTCGTCATCTTAATCCATCCAATTCCACAGATATCCCTCCAAATTCCCTTAATTCTCTCAAAATTTCAATATCCCCTTAAACCTACTAAATACTTCCTCAATAAAATCTACGATAGTAGATTTTAATTAAGTATCAAAGTTCATTTCACTTAACTTGACGAAGTAAATCTTTCATATCCCACAATAATTAAAGCCGCATTCGCTAATACAATCCCATTCTGGAGTATATTTGAAAAATACAGACCCATGAGGCTGTATTTGAAAAAATACGATAAGTTGTTCGCGAGTGGAGGACTTGGGAAAAATTTTACTACTAGAATCCGAATAAAAAATCACTCAAATCACGTTGATATGTCAATCTAGAATTTCATTTCCACGTTCAATCATGAATATTTCAGATGCTATGTGGCTACTGAAGTTTAAAAATAATTTTAAATTAAATTAAAATTTTTACATAAAATTTTTTGTGATTACTAATTTTGAAAGGTAAATTTAATTGTAAATTTGATTAATATTTTTATATAATAACCGGGAATCGTGTTTTTAGTTGTTTCCTAGATTTTCACGAAATATTTAATTATCTTGCGAGAGAACATATTTAAATAGACCCTTGACTTTTATGTTTATGACATTACTTTTTGTTCGAATAATTAATAATTATTGGAGTCAGTTTGAGTTTTAATCTACTTATATTTTTAGATTACAATGTTAATATATACTTTAATTTAAATATAATATATAAATATAACCAAATTCAAATGTGCCAGTTCGGTTGAAATTATAGTTCCAATATGAGCAACCTACAACTCATAAATTTGACAAATTTAGAATAATTTAAGATAAATAATTTTACGTTAAATTCATTAATGAAAATGAAATATTTTTCAATTTGTAATATTTTTTATCACAAAATACTTTGGCAAATCTATGAATATATATGAAAAAAAAGTTTAAAAATCCAAAAATATTCATGTGTCCCCCATCTAGTAGGATTTTACTCATATGATGTGCAGATGTATGTCATCCGAGTTAAGGATCGGTATTTCATGGCTGAGCTTTTGTGCCACTTAACAAACTCATTAGAGTATTTTCTAGGAAACTACAGAAACCATTTTATAATTCTTAAAATATTTACATTGTTTTGAATTGCATGATTATTAAGCAATAATGGATTCGATGCAATCTGTTGACTTAATATTTGTTGCTGGTGGTAAAGACTTTGAGCTTGATTTTTCTAAAAAAATTCTATTAGGATACAATACTAAGTGAAAATAAATGCGTAACACGAAAATATGTAAACTTGAAATTAGGAAATAAAAAATTTTAGATAGGAATGTGAACCAAATGATTCCAGTTGGAAATTAATACAACTCCGTCCTGTTACCTTTATAAATTATACTATATCTTTACATTGTCTGTACTATAGCTTTACAATTATGCAGTAAAATTAAATTTTGGAAAATAATTATTTAATAAATTTAACCAGAGATAAACGCTGTTGACGTGTCATAGTTTGCTGTCGAGCTTGAGCGATTGAATCGAGTAAATTCTGAGATTGTAAACGCAGATGCCCAAACTGTAATTACATGTTTATAAATATAATCAAATCCATTGAAAGGTGTTTTATATTAGGAGTTTGCAGTCTTTTTATGAAAATTTAATTCTTATGTTTATTCGGGCATCACTTTTAATAAGTAGATAATTTGAAAAATAAGTTTCAGTGCAAACGGATAAGCTCCAAAAATTAAAATTATCATTCGTTTTTCATACATTTTTATTAAAAATTTAATTTTCAATAAAAACGGGATTTTGTATATTTAGGAATATGAAAGAATCCTAGTATAAACCAACCAGATCAAAACGAACAATCACTTCACCGCACTGACTAGCTATTTGTTGAACTTGTATTGCCTAAAAAAAGATTGGCTGTACTTTAGTACGTGGGTCCCGGAGTTAATATACAAATGTTATACCATTCGAAAGAGCTAGTCGAGCTGAGTCGAATGCCACTAGTTTTAGCCCGAGGAAAAATTTTTGGACCGAGATTCAGGTCCCTGAAATTTGAAAAAGCATAGGGGGGACCAAGCACTTTTTTGGGGTGAAAAATTCGAAAATGCAAATGATACAACATTCGAAAGAGCTCCTCGAGCTGAGTCGAATGACACCAAAATCAACGAAATCCGACTTGATTGGACAAAGTTATGATCTTTTATTTTAGCTCCTTACCTATGGCATTTGTGGAGATTTTTGCTGCTACGGAGACCCCAAATACGTCCAGAGCAAGGGAGATAGGAATAGGTTTATGTTACGAGCCCAGACCCAGCGCCCGTAGACTCCCCGCGAGGCGCGTGCCGCAAAACCCCGCGCGAAGCGCGGGGTTTTGCACAAGCGCTTCGCCGACGCTCCATAGGTTTAGGTTTTTTGTGTCATAACTTTGTCTAATCTTGTCCAATCACGGTGATTTTGGTGTCATTCGACTCAGCTCGTCGAGCTCTTTCGAATGAGGTATTATTTGCATAAAAAATTTTTTATTCCAAAAACCGCCCCTTTGGATCTTCGGTTTTTAGGGGCCTATATCTCGGTCCAATCAAGTCGGATTTCGTTGATTTTGGTGTCATTCGTCTCAGCTCGAGGTGCTCTTTCGAATGAGGTATCATTTGCATTTTCGAATTTTTCACCCCAAAAAGTGCTTGGTCCCCCCTATGCTTTTTCGAATTTCGGGGACCTATATCTCGGTCCAAAAATTTTTCCTCGGGCTAAAACTGGTGGCATTCGACTCAGCTCGACTAGCTCTTTCGAATGGTATAACATTTGTATATTAACTCCGGGACCCACGTACTAAAGTGACCCCAAAAGATATTATCATCAATTTAATTTTAAGTTATAGAAGAAAAAAATGTAGGAAAAAAAACTTTAACTTAAAAAGAAAACTTTTCTAAACATATAGTTCTATTGGAAAATTCTACACTAAACCATAGATAAAATCTTAGTTGCACAATAATTTTTCAGTAAAGATATGAAATATGCCTATAAACAAATTTATAAGTTGAATTAATAAATTTACGTCATCTGGAGTTATTTCTGGATGATTTTGAAGATTTTGAGCCTGATCTAACTAAAAATTTGTCTGTTATTCTTTGATAAATAATAATGCTTGATTTAATCATAAAATTGTAATCCAAAATTATATAAGAAATTAAGAGATAGATGATAATATCAAAATGATAATATAAAAATTTCAATAATATCAAAAATAATATCAAATACCGTATTTCCTATATTAGAGCCCCATGGGGCTCTATTTTTCAACTATCCTCCAAGGTGGGGCTGTATTAAAGGGTGGGGCTCTAATTGAGGGTGGGGCTCTATTTTTCAACCCTCTTTTGAGATAAAATCCCATTTATTAAATATCCATTGCAACTAGAGTTAGGCCGGAGGGGTGGTCGATAAAACCGAAAAATATCGAACGAGGATCGAAATTTTCGATTTTTCACAAAAATTAAAATTTTATAAGCAATGAATAACAAAATAGTAGCAATAGTTCAATGAGAGTAAGATCAATTATGAAATTTTGGTAGATTTGGACGGGTTAAGGGAAATATTAGGGGACCAGTATTTGACATCGATGGATCAAAGATATAATAGTGGATTTTAAGGGATTATGGTGAATATAAGCGGATTAAGTTTATATTGAGAGATTTAGCGGGATTAAGAGGGATATTCTGGACTAGGGGTAATAGGAGGCATATGAAGTGATTTTGTTTGACGAGGCTCTGGAACAGGTTCCAGAACTGGAACTGAAGAAATTCAAAAAGCAGTTCCAGAACTAGAACTGGTATATCCCCATGATCCCTCCTCCTCCATGATCACGAATCATCGATATCCCTCTTTCTTTCCTTTACTCTCTTAATACATCTATAAAGTTATTTGGATATTTTTTCCTCCAAAATTTTTTAGGTGGGGCTGTATTTGGGGTGGGGCTCTAATTGAGGGTGGGGCTCTATTTTTCAACTAACCTCCAAAGTGGGGCTGTATTAGAGGGTGGGGCTCTAACAGAGGCTGGGGCTCTAATATAGGAAATACGGTAATATCAAAAATTTAAAATAATATCAAAATTTCTTATATATTATTTTTAATAACAGATTACCAGAACTCGCAATGCATTTGTATCTTGTCCAAGAGCAAGCGCATGAAGTTGTTCCCGTAATGGTTGTATAAATTCACGTTGAAACGCGGTAGTGTTATCGGCATCTGCCTATAAATTTATTTAAAATTTATTATTCTAAAAATAAAATTATTGTGTGGGTATATGCATGTTATCTATCCTTTGAAGCGATTTTTCACAAGTATTAGGATTCCGGCTTAAATGTTTATCTTTATTTCAAGCCTGCAAAATTCTGAAACACTAGTTTGCTCCAAGAAAATTACCTGCACTCTGTGATGTCGTCTGCTACCTCCGGCACTGGACACGAAGTCGAATTCACAAATAATTAAGAAAAGAATTGAAACAATAAAAATTTTGTTGTCTTTCAAACACATTTTTTTGGTTTTCTAAATACTGATTTTTTTGAATAACAATTTCTAAATAAAATTTAATTCAAGGATATTAACATTTAAAAAGGTGTCAATCAAGGATGGAATGTCTTCCTCTTCCGCAAATAAAAAATTCCTCGTTTCCGTCTGTCGCTTTTTAAAATGCGGCTGGGCTTTTTTCCTCTATCTACTATTTTAAAAATGCGGCTTGTTCCAGACTTAGTGCCAATGTAAAAATAGAAGAAGTTTAAAAAATAGCATGTAAAAAAATCTTGTTTAAAATAATATTTTATGACTACTAATGAATTTTAATGTGTTAAATGAGATAAAATGCATGAATATCAATGAATATAAATAAGAAAAAATTAAGCGAGCTCTAAACTATGTAAAATGAAAAAAAAATTTTTTAAATCCAACATTGAGCAGGTCGGTTAATCCCTTTGTTTATTAAAATAAATTTTAAACCGGAAAGAAGTGAATGGAGAACATTATTGAGATACTATAACGTGATAACATGTTTATAAATATTTAGATTGATTTTAAAATTTTAAAAATTTTGTGAGAGGAGAAGATAGAGTTACTAATTAAACGGAAAGATACGCTTTAAATATTCAATGCTAGTATCTTGTTAAATGTCACATCAGGTTTAATCAATTAAAAAATCTGTTTGAAAGATAAAATAAAAATCAGTAAAAATTTTATGGCAACCAGAAAAAAACGTCCAGAAAATAATCAAATTAAATTAAAGAACAAAATTCAGAATTAAATAAGACATTACAGTATAGAAATAAATCAGATTTAAATAAAACTTTCCGGAAAACAAATCAGAATTAATTAAAAACACAAAAATGTTATACAAAATGTACGATAAACTAAATCTAAATTAAAAAGAAAGGTTTTCAATGTCCTGCTTGAAGGTAGAGTAAGTCGAGTACCGAGTAATTGGGGAAAAGCCGAGTTCGAGTAATACTAAGTTTGAAAACCCCGAGTTCGAGTATGAGTTCAACTTTTTAGGCCGAGTTCGAGTACGAGTAAATCGAGTAATCAGTAATTTTTATAAAACAGTATTCTAAAATAATTTTACCAAAAACAATACTTTTACTCATTATATGTGCTGGGTATTGTGCATTTGCTGACAGTGATGCTGGGGATCATCATCCACATCCCATTTATTTTCTTAATCCGCCTATATCCATCCTAATCCGGGGAAATTCAATGATACGCCTCAGGCTCCGGGTGGAAAATCAATGGATAATATTACTTCGGGGGTTTTGTGTAGATTATGCAGATATCGAGTGATAACAGAAGAATGAGATGGATATCAAGGGATTAAGCGGGATTTGGGCCGATTATCATGGAATTTGGGTGTATTAAGAGCAAAATCTTGGGAAATTCGGTAGATTTCAATTTTATTTATTACGTCTTGTTTGACGCGCGATCAAAAAATATACAGAATAAGTGGTTATTGGCTATAGTTTTTGGCTATAGTCGGATTAGGCATATTTTCGAAAAGTAATCACGAGATCTGCTGATCTATATTAAATTTTGGTAAATTCTGAATGCCAGGTTTTTGAAGGCCACATCACTAAATCCAGCTAACTCCATTCAAATCCTCCGATATATGTACATTAAGTCTCCTTTCAGCAACGCAGGCGAAAATTTGGAGAATTTTGAAAGGCAAAGCGGCAAAATTTCTTGCCTTTTCAGCACCGCAAGCGAAAATTATGGAAATTTTAGAGACTAAGATCCAAAAATCTTCCTCTTTCTGCGCTGCAGGCTAAAATGTTGAGAAATTTCGACGATCCTTAAGCCAAATATCTTCCAATTTGCGCCACGGATAGGGGCATAAAAATACTCGGTTTTATCAGCCGAGTATGATGTGTCCGAGTACTATTGATCCGAGTATTAGGATTCCGAGTGTTATGTCCTAGGTTAGCGGTCTTACCTAGTGACAAACAGACTAACACAAGAATGGAATATAACGTTTATCCGAATGGCAAATACAACAATAATGAAGGTGGCAAAAGGCAAGAATGAATAAGGACAGACGGCGCCGGTCGACCCAGGTGTCGACCCAGACTGATCGCTAACGACTCCTTTTATACTAGACCCACACATACTAACACCGAGTTCCGAGCCCGAGCGGAAATTTCGAAAAAAATCCGGTTTAGGACCGGACTTTAGAAAAATCCGGCCGGATCCGGTCCGGCCCGGTCACAAATTTTAGTAATCATTGCCCTATAAAAATATGTACAACACGATAAAATGTTCAGAAAGAATAAAACCTTAAATACATTTAAAAAAGTAGGCGGGCAAAGGCGTTTACACATGCCAAATTTCACAAGAATTCACACAAATGATGTTTGTGTTGCTAATTACATTTTTTTATTATTTTTTTAAAAAATATTAAGAAAATCAAGTCAATAAATAATGTACTCGTTACTCAAAAAATCCGCAATCCGTTAACAATTGTAACAGATTGATGTAGAACTCTGGCATGTTTAGTAACAGACATTTTGTTCGCCTATACTTTTTTAAGGGACTAGGCCATTAGGGCGCGGGGTCATTAGGGCGCGAGCTTATAAAACAGTGAGTTGTTTATCAAAAAAGATAAAATTTTGCAATAATAACTCTCATGCCTTTATCTACGTTCCCCGCGCCCTTATGACCCCAACCCCTTTTTTAAATCATTCCATTACGAATTGTTTTCACTGACCGAATTGTTTTCCCCGGATTTTATTAAGACAGTGACTATTCAATGTGCTTTATAACAAGAACAATGAAGCTGAAGCATCAAGAATAAGTATATGTTGCTGGAGATCAAGCATTTAAGTAGCTGCAAATACATACCCTTGGAATTAAACTTTCTATTGACGGATTTATCTTTTTACCGTATACATATATTGCGACATTCTCATTGTTGACATTCATGTGTAAAAAATACATAAAAAAGAGGCCGGCAAAATCGTTCACAATTTTCCAAATCTTCACAAAAATCACTCACAATAATTCACATGAATGGAATTTGCGTGGCTAATCACATTTTTATTTATTAATTTTTACAAAATTTTTATGAAAATTAAATTAATAAATATTGTACCCTACACAGAATTAGGCAAATCTTTTTAATATATACCTGATATTGATGCCCTTTAACGTTAAGGCAAAATTTTTTTATTTTTTCAAAGGACACAAACATGGAATTTTTAATTTATTTTCTGAATTTATTTATGTTTTATATTATTATTATAAAAATTTTCTTTCAGAACATTAATAATACAAAATACATGCTGGCAAAATCAGGGCGGGAATTTAGTGAATCACTTGTGTAATTTTAGCGACCTTCTAACTACTAGGGTGGTTCATAAGTTCGTTCGTTTTTATACTGTCCTAGATGATCGTCTATATATTACCTTGGAATTGATAAAATTAAAACTTCTTGTTCATCTTATTCAGCAAAGAATTGTCTATCAATTACAATTTATTTCATAATTTTTCACTTTTTTAAAAATTTTTTATGGATTCAAAGAACATATTTTTTCTAAAATCCATAAAAAATTTTTAAAAAATTGAAAAATTATGAAATAAATTGTATTTGATTGACAATTCATGCTGAATGTGATGAATTTAGGAAGTTTTAATTTTATCAATTTCAAGGTAAGATATAGACGATTATCTGAGACAGCATAAAAAGTGAACTTATGGACCACTCTAGTAGTTGCAAGGTAGTGAAACCATAAATTAGCAACATCACATTTTTACAAAGATGCCTTTAAATAATTTTTAAAAAAGAGTTAATGAAAGTTCAATGGACGCATAAGCTAGACAACCACCAAAAAAATTATTTTTCAAATTCGGTTTTCTAAAATATTATAGAAAATAAAGGGGTTTTTTCGGATGTATTTCTAAAGAATTTAAAACAGTGAATCACAATATCAAAGTTTTTTTGCCGATTATCATCCTTCACAACCGGTTATTAACAGGACTCTAGCTTTCCGTTAACACCGGTTTTCGATCCCATGGTTTCCATTTTCCGTTCGGTTAATTGATGGTGTCCAACCCTAATACATATACAATATTGATTTTAAATCTTTCTAATAAGCCTTAAGACGATTCGAGATGATTTGAGGCAGGAAAATACCCGTAGTTTCTGGTCGTAACGAACTTTTTGGAACCAGAGTCTGAAATTTTATTCTATTAATTATTAAAGATATATTTGTTTTATATGTAAATTTAATCTATATATTTCCTGCTCTATTTCTGATATTGTTGATTTTTAAATCATTCTCATTTTCTTTCTTCTAGCCTCACGTGACTTTAGTTTCCTATATTAAATTTTTTAATTATATTTTACCATATAGATTTTAATATACTAATTATTTACTTGAAAGCAGAGATCGGTTTATAAAATACATTTTGTTCAGATAATAATGAATTTTGCTCGATTTTTCTATTACTATTATGCCAAAAGCTTAATTTTACAATAACAGAATACCCAATATTTATACAAGTGCAAAACAAAAATTCAAAAAAATAGTTTAATTTTACCAACTAAAATAAAATAATAAAAATTAAATATAAATATCAATGTTAAAAAATGTTATGGTTCAGTTTCTAAACAAACATTTTTTTAGTATAAAATTTAAAAAATACATAAATAATATCAACTTTAGGTTTCTCCTTTTTTCTTCCAAATTTCTTTAAAATTTACAAATTTCTTATTTACATTGTTGTTAAGATTATTCTTACAACATATAATTTTGACGTATATATTTTTTCTCAAAATTTTCTTTCGTCTTTGTTAATCTTTTAAACAGCATTTCTGATAAATTAGTCTTTTTGCTACTTTTATTGTACACTTTGATCTCGGAAACGGCATTTTCAACTGCTAATCTTGCTAAAAAAGGGAATCTTTTGTTTTTAGTTTTAATAAAGCAAAAAAATTATATGAAGAAAAAACATGCCTGTACTCAAACCAATAGCGGGCAGAAAGTGGGCATTTTTATTTAAATCACTTATATCCGCAATAATTGCCGAGTTTTTCTTTGCTTTAATTTCTATTACTGGATTAATTGTTTGTTTAGTTGCCATCTCAAATGTACTGAAATGATCCAAATAAATAATTTGTTCTGTATCATTTTCATTTGTTTCTTCAACTTTATAGCTAGTACTTGCTTCTCCTTTTGCTTCTTTTTCATCTCTTGATTTAATTATCACTTTAACTTTATCATTATTTTTGTATATATGATTATATACAAAATTAAAAAGAGCCTTGAACCATCGTTTTTCTAGTTCAACAATAAAATCATCGAATTTTTTCAATTCTTCATTATGTGCTTTGTCAGCCTTATTTAAAGGTATTTATCTCGTTTGTGACCCTGCTTATCACCAAAACTTTTCGGAAACGTAGGATTTTTCGGAAAGGTTAGAATATTAAGAATATTTCAATTATTTAACCAAATAATAAACTCAGATGTGAAACACATTTCAAAGATAATTCCGGTAAATGGTTAGCTTGTAACCGCAAAAGGCGTAAAAGGCGTTCTGCAAAAGGCATATAGGTATTCTGCTTTTAGCTTCTTTATTTTAGTTTCCATCAGTCATCAAAGGTTTGGTTGATAGATTGGCGCGGGTAGTAAAGGAGGCAAACTTAAAGATCGTTATGGAAACGGGTGCTAAAAAAGTACTGGATAGTGTGCTAGATGCAGAAAGTTAGGAATTAAATCAATATGTATGTGGATTGAAACCAATTTCAGTTATTTAACCAAAATTTAGACATCAATAGGTCTCTTCAGATTCCCAAAAGTAAAGGAGAAATAGTTATTATCATTTTATCGAGTATAATCTAGCACTAGTAGTATGTTGTGAACAAAAAGTTTGATTCCGGTTAAAATTTAAACATCGATAGACAATTCTACGTTTTTCACAATTTTTAATAAAAGGACACGAGATAAATACCTTTTTTAATTCTTCTTTACGAGAAATCAATTTGTTTTTAGATTTTTTAAATTCCTTATCACGTAATTTTCTCTCAATTTTAACTTCTTCAATTAATGTCACAATTGCCATGGGTGTTTTTGATTCAATTTGTATTTTCGATTTTATCTCAAATATTCGTACAAAAGTAAATGAGTGAAAATTTGAATAGTATATAATACTTCCATTTGCATCTTCATCATATCCACGATACACTTCACAAGAAATTAAAGACACAATTCTTTCAAAACACTTTCTAAGTTTTTTAGAAAGAAAATCTGCTTCTTTAACCAGTGTATCTATATTTTCATCACGTATATAGCCAACGCTATTTTCAAGTACACCGTTGTAGAAAAAGATTCCTTCTTTAAATACATTTATGTTATCAAATTTTTTGTTTAATATAGCAAAACCATAGTTTTCAGTTGTTGTTTTTAATTCTAAATTTTTTAAATCATATTTTAGGTACAACTTTCAAAATTGTTCTTAGGAATGATTCTTTTAGATTTTTGTTTAGCAAAGTTACAAAGCTTAAATTTCTTTATTTTATCTTATATAAATTCACAATAATAAAAATTTTTGTTTTAAAAAGTACCTAAAAATTTATTAGAAATATTATCGTTATCACTATCAACACAGAAAAACACGTCAAATGAAATTTTCCAATCTGCTTCAGATTCTCCTTCTAAATTTTTCATTTTGTTTTTATCTGTATTAAAATTCCTTCTGTCAATTTTGAGCCATTTATTAAAATTCACGATTGGCTTTTTTATACTTTTAATTAAGCGATTGTTTTTAATAGTGGAAGCTTTATGTTCTTCATCATTCGTAAATTTTCTACCGGATTTTCTCAAAATTGCTAAAGGCTTCTCTTGTTTCAAATCAATTTCACTAATCTCTGTCTCATTCATAATTTCCAAAAATGATTTTCCTTCATGATTTCCTTTTTGTTCATATACATGTTCAATTAATTTATTTAACCTCTCTTTTAGCACAGTTTCCAAAATTTTACTTTTAATAATAAAACCAATATCATTATCGACGTCTTTTGCCAATGATTTATCTTCAACAAAAAGTTGATCAAATCCAGTACCCAAAATATATCGTAATTGCGACATCCATTTTCGATCAACAAATATATACTGATTGCCAGTGTCCTCTTTTGAACTATGAGTTATCAGAGTTACATTCATTCCTTCTAAAAAATAATTGTGTAGATTCTTGCAGAAAATATTTAAATGAATCGGAACTTTTTATTTATTTCATTCTAAGCTTAATCAGCGGATCTGATGAGAATAAAGGGGATAATGAGAAATGTGACGGATTAAGGAGGATATCGATAGATTTTAAGTAGGGTTCAGTGTACCGGTATTCCGAGAAAAAAACGGTATCGGTATTTTGGATTGATGATACCGATCCCGATACCGGTACCGACTCGGGATCGGGATTAGCCTAAATCGGTATCGGGATTTGAGTTAATGATACCGATACCGGTACCGAATCGGGATCGGGATTTAAAAATCGTTATCGGTATTTCCTAAAAAATTTAATAAATTTAATCTTTAATAAATAAATTCATTCTTCATTTTGAAAAATGTTTTAATCAGTAATAAAATGATAAATTAGCACTATTAAAGCTATTCTCGAGACAAAAAACATCTCAGGAGCCAATAGAAGACCTTCCAAATCCATCGATATCCATTTGAATACTCCGATATCATCTTGATCCAAGGTCATACTCCAGATTCAGCTTTATACCTCAAATCAACTTTGGGGATTAGGAGGGATATCGGTAGACTTTTTGGGTGAACTAGGGATACCTCCGATAATCGAATAATAGGTGTACGGAATTCTGGTCACTGGAATTTTGGTCACCACGATTTTTCGGAACTTTGGTCACCAATTTTTTTGGAATTTTGGTCACAAGCGGAATTTTGGTCACCAAATCAAATAACGGAATATTGGACACTGAAATTTTGGTCACCAAGAGGAATTTTGGTCACCAAACGGAAAGAAATAATCTTATCTAAAATTGATATCAAAGTGATAAAAAATGATTTTTAAACCCCCATTTGATCAATTTCAATGTTTATCACTTTCCCGGCTGATCACTCTCTCGGTTGATCACTCTCGATCACTCTCCCGGATGATTGATTAGCTGTGAGAGTGATCAACATTGAAATTGATCAAATGGGGGTTGAAAAACAATTTTAAATCACTTTGATATCAATTTTAGATAAGATTATTTCTTTCCGTTTGGTGACCAAAATTCCTCTTGGTGACCAAAATTTCAGTGTCCAATATTCCGTTATTTGATTTGGTGACCAAAATTCCGCTGGTGACCAAAATTCCAAAAAAATTGGTGACCAAAGTTCCGAAAAATCGTGGTGACCAAAATTCCGTTGACCAAAATTCCGGCACCCGAATAATATCCCTCAATATGGGGACCAGACCTGCATAAAACTTTTTTTTCATTAAGCTTCCTTCGTTAACAAAACACCTGTGTTGCATTAATAAACATTATATACTTATTTTTTAAGCCAAAATTTTATTCACCGAAGGCGCAAAATCGAAAATTCCGAAAATTTAAAGGTTAAAAAGCCTAGTTTTGACGCATTTCACCGCCGCAGGCGGAATTTTTAAGATTATTGTAAAGTCAATAAGCCAGAGTTGTTCCTTTATTAGCGCCGCAGTCGAAATTTTTAGAATTTTAAAAGGCCGTGGGTAAAAAATAGCTTTTTCAGCGCCGATACCGATACCGGCCTCGGTATCAGCAAAAACGGTATCGGGATTTATCTTTCGGTATCGGTATCAGTAAAATCGGTATCGGTATTAAAAGAGACCGGTATAATACCGCCCGATACCGGTCGGGATCCCGATAACGCTGAACCCTAATTTTAAGAGATTAAATGGGATATTAGGAGATTTAAGTGAGTTAGTGTGGGATTTGAATGATATAGGGGATCAAGATGGATTAAGATAATAGCGGTTGATTTAGATGGATGGGAGGTTTTGGTCATCTAGGGTCACGAAAGCCCTTAACTTAACTACCATCAATAATAATTTACCAATGAAAAGCAAGAAAGCAGCATATAGACCGACTGTGTTGCCACCATTCACAATTACATTTTTGTATTCTTTACTTGATTCTTTGTTAAGAATATGGTCATTGTAGATTCTCTCAATCATAATTTTATCCATTTCTTTACTTTGAAATTTTGATAAATAAAGAATTGTTTTTAGTCCACGTAGAGCGGTAATATTCAGTAAACTCAATAAATTCATTTCTTTAAGATGTCTATGAGATGGGGGTCCTTTTTCCATAAAAGAGTATATATCAATCAAACACCCATATGAGCCATTTTCTTGTATTTTGTTCATGAAAATTTTGCAATTTATAACTGAATCTATTATGTTTATGTATTCTACATATTCATTTGCTATGGTACATGCTTTAAAATTGCAAAATTTATTAAAAAATTTTATACAGAAATATTTTTAGAAATATAATAATTAGGCATCAGATTTTTAGGTTGTAAAAACATAAAAATAAGTGCCTAAAGAAGTTGAAAAAAAGCTATAATAGGTAACAAAATTATCTGGATAGTAAATAGCTGCCTCTCGACATTTGGGTAAAAATGCAAAAAACTACAAGTAATTTTATTTTTATTTTCCGTTCAAAAATCCTTCAGGAAATAAAAATAGTAATAATCGTTATTTTTTAAAATTATCACTTTGGATAATAATAAAAAAAAGGGTAAATAAAATCTTAGGACATGCGTCCCATGAACTTTTATGCGTCCCATGCAAGTTTATGCGTCCCATGGAGGTTTATGCGTCCCAAAAATAGTATATGCGTCCCATGAAAGTATATGCGTCCCAAAAATAGTATATGCGTCCTATGAGAGCTGCTACGGCCCAAAAATTTATATGCGTCTTAAAATTAATATAAGCGAAAGAGAATTTTGTAAACTTTTTTAATTGTATTAATGAAATTTAAATATTTTATTATGTATCGCTGAAGGTTGTCTAAACCTGCTGAATGTTGTTTAATTCACCTTTGCTGAAGGGTGTTTAAACCGCCATATGCTGCCCAGCCATCGCTAATCAACACTTTCAGCATTTACATATCGTAAATGTTCAAATAATGGTCCATCTGTATTAAAATCAATCAAGAAGGACCCTTTAAAAAATATAAACCAAGGCCTCATTCTAAGTAAATTTGTAAAACGTAATTGTAAATTACCAGCAAAATTATTAGCCCCAAGTTCAAGGACTAATATTTAATTGTCATTAATAAAATTAAAAAATGTTTTCGAAATTGTTTTACGCTTACCGTATTATCTCTAATAGAATGGCCGGCCATTCTATTTTTCAATCACCCTCTAGGGGGCCATTCTATTAGAAGGGGCCATTCAAATGGAGGCGGCCATTCTATTTTTCAATGAGTAAATTTTAAAGTTTAAAAAAATTTTTTATCACAAAAAAGTTTAAAATTTGATAAAAAATGGAAGAAATCAGACTTAACGACTTCAGAAATTCTCAAAATTTTCGCCTGCGGCGCTGAAATATGAAAAAATCTAATGACTTGGGCTTCAAAAATACGCTAAAAAGGAAGAAAGCTGGCTTCTTAGCCTTCCATAAGCTTCTTAGCCTTTCATAAGCTGGCTTCTTAGCCTTCCTCCTTACATTAGCCGTCCATTGGCTTCTTTCAAAATTCGAAAAGCTTTGCATGTGGTGCATGGATTTCGAGTATTAAGAGGGATTTGGAGGAAAATAGAATTGTCAGGGAGTTATGGATTAAGAGGTATATAGTGGATTGGGATTAAAAGTATATTAAGGGATTAGGGGAATTACACACATATATCCATTCAAATCTAGTTGGGCCATCTAAATCAGCTATTTTGACCTTAATCCATCGTTCTTCAAATGACCCTTTATCACTCCAAATATTTACCGATATCCCCCTAAATCCACCTATAAGCATTAAAATGCTCTCAATCTCAAATTTTTGAGAACGGGATTACCGGATTCCGGGATTTACGGGATTAATCCCGCGGGATCCCGTCCCGTACAAAATTTTGAAAAAAAATCCCGTTCCGGGATCCCGGGAATGCGATTTTGCCGGACTCTTTTATAAATAATAATAAAAAAAGGGGGGCCATTCTATTAGAAGGGCCATTCAAATGGAGACGGCCATTCTATTTTTCAATCACCCTCTAGGGGGCCATTCTATTAGAAGGGGCCATTCAAATGGAGACGACCATTCTATTAGAGATAATAGGTATATTAATTTTGGGACGCATATATTTTGAAGGGACGCTTATACTATTTTTGGGACGCATATACTTTCATGGGACGCATAAACCTCCATGGGACGCATAAACTTCCATGGGACGCATAAAAGTTCATGGGACGCATGTCCTAAGATAGAGCTAAAAAAAGATTGTTTTATTTTTTAGATCGGAACCGTTTCTTATCTCGGAACCGTCTCTTATCGCTAAATGAAATAAATCATAAAATTTACATGAACTTTCCGCCTTTTCTTTTCCTTTTCCATTTTTTTCATCCTCTTGACAATATTTAACAATATTATCATAATCGTTCAATTCTTTTTCAATATCACTAGATAAATCTATATTCTTTAAATATAATTCAATCCCGCAATCGTTAACTTCACTTAGAAGGTTTTTAAAAGCATCTTGGTATATAGGAAATGAGACTTCATCTTTTATTTCCTCACTAGCATCCAAAAGGTATTCAAATTCTTCAAATGAAAGAACATCATTTGAATATGTATTTCCACGGGGTTTGCCTGTTGATTTATCTATTTTAGATGCACTTCTTATAACATAAAGACGCCGATGTTCAATTTCTGAAAAATAAAATCCTTACACTTTTATGATCGTTAGATTACATCCCAAAATTAAAACATAATTGTAAATGCTCAAAAAATCTGCGACTATATTCTTACGATTTTTGACATTTATTCTATCGGTTCCACGTTTCCAGTTCCGGAAATGGAACCGCACCATTTAAGGAACTGGATCTCCCGCATCACTTTAGTATCTTATGAAAAGTCCTATCATTTTTACCTTTATCAAATTCAGTTCTCGGCCAAATAAAATTTTCTTGTTGAAGTGAGTCGTAAATCAAATTGTCTTGTATTATTTTCGGTAATTCTGTTTTTTGATTAACAGCTTCATTTTCTTTTGAAACCCAAAATAATATCAAGAAAATTTTAATAAACAAAAATATTTTTGTTTTACTTTTCATTTATTCTTTTAGTAAAACAAGAGAATATTTAAATTTTGATGAAGGAATTTTTACATAAACAAAAAATGTTTTTTCATATAAACAATTTTTTTGAATTGAAAAATCTGAAGAAAATTATATCAAAACCAGCCTTAGAACGATTCAGCACTACCTCGATACTCTCAAAAGTACCGACTCGTTACCTCCGGAACCGCTAACAAGAATCAGTAAGTATCCTAATATAAAAATTAAAAAAACTGGTATCCTAATTAAAGATCATTAACAGCTAAATAGTTTTATTATTAAATTTAAGGCGGTTTTATTTAAAAACAAGAATGACAGTTGAGAAATATGTAAGTCTATTTAATTGACTTTTTTATTAAATAAACAATTTAAGTTTATTAAATGAAATTAAAATCGGGGAATTGAAAAAAATATAAATACAAGAAATTTTAAGGGGGGGGGGGTGATGAAGTAAAATAATTTTTTTAATTGCTGATTGGCTGAGGGAAATGACACATGTAATAAAAGGTAAACAATTTTAAAATTTAGAGTGTTTACATAGTAAAAATTATAAGAGGAGAGAGTAAGTTAGGCTTAGAATGGAATTTTTTATTCGTGACAATCGGACGATTCGAATATTCGAATTTTAATATTTTTTACGAAGTTTGAATTCGAAATCAGCCTCAGCCAACATCTAATTATAGTCTAACAAATCCAAATAAAGAATATACTTTCCGTAGCACAACAAATTAAAACTTTTTTGCTTGAGAGCCGTAAAGCCTATTAATTCAAGCCATAATTAAATAAAAGGATAAGCCTCAAAATAAGAAACAAAAACTTCAAAATACGCTTTTCATAACAAGGGAAAGTTTTTTGGATTTCAGAAAGCCAAAAAACAAGAATTCCTCCTTCTAGCGTCACAAAATCAAATGTTTAAAAAATTCTAACTATAAATAACACCAAGAAAGTCTAAACGAAAATCGAAAGTAATAATCCTTCAAAATCGAAATTTCGAAACTGCGCTTAAGAAGGAATGATAGGATAGTAGGCAATATTATATAGGAGAGAGGGCATGAGAGATGAGAGATGCCAAGTGAGGAGAGGAGATGGGAATGCAAAGAGGCCTTGGCTTACCTTAATAAATTATTTCAAAATTTTTTATAGAGAAAAATAAAAGTTTATACATAATATAGAAAAGAATTAAACAAAACTTTCAGGAGACTTGTGTTTTTCCGTTAAATATTTAATTTTTTTAGAATACATGGCTGTCGAGATAATTTTTCTTCAGAAATTCACAATATTCGTTAACTAGCATTAATTATACATCATTTAGTTAATGCAATTTGATAAAAGTGCTGGTCAAAATATAGGAAAAACAATAAATTATCAAAATAATCACATATGAAACTCGTAAACATCGTCCGATTCTAATCCAGATGCTCAAGAGAGCTCAGGATATTCATATTCTCAAGATATTGAAGATTAAATAATATAATAAATATTTCTAAATAAAGCAGTTTGTTGAATTATACACTTTTTTGAATTTCATTGTAAGATGAGAGCAAAAATACAGGATAAAAGTCTTATGCATAAAGCTCTAAATTAGGTAGTGCGAAACTTGCGGACCGACTTTTGCGGACCATAAAATTAGGTTTTTGTTTTTCTATCGTAACTTTGTCCAAGCTTGTCCAAGTTTGATGTCATTCGACTCAGCTCGTCGAGCTCTTTCGAATGAGCTATGTTTTGAGAAATTCGACCGCAAGTTTCGGTCCGCAAAAGTCGGTCCGCAACTTTCGGCCTGTCCTAAATTAGAATCATTAATCGACTTTAAATAAAAAAGTGCAATTTCATAATATTCACATGAAATTATTATGACCGGAAAATTAAATTTAGCTACAAATTTATTTGTCTATTTAAGTTAAAAATTTCGAAACATTTTGCTAAAAATTTAAATAATTTATTTAAATAATTTAAGTTTAATAATATAGGTAATAACAATGTTTCAATATTTCGTTATCTTGCTTCAGCTATTAAATTCTATATTGTGTAAATGTTTCAATATAGTGTTAAATTAAAAACTATAATCAATTTTTTAAATTCTCGAATTAAATTGTCTAGACTTAAGAATTCCCTAAATAGCTACATATGCACTTTCCAAAAAATTTAAAAGCAAATCCCGACATTTTAATTGCTTTGATGTCTACTATATAAAACACGTATAGATTTGCGTAAAAAAGTCGGTAATTCACCTTTGAAAATGTATTAAAGTGCAAATATGTATATACATTTATTTAACATAAAAAGCAGTAAACAAATAAATATTATTTATTATTATTATTTATTAAAATAAAAATGAAGTAATTTTAATATAAAGGAATAATTGTATGTACATTTCTGTTTCTGCTCTTCTCCATAAATTAATGTTAAAAATTCCCTTTAACCTAATATAAAGTTGTTACTGAGTACCTATAATTAATCTATACACTGCGTTCCAAAAGTATATGCACCCCTAGTTTTTTGATTTTTTATAAATTTTTCTTTGATATTTTGATTAGACTTTTTGTCTATCTATTCTTCTAGGTAAATGTGTATTTTTAAACAAAGAAATAAAAATTTTCCCCATCACGTTTCATTTTTATACACATTTATGCTTTTTATACACATTTTTATAAAAATGTGTATAAAAATGTATATTTTGTATATTTGTATATAAAATGTATATTTTCCGTTGATTTTCGAGTCTTTAGATCTCGATGATAGAATGATGTTAGAAGTTCGTTTCTTTTGTATTTTTTTATCTATATTGATAGATATCTTTAGAGAAATTTTTTTGGATTTTTTGATTGCTAAATAAAAATTTTATGAGGGGGTGCATATACTTTTGGAACAGTGATTTTTTGCATAAATGTGTATAAAAATGAAACGTGATGGGGAAAATTTTTATTTCTTTGTTTAAACATACACATTTACCTAGAAGAATAGATAGACAAAAAGTCTAATCAAAATATCAAAGAAAAATTTATAAAAAATCAAAAAACTAGGGGTGCATATACTTTTGGAACGCAGTGTATAATGGTTATGGGATTATAATGGGCATATTTCAAATTTTAAAGTGAGGAAATTTCAAATTATTTTGTGGCAATAGGCAGGTCAGTGAAGGAAACTCGACAAGACTGATTATTAATATAAACCACATACCTAACATTGTATACTAGGTGTTGATATACTAGGTGTTAAGGATTTCAGAAACCAAAGTTTTTGTGACAAAAATATTTTTTTGGAAAAATTTAATTTTTTAAAGATTTATTGCTTTTATTAATACAAATTAAATTTAATTTATTCTTTAATGTATACTATTTCAAATATTTTTTTTTCATTTTTCATAATTATTTTACTTTATTTACTTAAAATTATTGCTACGGACCCTTGCGAGAATCCCTGTGAGGACAATCATCTTAAAATGGAATGTAAAGGAAGTAAGTTATTTTGAACTCTTGTTTAATCCGAAATGTAATCAAAATTGAAATTCTTCTATCATTTATTTTCAATGGAAAATTTTTGGCACTAGGCTGAAGTAAGTTGGCAACAATTGATGATCGACATCGACAAATCTTTTGTGTTTTGACAAAAAATTTAACAACTATCCTCAATTTTCAAGACAAAAATTAAAATAAAAAATGATTTTAAATCTTAATTTTTTAATTTTTAATTTCTTAAACTTCTATTTACGGTGTTGCTACAAAATATTCTTAAATATAATTTTTATTATCAAATTTTGTTGCTATATAAAATTCGTCTGGAAAATAGTATCTAATAATTTAAATTTCAGTTTATGAGGATAACAAGCAATTAGCACAACACTATCATAAAATTTTCTTTAATGAAAACGATAATGAATTCATAAGAAATAATTTAGCTATTGATATAATTTTATGGCATCGAAATATTGAGAATATATTAACTATTAAATCAGAATGGAATAAAAACACTCAAAAATCGAGGATTTGGTGTCTAGAAATTTGGAATAAAATGCAAAATGAATTTGATAGGAATTTTTGTCAATTATTTGATAAGGATGTTAATATAGAACAATTGGAGTTTAAAAACGCAAATTTTCCGTATTTCTTTATACGCTTTGTTAGCTCGATTAAAGAATTAAAAGGTAAAGAATTGGTGGAAAGAAATAAAAAAGCGAAAGGAAGCTCCTTCAAGGATTATTTGGAGGTTAAGTTGTAATATTGTAAATACCGTATTTACTCGATTAATTCCCCCGAGGAATTATTTTTTCAACCCATGCGTGGCATGGGGAATTATTAGGGGGTGGGGAATTATTCGAGTTTTGAAATTTGAACGTGTATTAGGGTATTTGGGGGTGGGGAATTATTTTTTCAATTCACCCCTGGCATGGGGAATTGATAGGGGGTGGGGAATTATTCGAGGGTGGGGAATTAATCGAGTAAATACGGTAAACGTCTGGGTAAAATACCGGCACCATGTATACATCCCGAGCCTCGAAACGAGAATATAACTAATTAGTAGCAGGCAAACATGTTTATGGATGTCGCATGATGTATTTTTTATACATATTTTGCGGCATTGATATTATATGATTTTTTAAATCTATTATTTCTCATTTTATAAGATAAAATTTTTAGAAGAATCTATTGATGAATAAATTACACATTGTTATTTTCTAATTTAATTATTTTGAGTACATCAAACTAATTAATATTTTAAAACAAACTAAAATTTAAGAACAAATGGAAAAGTTTCAATGATGACTTGGACACAAAAATGCATGTGGTAGACGATAGTATAAATCTGTTAGATTGGATAGAGGAGATAAGATATATTACTTTTTCTCAATTGCTTCAAACTGGCGAGTTGGACAGTAGTTTTGTCACACAGTTTTTCCAAGGTTATTTTTATATTCATCCCCATATATATGAATAAATTTTACATCCTCAAAAACTACCTCAGACTGATTATTTTCTCTTAGTCCTATAACCTAAACTGGGAAAGAAACTTTTCGTAAAAAATACAAATGAGAAAATCCTTCTAACTATAAAATCCTATTCAATTTAAGAAAATATTTTCAAAATAAATAAATACATAATTAATTTCATTTTTAATTTAAAGAAAATGATGATAAGGAACAACAATTAAAATCAAGAATAGAAAAAATATTTGGAGCTAATAGTGTTCTTCAAATAAAAGTTGATCTAATAGTACATCGAAACAAATTATGGTACCAAGAAAAACTTAATGTAGAATCTGAGAGTGAAAACGAAAATAAAAAAGGTTACAAATAATTTTAAAAATTTTAATTTAAAGAAATTTTTAAGAAGAATTAAAGGAGGTAGACGAGATTATGAATGAAATGGGGATAATTGATAATGATAAAAATAGTATAAGTAAATTATCCATTAGCACTGCAAACAAACGAAGCAAAAAACAAAAGAAAAAGCAAAATAAAAACAAAAAGAGAATGGAATCCACTTCTGGGAATAAAATTGAAAAGACTAGGCAAAATATTGCAGATGAGGATTATAACAATGACAAAAATGTACAACTAAATAATGAAATATGTGAAAATTCTGAATTTTATAAAAATTTTAATGAAGATAACGTTGAAAATGATGAGGATAATGAAGGTTGGGTGCTGAATAAAAACGATGAAAAGAAACTGAGAAAGGAAGAGAGGAAGAAGATGGAAGAGGAGGAAAAGTTAAAACGGAATAAAAAATTGAAGGGAAAGGATATTGTGGATAAAACTTCATTTTCATTTAATAATATTAAGAAAATGAACTATAAAGAATATTATGATGCCGAAATGAAGAAGAAGAATATTTTGAATAATGAAAGTATAATTAACAATAAAATAAAAATAAATGAGGATTTGGAAAAAATAGACAACTCAAAGGAAATTAAAGATGAAAAACTTTTTGTAAATCCAGCAATCAGTTTCAAGGCAATTCTTGATAAAAAGGATTCGAGAAATGAATTGAGTGAGATTAATGAATTGAAGGAGGAAAATGAAGAAAGCAAGTGCGAAATGGAAGATAAAGTTAAAAATGCTGAAAAAGATGACAAAACTCTTGTTTCTTCAAACAAAATCGCCAATTCCTCAAAATTTTCTCCTTTTACTCCAATTAACTATTTAGAGAAGGATGCATTAGATGAAAGATACATGAGATTTATTTCAAGCAATGAAGATCATAGAAAGCTTATTCCTTCTTTGGACCTAGGAGTTATTGTTAATGAACTTAATAAACGTTTTAAACATTTTCAAAAAATTAGAATGAAGAATAACTGTCAGGATAATAATGTTAATTTGACTTTTGGAGAATTTCAAGGTACTGATTTAATATCCGCAGAAAATGTTCCCTTCTCAAATTCATTTAGAATAAATTTTACATTAAAGCTTTTAACCCTTTATTTTAATTGGTGAACTAGAAAAAATGGTATCTTGCTTCATAAATAGTAGAAATCGGAAATTTTGAAAATCCTGGACCTGTTCCTGGAATCTGGATTTTGATTTATTGACCTGGACTGGACCCTCGGCCTGAGGTCCAGGAAAAACCCACAGGAAAAACCCAGGAAGGTCAAAAATGCCTGGACCTTGACTCCTGGTACAAGAAGAAAAGGCCTTGGTTCCGACCCAGGCCGATCTCTACTTTATACAGGGTGACAAGAAAGTTCGGAGTTACACCTAATATTTTTAAATAATTTTATACTCATTTTATAGGCCATTCAATTCTCTATCATTTTACAAAATTAAGCCATATAATTTTCGATATAACAAAAATTATAGCCATAACCGTAAGGCATACCAAAATTTCCTCCACAAAATTTTACTTTCAGTATCTCAACGCTGAGAAGTCCGATTTGCGTGATTTTAAAAAAAATTTAATTTAGCATATTAGCAACCATGGTGAATTTTAAATATGAAACCTATAACTCTTACATGAAGGGCTGTGAGTAGATGTAATTCGGTTTTAAGGGGAAACGAATTTTTTGTTTAGGGTGGGTTATTCGTAAATAAATATCTCTCTAAACTCTTAGTTTAAAATTTTTTTGTTTTATAAGTTTTGAAGATCAGAGACCCCTCTAGCTTCCCTAAAAAATTCAAATCAATAACACAATCCGTAGCCAAGTTATACGTCTTCAACCACAAAAAGTGGTGCAAGTCTGAATCAAAAATCTTAAGACACAAGTTTGACCTTGTATCAACGCAGAAGGGTGGAATCTTTTGAACATATATTAAAATTTATTCCCTATTTAGTTCTCTATTTTATCATATTTATTTTATATCAGTAGAATATTTTTGAATGAAGTTATGTGAATAAATACTTCACTCTGAACTTTCTTGTCACTCTGTAGAACTTTCGGAGTTAATTCTATCCATTTTTGGAATAGAGCTTAAAGGACGTAAAGTATGCAAATTTTTATTAATCAAAAATAAAAATTATTTATTGAAGGAAAAGTTGACGAACAAAATGATAGTGATTGCTCTCTATTAAAGTTGGTCTTAAAATTGGAAAACAAATTTAATGAAATAAATGGAGACGCAAATTCCGTTGTAAATAATATGGAAAAATTAACAGAGCTGGAGAATAGATTCCACTCATTGTTAAAAGAATTATCAATGATTATGGATGACTGGAGAGATATACAAAAAGAAACCAATCGAGAATTAATAGAAGCAGAAATTAAAGCAGTTAAAATAAAGTTGCATAAGCAAAGGTAATTATCATATTATAAATAAACTTTAAAGAAATTTTAAAAATGTTGAAATTTTACTAAAAATGAATGTTAATATAGGGTTCAACCCCACCCCCGGGGAAAGTAATTTTCCGGGGAACGGGGGGAGGTCTCACTCCAGAGCACCTGTTCCCCATCACCGCAGTTGAAAAAAATTCAAAGGGGGGGGGCGAGGGGGGTTAATTAAAAACACCATTTCAGCTATAAATATATTTTTTAAAGGCTTGCAAATATAAATTCTAATCGCCAATGGAATTTAATGAAGCAAAAGAAACAAAAAAGAATATTATTTTCACTGCTAAATAATACAAATGTTAACGAATTTACTGATTATTTAAATAATTATGAAAGTAAAAAAATGCAGAAAATGTTAATAAGTTAGTTGATTAATTTTTAAAAAAATTCTAAAAATATTCTCTAAAAATTTAGCATCAACTCAAAATAATTTAATAGATTTTCCAATTTTTGATGAATTGCCTTATTTTTTTGTTCAGAAGGAATTTGCAAGAAATATTGTAAATATTAATAAAAATTTTTTTATAAAATCTAAAATTAGTAATATTTTGTATGAAAACCAACTTGTACTATAATTAAAGAAATTATAATTTTCAATAGATTCTTTTAATCTTTTTCGAAAAAATTAAGCGATTACATTTTTTTTCATATAAGTTATGTAATTAGAAATGCAAGAACGTCAACTCTTTACGTATATCTTCAAGATCTCAAAACCTTATTCGGAAAACAGATTTAAGTTTTTCTGAGACACTGCCTGATAATTTCTTTTACATTTTCGATTAATTATTCATTTTAAGCTTAATGAACGATCGACAGAAATTATTGATTCATCAATCGTTAAAGATAGATCTTCTCAAGAAATAGTAAAGATAGTTTCAATTATTTCAAAATGGGCTAAATCTAAAAATTGTCATCTGATTGAATTTTTATTGAGCGGCTCTCGAAAATTAAAGACAGAAACTATTGACTCAGATGTTGATGCTATTGTTGTATTGCATAAAAAGAAAAATGATAATTGTAAAATAAATGGAATAAATAATTTTTATGGAAATCCAGATTTTGATTTATGTCAACCTTTTGTTGGAAATATAAAATGCAATGACAATTCACTTTATTGTTATTTATGCAATGTAAAGTATTTTTTAGAGATTAATATAGGAATAAAATTGTATTTCCGGAAGAGTGTTTGGAAACTCATCCTAAAATTCGGAGAGTGTTTGGAAACTCATACTAAAATTTTTGTTGTTTTCCCTCATGGATTTTTATCCGGAAACAAACTTTTAAATTCTCATTTCTACAGTTCGGTCCAGAACCTAAAACCTTACAAATACGATCTAATTATAAAATTTAGAATTATTCAATCAAAAAGCTCCACAAAATTATGCATACTCGCATTAAAATAATAAAGTTTAATACAAATGCAATTAATTTTGATATTTCTTTCATAATAATTGATGAAATTCAATCAGAAACATTAAAAAATACTTTTCCTATAAATGGATTAAATAATCAAGAATTTGAGGAAATAATAGAACATAAGAGACAAAAATCAAAAAATTTGTATAAACCCGAAGATTTGTCTGGAATTGAAAGCGAAATTTATTCACTTGCTTCGTTTAATTCAAATAATATTATGTTGAAATTTATAGAAATGAATGGTAATGTAAATAAATTTCAATTATTTGCGAGGACGATTAAGAAATGGGCTAAAAGTAAGTTTAGTTTGTTAATTTTCTGGATACGTTAAATAAAAATTTATTTTATCAAAAGAAGATAAGATTTAATTATAAGATAAGATCTAATTATAAGATCTAATTACAAATCAAAGTTTAAAATTATATTATATATTAAAATTATATTAGATAAAGTATTAAAATTCAGAAACGAAAATAAGAATAGAGATAAGAATGTGATTTTAACACCATCGGATGAGGGTTAAAATCAGGGTTGTTACCGATAATGAACACCCCTGGTCAACCGTGAACATTTTTCATTTGAGAAGAATTTTTTATACATATTCCAAAATCAACAAAAATTACAAATCAAATATTTCTTGGAAAATAAGAATGTGTTTATTTTCAATATAAATTTTAAAAATTTATTTAAAAATAAACCCACCAATTTCTAGCGTAAAGTTTTTCATTTCTATTTCAGATCATTTCATTTATGACGGTCAATTAGGATTTCTAAATGGCGCAACATTAAATGTGCTAGTTATTAAAGTATTATTGCTATATTTCGATTCATCCTTGCTTTATTTGTTGCAAAAATTTTTCCAAACATATTTGGAATGGTTTGATAATTTATTTCGTGTCTGGGGAAAACGGCAGTGAGTAATTTGGGCAGTGAGTGATTTGGGCAGTAAAAATTTTTTAAAAAATAATTTTACACGCGAAAACAATTTGAGTAACGTTAGAAAAATAATTCTGAGCGATTTGGGCAGTAATTTAGAATTTTTAAATTATTTACACAAAAATTCAAAGAACCGCACCCCTTTTTCATTTTGATAACGTTGTAGTACAACATTACCCTTTGTTGAAATCGTCTTGGTCTCAATTTTGACGTTTCCCTAAGTGATAAGTAGATTTAAGGTATGAAAATTTGAGAAATAATTCCTATTTTAAGTTTTTAGGTCTCAAGATATATTTACGTTAATTCAATATCGCTTATTACTTTTAGGGATTGGCAAAATATTGTAAGTTTAGATGAATTAACAAATAAACCGCTTAGTTGGAGTTCTGAGGAAGAATTAAATAAAAGAAGAGGAATATTTCTCGGTAAAAAATTTGGGGTATCAGAGAAGGAAATGAAAAGATTAGAAAATCATGCAAATCTGATAATAGTTGTTTTAACACCTGGTTATCCTAAACAGAATTGTTCTTTTAATGTTAATTATTCAACTAGACAAATAATTCAAAAAGAGTTGGAAATTGGTAAAATGTTGTTTTAATTTTTAGCCTTTACTCGTGATGAATAAAGGTTTTATAAATGATTATAGATGAAAAATTAAGAGTCATTTGGGAAAATCGAAGTTGGACCAGCCGTGATAGCTACTTTCATTATCTGAGTTATCGTGTGTCGTAATTTTAGGGGCGATTTACATTACACGCTTAATGGATGTGTAAATGTCTATTTAATAATTTTAATTTATTCCTCTAGATCTTTAATGACTAATTTAGGTAATAATATGCTAATAAATGCAAAAAATACGTACGAAGAAATAAGTTTAATTAATAATTGGAAAAAGTGGCTAAATGGAGTTAATTTTTTAGATAAGGTCAGAAATTAAACAAAAAATATTTTTAAATAATTTTTATAGTATAAAAATTATTTGTTAATTTTGTGCAATTCAAAACATTATAATTTGAAGGAAAATGTAAATTATTGTAATTATGTAGAGAGTCGCATTCGTTTAGAATTGGTGTTCTCAATAGAGGATGATAATTTGATTAAATATGCTCATGCTTTTAGTAAAGAAAATTGGTTGCCAAATGAAATAAAACAAAAATATGGGTAAAAATCATTTTTAAGACTTAAGTTATTTTTTAAGTTTATTTTATGATGGGAACTTTAGAGCTGATACTGAGCGTTCGAGGATAAAAAATTAAATAGAGGGTCTTGGCTCAGATGAGAACATTGAGGTCAGAATCGTCTTGATTCCAAATTTTAGGGTCTACGTTTTTATCTGAGTAAAGAGTATCCTGGTTGAGATTTAAAAATGAAAATCTAAATAAAATAACAAAATAAATTGTTATTTATTAAAAATATTATTTTGCAGAGGACATATTATCCAGCACTGGTGGATAGGAATTGAAACATATGAACAAATAAACCAAATAGAAATCTATAATGGCAGTGAAGGAAATATTTTAAAAAATTTTGTTGATAGAATTCAGACAAACACACCAAATGTTTTGAGCAAGTCTAAGGGATGGTTGGAGATGTTTTACTACAATAAAGAGAATGATAAAAATATATTTAAAAGTTACTGACAAATAAATAATCCTTAAATTAAAATAATTTTATATTAAATATGATCGGATTTTTATGGTGTAAAAGCATTAAGATAGGTACATAAATATGTTGAAAAATGCCAAAAATGTTTACATAATTAGACAAAGTTTTTATTGTGACAAAGTTTGTATTGTGAGCTTATCTGAGAGCCCTTGAAATTCTCAATAAGGTAGCATTGATTTTATTGTACAGAAATAATTCCTTGGAGGATGCAGGGAGTATGCAAAATCCTCCAATGAATAATTCATTGAAGGATCTCGACTCAGACTGCGGCATAAAATCCTAGACATAAAGCTATAAATTAAAAGCGCATTAATCGACTTTAAATAAAAAGTGCAATTTCTTAATATTCACATGAAATTATTATGACAGGAAAATTAAATTTAGCTACAAAACAATTTGTTTATTTGTGTTAATAATTACGAAACCTGTTGCTAAAAATTTAAATTATATATTTAAATTTATGTATAATGAAATAATATTTAAAAAACAATGTCCAATAATTTTGATTTTACATGATTTATTGAATTACTTTATGTGGTTCTTACAATGGCAATTTTTATCTCGCTACCGGGTGTCGTTTGTAAATCTTCTATTTTTTATATAATGATCCTCACAATTTTTCCACTATTTACATTTAGGAATTTAGGGAAATAATAAGAATTTTTTTTGATAAAAATTCTCAGTTCTATTTATATAAAATTCTCTTTAGAGCTTTTTTCTGTTCCTCAAATGATTAATATTTTTAATTTTGAGCAAATCCCAGCCTCTCTTATTCGTATAAAATCAAAATAGAAACAGATTATTAAATAGTTTAGCAAATAATTTTACTCTATAAATAAATTTACTAACTCACACTTTTCGGCATTTTTCTTTTTTTTTAAAGATTTCCCAATAAAAACAATTTCTCAATAGGTAAATATTTACGTCATTTTTTAGACATTATAAGAATTACCGACATTCACCAAAAAAATAATTTAAAATTTATTTATTACTAACCAGTTAAAAATAATTTTAGCTAAACAGAAAATAAAAATGCAAAAAACTTTTATTTATTTATATATTTATTAACAAATTTTATAAGAATTAATAATTCAATGCTATTAAATAAATCTAAATCTGTAGCTTTGGGGGATAGAAGTTTTACTGACTATGGAAAAATGAAAAATCGGGATTTTACAATGGAAAATGATAAACATCGGCATTTTAAGAGTGCTTCGTTGTCTATTAATCCAGGTGGCTACAAAGATAGATTTCTGCAGACATCTGTTGGAGCGTCTTCTAGTAATAACTTAAAGATAAAATCGTCTTTGGTGACAAATGGTGAGCAAATAAAATTATTTAATAAAACGAAGTAAAAATTTCAATCCCTCTCTCTTATGTCCCCAAAATTTTCAACGAGATCCGAATCTACAAAAACTAGGATCTTAAGTAAAGCATAATATTTATGTATAAGGAATCACCAAATACTTATAAATATTTCAGCTGATCACCAAAAATATATTATTGAAAAAATCGACACGATTATGAAGCAAGGAAAATTCAATAAAAAAGGTTAATTAATTAAGTAAATTACTAAATTTAATTACTTTTAAGATATTCCTCATATTTATTATTCTGATCCGCAATTGAAATATGAACAATATTATTATGGTAATACGGAGGAAACATTGAAAAAATATTCTAAAAATTACCAACAATTGATGTCTTGTATTGAATATTTTATGGATGCAGAACGTAATAAAACATTATTGGAACTCATTGTAAAGATAAAATTTAGTGAAGGAAAAATTTAATTAAAATTCATACTCTTGAATATGTTTTAAATCGTTGGGAAAAATTCTACAAAATGTTGAAAATTTGGAATGATATTGAGATAATGGATGAGGTTACCAATTTCAATTTAAAATTATTTAAATAACTAGCAGACAGTTTGTCTTCCGTGTTAAATTTTTAATAAGGGATTGTTTTTCTTTATATAGGTATTTTGCTAATGCTAAGGCCATTGACTATGCCTGAAAAAGACATAAATTGGCTTGGCGATTTGAGAATATTTAATGTATGTATGTAGATTCCGGTACTGATTAGAATCGATAAGGAACCGAAGAAACTCGACAATGATTGATGCAAGCCCGTGAAGGAGACAATAACTCCTCTATTAACCATAAAATAAAATAAATAAAGTAAAATTTTAATCAGGAAAAACTGACAAAACAATTTATTAATCTTGAATCTATAATAAAACTGGGATATTTACGTTATATTTACTTGGATGAATTCTGCAAGAATGTTGAAATAATTTACAATGAAAAGGCTGAATTTAAAGATTATTTTGAACATTTTTGTATCGAAAATGTTAATAAAGTTTTGAAACCTTTAAAAAGTATAATTTCTTTTGATGATTAAATTATAAATGGATGAATTTTAAAATTAATAGTTGAGATTATTTGAAAGAAAAATGATGGAGCATTCATTTATACAAATGTTAAAAATATGTAGCTTCTAGTTTAAAAAAGTGATACTATTATGTAGATTTTTGGTATATCTATGTCTCCAATCAACAAGCTTTATGCTTCAATCATATTTTTCGAATGCTTATAAAAAATTTTGGCTCTTGTCCAGTTTATGCGTCCCATGAAAGTATATGCGTCCCATCAACAAAAAATTGGATATTTCTTGGTGTTGCAAAGTAGGGGTATGGTTCCAAAGCATTTCTTCATGTTCGGGATCTACGTCCACTGGGTCTGGGACCATTCCTTACCCTATCCCTCGAAATTTCTGAAAGTTATAACCAATTTTTAAAAATTTCAGAAAAACGATTTTAACTTTCAGAAATTTCGAAGTATAGGGTAAGGAATGGTCCCAGACCCAGTGGACGTAGATCCCGAACATGAAGAAATGCTTTGGAACCATACCCCTACTTTGCAACACCAAGAAATATCCAATTTTTTGTTGATGGGACGCATATACTTTCATGGGACGCATAAACTGGACAAGAGCCAAAATTTTTTCAAACCTAATCATATTTTCAAGCAGTTTGAAATCTTCTAAGTTAAATAGTTAAGAAGTTAAAAATGGACTAGCATATCTTTAATTTTTATTAGAATAGTATTGCTCTTTTATATTGCCGTGATACATGACTAATTCCATGATAATGACCATGTAACGAGGCATCATAATCTATGTCCATTATCTTGTTATCCTTTTCACACCATTATTTATTTAATTAATGTTTGATTGGATGCATAAAAATTCTAATAATTAATTAGTAATGCAAAAATTTTGGATTAATTAAACAAATAAATAGTTATTTTTTTTCTCTTATGAATCATTTTAGTATAAAATTTTTAATCAGTTATTTAATATGTATAATTAAATAATTTTTTTAGTTTTTAATAATTCTATATTTGTTTTTTATTCCTATTAATTAAAACCAAGGTTTCTTGATTAAAGCTGACCCGAAAAATCGCAAATTTTTGATAATATGCAAATGATTCTTAAAAGAATACACTTCATAGCAAAACCTGGCTAAAACTGAAAAATTGCGTGATACCGCAGCAGAATTTTTATCATAATTTATCACAAATTTTAAAAGTTGTTGAACAAATTCTTTCCACCCACCCCTTCACCGGTTATTAAACCGGATACAAATAATTAAACATTAAATAATTTTGAGTAACTACATTTCATATTTTTCTAATAGATTTAATATTTGCTTAGCTTTTTCTAAGAAATAATAAATATAATGTTTGTTGTAAAATATATTATTATTGTATTTATATCTATATTGTATATTCAATCTTCATTTGAAGGTAGGCAAAATATACATACTAATAATTTTAAATTAATAAATTTAAAAAGATTCACTCAATCATATGATAGAAGTAAGCATTAAAGATTTGCATATTTGTCAATTCGAAACGGTTGTAAATAAGGGAATATTGAACACAAAAAATTTTTATGAAGTCTTAAATATTTCGATCGAGACTGGGAAAAAATGCCTCGGAAAAGCTAACGAATTAAATAAGACAAAAAATATTTGCAACTTCACAAAATCTGATAACCATACAGGCGAGATTCTTTATAATAATGGAAGTGAAATAGGTCTGTATGAAGTTGATGGAGAAGCTAAGAGTGCTGAGGTAAATAATTTGATTCAACAAAGATTTCTTATAATTTTAATTTGGTTGCAGTTTAAGTAACCTTCGAGCTAATTATTCTTAAATATTTACGAGACACAACTTCGGAATGAGTCCTAGTACATATGTTAATATCCTAATCAAGTTTGAATAAAGAATTAAAAAAAGAGCCGAGCAAAATTCTTGAAGTTTTAAGTATAATCTTAGAATAATTTGTAAAATTTGTAAAAAACAGTCTGTAAATGTATGTGATAAACTTATTATTTAATTTTAAATTATTTCCAAATCAAAACTTAAACCCCCTTAATTAACTTTACTAAAACTAGAGAGATCTAAATTCCCTGACTGACTTTGATTAATTTATCAATCCTTGTACGTATCAATCTGGCCTAGTTTTAAATATTTTAACCAAAGCCATGACTTATAAAATTAATTTTAATTCCAGTTTGTTAATTCATCATTCTTTTAAAGGTTATTCTTAGAGATAAAAAGCTTATTAACGATGGTGCTAATGAAATGCAAAGACAACTTTTAGATTTATCATCTAATGGCTTTTATTTCCGAAAATTATTAGTTGTTGGGAAATCCAGATATTTATTTCGGAACACAAGTGGTTTTGTTTTGAGTGGTGTGCGATATCTACGTGCTTATTATTGCGTTCAGGTATATTGTAAAGTGGAAAACGAGTTGTTGATATTTTTTAGAAATTAGCGAAAACGATCCAAGAAAAATATAGACAACAAAGTTCTGATACAAGTTCATATGTAAATTATACAATAACAGGAGTTTGGATTCACAATGAGGTAATAAAAATATAAAATATTTTTTCATTGCCTCAACTGTTAATAAATGATGAACGATAACATTTAAAGGAAATTGTGGATGCTATGAAAAGAGTTGTATCTCAGAAGGATAATCTGTTAAATTATCATTCGATTAAAGAATTGAATGATATGAGAAAAAATATAACGGATGGGATAGAAAAAGTGGCGACATTAGAAAATGTTGCAAATAAAAAATATGGAAGAGGTAATTTAAATTTAATAGTTCAATGTTGCTTTAAAAATATCTTTTAAATACAAATTGATAGAAAGTTACGAAAAACATTTTGAATTTTTGTTAGGCTCATCAATGGCATTAGTTGGATATTTTGCTTTGAATAAAAATCAGTTTAATGACAGATATAGCAAGTGTAATAGAAACGGCGAGCAATGTATCGCTTTCTTTCATATCAGTGCCCACAATGATACTAGGTAAAAAATATTCTTAAAAAGCATGTAGAGAAAGAATGGGATTCTTCTTCTCTAATTAGGGTAGGTCTTAAAAAGGGTAGTCGGAATCCAGCGACCGAGAGAAACTGGGGATATTCTCTCTAAGGTTAAAACAAAATAATTCTTTTCCAGTCAAATTTTATTTCTTTCACAGCAAAAATATTAAAGAAAGGTAGGCTAACAATTGCTAATGTGAAGCAATGAAAAGGATAATTGGTAAGAGGAAGAATAATGTAAACTTATCAACTGAACGAAAATAGGGATAAGGAATAAGCATATATACAAAGAAATATGGACACAGGAAAGAAAATATAAAAGCTAAAGTTTATGTTGATAGAAAAGGCTGGGAAAATTCTTTAGATTAAATTAGATAACTAGTACAAGAAATGTTTTTATGGAAAATAAATAAAAAGTATGGGAAAAATAAAAAGTTGTATTTCCGACTTCGCGAGACCCGTCGCGACACTCCAGGCCAGGCTTTCATAAAAGGTAAGGGTGGTGGCGGCAACAAAGGGCATAGTTGTTGTTCCGGTTTACGTTGAGCATATTCAAAGGAGTTGGTGGGTTGCGCCTCACGAAGTCTAGGCATGATAACGGTATGGGTCCAGGTAGTCGATGCATGGGACTGTAGGCCAGTGAGCATTCTAAGCACAAACCACCATACCAAGTGGGAAAAGTTGTGCATGGAAATATATGGGGAGAATTAATCAGTTTAGGGTTTATTTTTACCTTTATTGGCCGGGGATTAAATTCCATTCTTTTTGATGGCATATTCGGTAGGCACTCCCGCAAGGCTTTTGGATTTGGTGTAGTTGTTTGTCGTTTCAATTTAACATTATGGTTGTTGGTAATAGGCGGTGGGCATAATTTGACTTTGTTGTACAATTTATTCAGGGTAGGCTTTCTGGGCAGGGTTTTAACGGGGGTTGCTATCAGTTGGGAACAAAAGGTCTGTTGGTTGGGATTTGAATTGTTCGGAGAGGAAGGAGGCTGAGGCGGTTCGGTAAGTCTAGTATCAGGTCTGGATTGGGCAAAATAAGCATTATTATTAAGGTAAGGTAGAGGAGGCCGTTGGGGAAGCCTCGGAGTAAATTGAGGTTTTGAGGGTAATAGGTGAGAGCAAAGGGCCCGGGGGTGAGGGCCACCACAGGAAGAGCATTTCATGGGCATTTGGCAGTGGGGAGAGTTATGCCCTTCTTTCATACAGCTAAAACACCGCCGTAATTCTCTGAGTTTATTTCGGCGGGAATATAGGTCAGGATATTGTTTACAGGAAGGGGAGAAATGCCCAAATACATTACAAAACAGGCAGGGAAGCTTGGGTTCTCTGGTGGGAAATTTTCGCATTGTCTGCGTATGGAAAGTTAATGAGGATTGAGGTAAGGGAGGAGAGTCATTTCTAGGGGGCAATAAAATTTGAGGGGAAATTTGAACTTGCGGTTTTGGAGGGCTGGTGTTCATTGCTGCAATATCTTCTTTTCTTTTTAATATGGCCTTCAATTTTTGCTTTAGTAATTCTGTTGTCCAGGCAGGATTTTCTTCTTTGGCTTTATAAATTTCTTCTAATACAAAAGTAGGTAGTTTTGATTCTATTTCTAATTGAATGTGGATGTTGTCAGTATTCTCTCCTTGTTGAGTAAATCGGCAAATGAGGCTTTCAAATTCTTTAACTAAGGAAGATAAGTCACGGCAAAAATGTTCGCCTTTTCTGACAGTTGGTAGTTGTTTGAGAGATTGGCATAATGAACGGGAAATTTCTGTGGGGTTTTCGTATTTCTGTTTTAGTAGGTCGACCGCCTGAGGGTAAGATTGGTCCACCAGAGGGAAGGATTCAATAACGGCTAAAGGAGCCGAACGGAGGCAGGATTTGAGGTAGGAGAGTTTTACTGAGTCGGAAATATTCGTTAAGTCTCCGACAGCAGCCTGGAAGGAGGACCAAAATGATGGGAATTCAACACAGTTCCCGGAAAATTGAGGTAAGGCCATTCTGGGTAGGTGGGCCAAGGAGGTAGAAGCAGTAGTAGCGGTAGGAGGAGGGGTACTGGAATTATTGCCGGGTAAAATCCCACGAGACTGCCAAATTTCCAACAGCCCAACATCCCACGAGACTGCCAAATTTCCAACAGCCCAAGCCAACGCCCGATTGCCATTTCTCTCAATCCGCACCTTATACTATCAGTAATGACCCCCGTCCACCTCCTCCACCTAATTTAGAACCTAACCTACAGACAAACTCTTCTACTAACCCTATAAGCAATTACCGACCGATTTTGCTTAAATGTGTTCGAACCACTATTTTCAATCCGAACTTCCTTTCCTGTCAATATGAAGGAATTGTGCTTCTCGATGACGCTAGTACTATACGTATATTCATACTACGGTAGCGAATGCCCTGAATCTAAACCTATCTCCCAGTTCTATTAACCTTGGGGTCTTCAATAACCCTTCCATAACTTCTTTACCTACTTATACCACCACTTTCGGTCTTAAATTAGTTGATGGCCGTTCCTTAATTATAAAAGCCAATACTTTGAACCACCTTACCCAACCCACGCCATATGTACCATTTTCTAATGAACTGGTCTATGAAAAGGATCTTGTACGAAATTACCAGAATGTTGTTCCAAGCATCCTGTTGGGAAGTGACTTTTACTATGAAATAGAGCCCACTCCAATATACCGATTACCCTCCGGTTATCACCTAATACAGACACTTCTTGGGCTTATAATTGCTGGAAAACCTTTTGGATGCTCAAATTCCCTCCAGATTACCAATTTCTCTTCCCAAACAACCGTCACAGAACCTCCTAATGAATTTTTCACCCTCGAAAGTATAGGCATTACCGATCCCTCCACGACCAAGACTGACGACTCGGTCCTACAAGAATTTAACCGAACTACCGAATTTACCAATGGCCGATACCAAGTAATGTTCCCATTTAAATCCTGCCCAAAAACTTTACCCCTTCCTTCAAATTTTGGATTATGTTGGGGAAGATTACGTTCAACATTGAATTCATTGAATAAAAACAACGACTTATTGGAAAAATACAATAAAATTATTGAAGAGCAACACCAACTGGGAATTATCGAAACGGTTGAAAATCCCAAGAATTTCCATCCTCCGTTACATTACCTACCCCACCATGCGGTTATAAACAGTGCTGGGTATGGCTCCGGGAGCTAGCTCCGGAGCCCGGCTCCGGAGCCGGCTCCGGCGGAGCCGGAGCCGGAGCTAAGATTTTGGAAACCCCGGAGCCGGAGCTGGAGCCGGAGCCAAGAATTTGAAGTGCCCGGAGCCGGAGCCGGAGCCAAGGTTTTTCAATTCCCCACGGCTCCGGCTATACACCCCTAAAGATGGGTTAGAGAAAAAGAAGTAAGCAAAGATGGTAGGCGTGAAAAGAAAAGGAAGAGAGACGGGTAAAAAAGATTTTCTTTCCTTTCCTTAGCAATGAGGTGTGGTTGAATGGATAGTGTGTTTGGTTCGTATTTTAGAGGACTTATCTGGGTATTATGTTCGAACCCGAACGTAATGAAAGACTTATTTATTGTTTTTATTTCAACAATAAATTATTATAATCATTTTTTTCTATTAAATGAAGCTGGATAAATTTTTCGAATTGATTAATTTTTGTCTCCAAGGATCTTCCAAAATTCTCAAAATTTTCGCCTGCGGCGCAAAAAAGGGAGAAATCTGGCTTAAGGATCTTCCAAAATTCTCAAAATTTTCGCCTGCGGCGCAAAAAAGGAAGAAATCTGGCTTAAGGATCTTCCAAAATTCTCAAAATTTTCGCCTGCGGCGCAAAAAAGGAAGAAATCTGGCTTAAGGATCTTCCAAAATTCTCAAAATTTTCGCCTGCGGCGCAAAAAAGGAAGAAATCTGGCTTAAGGATCTTCCAAAATTCTCAAAATTTTCGCCTGCGGCGCAAAAAAGGAAGAAATCTGGCTTAAGGATCTTCCAAAATTCTCAAAATTTTCGCCTGCGGCGCAAAAAAAGGAAGATAATCCACCCAAATCCGATAATCCACCCAAATCCCGCTTAATCCATTGATAACCCTCTTAATCCTCTTATATCACTCGATATCCCCCTTTATCTACCCAAATCCCCCAATGAAAAATAATTCATTGATTTTCCACCCGGAGCCCGGAGCCAACATGGAGCGGCTCCGAAAATCGCCGGCTCCGGAGCCGGAGCTGGAGCCGGAGCCAAGATTTTAAAAGGCCGGAGCCCGGAGCCGGAGCCGGAGCCAAGATTTTGAAACCCCGGAGCCCGGAGCCGGAGCCGGAGCCAAGAATTTGAAAGGCCGGAGCCCGGAGCCGGAGCCAACAAATGGCAAATACCCAGCACTGGTTATAAATCCCAAAAAAGTCCGCATTGTTTATGATGGGTCCGCAAAACTTCCTAATTCATTTTCCCTCAATGACTGCCTTCATCCTGGACCCGTAATTTTACCGGAACTTGTAGGTGTTCTCCTCCGAATGCGAATTCCAAAAATAGTTATTGTTTGTGACATCCAAAAAGCCTTCCTACAAGTCTCAGTGCATCCAAACCATCGAGACTCGATTCGATTTTTGTGGTTAAAGAATATCCAACAACCGTTATCCCTTGAAAATTTACAAATTTACCGATTTACCCGAGTCCCATTTGGCCTTTCTCCTTCCCCATTTTTACTCGCAGCTACTATTTTATACCATTTACGACTAAATCCATCACAATTAACTGAAGAAATACTACAAAATATTTACGTAGACAACATTTTGTTTGGCGCGGAAACTGTCCTAGAAGCCAAAGAAAAATGTGACTCGTTAATTAAACTTTTTTCAACTGCCAACATTAAACTACGTGAATTTATTTCCAATACTCCCGAAACTATTGACCATATCCCTCTTGACGACAAACTCAATGGTCCCAAACAGAAATTCCTCGGCGTTGGATGGCAAACCGATACCGATTACCTTTTCGTGGAAACCCATGCCCCTCCTACCAAATTATCCAAAAGAACTATTCTTTCTTTTATTGCTTCCCACTACGACCCTTGCGGCTATATTAGTCCTATTATTTTACCCTTGAAATTATTCCTACATGAATTGTGGTCTGAAAAACTTGCATGGGACGAGAAACTACCTGAAAAATTAATTAATTCCTGGAACAACCTAATTAACGACTGGCAAATTGGAACTGTACAAATTCCCCGACTAATTTCAACTTTACCTGTTGACAACAGAGTTTACCAATTACACTGCTTTTCAGACGCCTCTCTTACTGCTATGGGATGTGCCGTGTATTTACGTACGTTGAATCCTATTTCCAAAATTTCCCAGGTTTCGTTACTATTTTCCAAAACCAAAATTAAACCCTTGAAATCCAACAATAAACTAACTGTACCCAGGCTGGAATTAATAGCAGCAAAAATCGGAACCAATGCTTTGGTTTATGTACACAAGGAATTGTCCCACTTGAATATTACCGTACCTCTTTTCCTTTGGATAGACTCCTCGGCTGTTTTAGGGTGGTTAACCGGGAAAAACCCTACCAATGAAATTTTTGTTTCCAATTGCCTAAACCACATAAGAAAAATTCCTGATTTATTGGTACAACATGTTTCTGGTCTCGACAATCCGGCCGACATTTGCTCCCGTGGTTTAATTAATGCCCAACAACTACAACAACAAAAAGTCTGGTGGAATGGTCCCCGTTGGCTGACAACTGATGCTTGGCCTCAAACCGAAATTAAACCTTTCCTTTCCAATGACCCGCCAAAATTGCCTTCTCCAAATATTGCTATGACTTTCCACACCCAGACCGAATTAAAGACCCGAACAATAGACCCTTCTTTAATCTCAAGACTCCCGAAATTATTACGGATTTTTGCCTTCTCCCTCCGCTTTATATACAAATTACGTCCAAAAGCCGAAGTTTTTCCTCAACAATTCAATATTGACTATAATAAAATATTTCCGGCATATTTTGAAATTTACCTGGCAAAAACCCTATTAATAAAACAAGAGCAACAAATACTACCTCCACCAGATAAAGACAACGAATCCTTGGGCCTTTTTCTCGACAACGATGGAATTTTGAGAGCCAAAGGCAGGCTAGGCCACAGTAACCTTCCCGATGGTACGATTGAACCAATTTACCTCCCATCCCATTCCCCACTTACTAAATTAATTGTTTATGAATATCACCTATTGAATCACCATTCCAGCCCGCTTTTGACCCTCTCCATGATTAGAAGAAGATATTGGCTACCAAAAGGGAGAAAAATCGTTTCCCAAGTTATTTACAAATCCTGTTTACCTTGCCGTCGGTTCGTTGCCAAACCGTTTGACCCACCACCTTTCCCGCCACTACCTTCCGAAAGAGTGGAATTATTGCGCCCTTTCCTTTCTGTGGGGCTTGATTACTGCGGCCCTTTAAAAATATTTGACCAAAACCAAACCGAGAGAAAAAGGAAGCCACTCACCAAAAAATATTGGATAGTCCTATGGGTTTGCCTTTCTTCCCGTGCCCTCTCTCTCGATTTAGTGCCCGACCTAACCAATCAATCCTTTCTGTTGGCTTTCCGACGATTTGTTGCTAAATGTGGACTACCTAAAAAATTATTTTCTGACAACGCGCCAACATTTACTTCCTTCCAAAAAGCTTTAGAGCCGCAATTCGGCATAAAGAATATTGAATGGGACTTCAGAGCACCACTAGCAGCGTGGAAATCCGGGCACTACGAACGTTTAGTAGCCCTAATAAAATACCACTTACGACGCTCCCTCTCTATTGGAGCTATTCCAAAATTATTTTCCCTCGACCAAATAACAACAGTAATTGCCGGGTAAAATGGCGGTTAATTCATTTTTCTGGGCGGTCAAGGATCGAACGTATTTTTTGAGTTTTCCAATAAGGGAAGGGTACGGGCAGGTTCTCGTAAATTCGTCATAAACGTCATTGTCATGGGTACGTTCGGGACCCGTCATTTTTTCTCGAAGGCACATCCATTGGTCATGAGTAGTGGAAAGGTCAAGGAGGTTATCAGAGGCCTCGGAAAGAGTAAAATCCAATTCACGGAGGTAGGCACGGATCTGGGAAAAATATATATGATCCGATTGTCCGTGGTTTCGATGAGGGACGGGAAAGGTCTTATTGGCTTCCAAAATTCCTGTAATTTCTGGGTAGAGGCTTTTAATCTGGTTTCTGAACGGGAGAGACATTTTTCAAGTAAAATGGTGGAGTAAATTTCGAAATGTAGAAATCAGTCAGGAAAAAGTATAAATCAAACAAAAAAAATAACAGGAGTAAAAATTTCACAAAAGAGTAAAAATAGTACGTAGGAAGTAAAGTCCGATCTGGGTAAGACTGTAGAGAAAGAATGGGATTCTTCTTCTCTAATTAGGGTAGGTCTTAAAAAGGGTAGTCGGAATCCAGCGACCGAGAGAAACTGGGGATATTCTCTCTAAGGTTAAAACAAAATAATTCTTTTCCAGTCAAATTTTATTTCTTTCACAGCAAAAATATTAAAGAAAGGTAGGCTAACAATTGCTAATGTGAAGCAATGAAAAGGATAATTGGTAAGAGGAAGAATAATGTAAACTTATCAACTGAACGAAAATAGGGATAAGGAATAAGCATATATACAAAGAAATATGGACACAGGAAAGAAAATATAAAAGCTAAAGTTTATGTTGATAGAAAAGGCTGGGAAAATTCTTTAGATTAAATTAGATAACTAGTACAAGAAATGTTTTTATGGAAAATAAATAAAAAGTATGGGAAAAATAAAAAGTTGTATTTCCGACTTCGCGAGACCCGTCGCGACAAGCAAATTTAAAAATTAATCTTGAAAAATTGTTAATTATTTAATTTGGTTGATTCACGTTTTAATTTTTGGATGAATTTAAATTTTATCATTTTTGGATAAATTTAAATCACATACCACAATTGCTAAATTTTTATATTATTTTTTAGAAAATTTATTGAAAAAAATTAGTAAAATCAATTAAAAACTGGGAAAAATCTAAGATTAATTTTTTCCAATTAAATATTTTTAATAATTAGAATAGTATATTAAGATGAAATATATGTATGTATAATTATTTAGATTTGGAATATTAGACGATGATCTTGATCAAGAAAAATTAAAAGAAAATTAATTTATATTAATGAATGTATAATTTAAAAAATTTTTAATAAAATATAATTACTTTTACTTCAACAGTTATAAAATTAGAATAGTTTTGATTTAAAAAATTATGTGTATAATTGGAGGTGAATTAGAGTTTCAGCTGTTTTCCGAAAACCAGTAATTTCAAAGTTCAGTCGGGAACATATTTTTATGCCGGCACTATCAATTGTCCTATAAAACATTCAAAAATTTGGTCAGGTTTAGATATTTATTACATTTAACAATATTATTTAATTTATTCCTTTAATATAAAAATAAATAATACATTTATTATCTCCACTACATCTGTTAAATTCTTTTTGATTTTTAAATTTGTCGAAAACAATGTAGCCAAAAATTGCCATTGAAGAACTTCCTTTCTCTTTAAAAATAAATTTTATACAATTGTATCTTCCTCTCATTTTTGTTGATGGAGAGTGTAGGTGGGTCGGAATTCTGATTTCCGGTTTTTTCCGAGTTCCGACATTTGAGCCAGTTCCGATTTCCGGCTCTCCCGATTTCCGACACCTCTGACTGTTCCGACTCACCTCCTGATGGGGAGGATCTCTAGCTAAGGGCTAGACTCTTTACTAGTTGAATAAATACCTCCATTCAAACTTTCCAACTTTGCAACATTTAATATTCCATTAAAAATATCCTCTCTGTAAGTATTATTTAATGATTTATCTTTAATAAGCATATTCTTAGAGTGTGTCACATTTTTCATGCTTTTTTTAATTTTGGGCTAAAATCATTTTTTTATATTCTTTATAAATTATTATTCTGTTTACATCATTTCGAATCCAAATCCCAGCAATTGTATAATTTATAGAAGCTTCTCTCGTTTTAGGCTCACTTTGGTATATTTTAAGCATATTAAGAGTGAGCTTCTGTTTAAAAATTAATGGACATAAATAATACTTTGTTAATAGTTATAGCTATACCTTAACACAATAAATTGCCCTGGCATATCTCACTTCTCGAGAAATAAATCCACTAGTTTTTGTAAAATGATTTTTATTTCTTTGAAATAATTTGCGAAATACTGCTCCATTTTTAGTAGTTTCCAAAAGTTGGTTATATAATTCACTGTTGCCTTCCATAATAAGTTCTTCGTTGAAGAGGAATTCATGGAATACTAGTTAAATACTGCAGTAAAACCTTCTAGCGATCTTATTTAATCCTTTAGCTCTTTGAACCTTAATAACCCTTATTCTAATAGGTAGCCAAGAACCGATATAGCCAGTAACCAATATAGTCAAAAGCCTTATCATGTGAAACCTAAGAGAAAAAACTTCAAGGTTTAATAAAATATTCTTTAATATTTAGGGATTAAAAAATTATAATTAGAGATCGGACCGAAACGGATTACAGGTCTACGATTTTTATATTAAATTTTATAATAATTAAATTTACAGATGCCACATTATTTTTATTTCGATCCACTTCATATAGACCTAATTCCACACCATTCATTTCTAAATTTTCCTTCGTGTTTTTATATTTTTTGACAATACAGTCATCATTTATTGTTAAACACTTATTTATTTCATATTTCGCTTCTTCTATAGCATTTTCAAGTTCAATTTCTTCCATGTCTTCATTTTTGTTTTGCGTTTCTATTTGTTTAATTTCACATAATTTATTTAGTTCTTCTTTTGATATTGTAAAAACCTCGTTTAGATGGCGTACTAAATTAAGGATTTCTTCTCTTTAAAAGAATATTAGTCTCAATACTTACTACACCTGTTGACTTTTTATATCCCGGAGTTATACAGTAACTCAAAAATTTTATTAAGGGAGTTAATATAGTTAAGCTAATAAGCAAAGGCGTTGGTAATAAGAAGAGCTATATTTAGATTCTAAGTGTTATATTTTAGATTCTAAGTAAATATGAACGGTCGAGTAACTTAATGATGTAAATTTCTCTCAGAATGAAAGTCAATTAAAAAATACATTTGATTTAACTAACTACCTTTAACCAAATTAATTTCCTCCAGTCTTTCATCATTTCCCTCTGCCTGCAATTCTTCCTCGTAAATCTCCATATTTGATTCATTGATCTCTCGACTGATTAAATTATTTTTTACAAATTAGATATAAAGTCAGGTTCTTTTATTCTATCATACTAAAAGCCCGTAAAATATATTTAACAAAAATTGAATAAAATACTTTTTTTTATTCATAAATAGCTCTCAATTTTCTCCTTTATTTAACAAAAATTTCCAAATTTTCCCAAAATTTAAAAAATCCAAAATTCTTACATGTAAACAATTTCCTCAATTCTCTTCGTAAAATTTTTTACTTCAGAAAAAGTTTGACTATCTATTTCATCTGTCCCATTATAATAATCATAATAATCAGTCATTGTCCCATTTTCATTGTCTATATCCGTGTATAAATTTTGACTTTCATTAATATTTTTGTCCTCAATTCTTTCAAAACTTCCTGTGATGTTTTCATTTTCCTTTAAAAATTAAAGTATTTAATGAGTTATCTCGACAAAATCACAAAAAATACCTCTCTAATCTTGTTGCTTTTAGTTTGGGTTCTATTTTCATGCACTTTTGTTGTTGGCTTTATAGTTGTTGTGTTTGAAGCCTTAATTATTGTTTGTTAATATTCAATGCTATTTAAATTTTTTTCAAAATATTTTTTAATATTTTGAATTATAATAGACAAAATCAGATTACTAATTAATTTTAGTTTTACCGCATTAATCCCTTCCTTCTGTTTTTAAAATTTATTCAACAAATATGTAAATTTATTTTTATTAAAATATGAAGTCGAGTAAGATTAAGAGAAAATTAATCGAATTTTTAGTTTATTTTTTTCCAAGCTAATTCTTGGCCTAGTAAGAAAAACTATTACATGTTATTAGTGAATTTATGCCTGCTCTTTCTTTCCTTTTGGCGATAAAAACTTTTTTAAATTAAATTCTTTTAGTAAAATATAACTTTTAACACATTATCTTCGATTACCTACATTTAACCTCATTCTAACAGTTATATTCACCATTGTATCAGATTGTTTTGTGTTATTTAAAGTTTTATTCAAATTCATCTTTTTATTATTAGCAATAATTGTCTTATTTTTCATTCGAGGTTGAATTGTATTTTTTGTAATAGTACTTATATTAAGCTTTTGTTTGTTAGTCAAAGTTTTATTTGAAGTTTTGAAACTTTCTTTTGGCTTTTTTGTTGTATTAAATAACAGAATTTTTGGACGCTTTTGAGCTCGAAACTTTTTTATACTTTTTGTGACATTTGTTTTTGTTGTTGTATTTTTAGTTGGTAAGATGCTTGTCTTTCCTTCAATATTTACTGAACAATTTAATACGTAAATTGTTGTTAATTGAATTAATATCAACGAATAAAAATGCATTTTTAGTATATAATTAATTTTAAAAAATTATTCAGTTCTATGTATATGTAATTAAACTGCATATAAAACTATTTTAACTAGATGCTCAACATATTTACTTGTTATATTAAGCGATGAATCACCTTTTAAATTTATAAATTATTAGTTTAAATTTTTACAGAATAATTAAAAGTTAATTTCCAATTTCATTTAATTTCCAAATTAATTTCCATTAATTCCCAATTCCAATTTCCAATTCTTGCTTAATAAATGAATAAAAATGGTCAGACTTACCTAAAACTTATAAATAAAATAAGCTTAAAAACAAATAAACCTTAAAATAAAATAACTTTATTTCTATTTATAGATTTCAATTTTATATTTCTGTTGAATGTTAATCAAATTTTGTTTTTAAATTTTTCATTTCAACGACAAAACATTGCGAAAACTTCATTGCAAAGCAAGAAACTGCCATTTATGGACTATTTGCCCCTCACAAATGATCCATTAACAAAAACAGAATTTTAATTAAATTTACTTTCAATTAAATATAATTTAATTAATTAAATGTTTAACTCTCAAACTATTAGGATATTCATAGTGATGTAAGGGGTAAATTGTGAGTTTGGAAATGGGATTGGAAAATCCTCCTTCATGGCAGTAAGGATCGAGATTCCCACACATGTCTTAATAATTTCTAATGTAAAACTTTTACAATTTCTATTTTAATTTAAAAATTTAAATTAATTATTGAATTAAATTTTTTCAGACAATTTTCCTCACGAGTTGTTCGCGCATTTAAATTTATTTATTGCCTGTTATATTGATTTTAAATCTAGCTTTGTCGATTTAAAATCTAATTAACGTTGATAAAATTATTTATTTTAAATTTTATTTAAATAAATATTATATAATATAGAAATTCGCTTTTAAAGCTTTATTCTATGTAATTCAGCTTTATCGCCGTTGTCCAGATATCGGATTCGGATATCAGAAGATCCTCTGAATTCCCAGCCTTAATTGAAATAAACAAAAATCTAATTACAACAGAAAAATAGATTTAAGTAAATTATTAGATTGAGCCGATCTAATAGAAACGTCAGTTTAACTTAAGCGCGACGCTTTATTTTCCGATTCCCTCTCATAGGCAAGCTTATCTATACGGCCTCAATAGCAGAAAACACGGTCTTGCTAATACTTGGTACCATAAAATTGTTTAAATGTTTTAAATTTTCGTTAAAGCTGAGGCGGGCTAGCATGAAAACAAAATTGACGCCAAACCTGCCGCTCATTGCATAAGACAATAATTTGATATTTTTTAATCATAAACAAATCCTTGTAAATATTTTAAAAATCATTTTGAAATCGACTAGTCGATTCTTTTTCTTAATAATTAAGAAATCTAATATTTTTAGTTTGTTTATTTTATAATTAATAAAGTGCGTTATCCTCCATTCAAAGGCATGCACTTTGCCATTTTTTTAAATTTATCAGCCCCTTAATCATAAAAATAAATAAAAAATATATGTGAATTGTCTATTTTTTAACTTTAAAATATTTTTTATATTAATTTCAAAATAAATCAGATTATTAAATTCATGTCGTGCCAGTTTCTCAGTGACGCTTCTTACTAGAAATCGGACCAGACAAATATTTGGTCAAATAAAATCAAATATTTGTTCAAATTTTATGTGATTTTAGTTGATCAAATATTTGACTTTTTCTATCAAATTTTTTAAAATATCAAATATTTTCAAATTATTTGATCAAATATTTGATTTTGCCGTTTATCCGATCTCTAAATCTCATTTCACATTATCTCTTCACTTCTTTTTTCTAAAATTTTGAGAATTTATAATGTTAAAGGAGCCAGTTATTTGCTCCGCAAATTTTTAGAAATTTGAAAAGCCAATAAGCCCAATCCCTTATTTAAAAAATATAAACATTTTTAAAAACGCAATTTTATGCACAAAATTTGTTTTAACATTTGCAACTTTTATTTACTAATTAGTTAATATTGAAATAGTAAACAAATAAAATGAAGATATAAACCAGTAAAACATTAAAAATGTATTTTGTTATATTAAACTTGGCATTTTATTAAACTTGGCTAATAGAAACTTGGCATTATATTAAACTTGGCTAATAGAAACGATACTCTCTCATAGGGAAACTTTATTCTATATGGCCTTTCTAATAGATACGGGGTCTCAATAGCAGAAAACACGGTCTTGCTATTACTTGGCCATAAAATTGTTTAAATGTTCCAAATTTTCGTTGAAGGTGAGCCGAACTAGCATAAAAACAAAATTGACGCCGAACTTGCCGCTCATTGCATAAGACAATAATTTCATATTTTTTAATCATAAACAAATGCCTATGTAATTATTTTGAAAATTCTTTTGAAATCGCCCAGTCGATTCTTTTTCTTAATAATTAAGAAATTTAATATTTTTAGTTTGTTTATTTTATAATTAATAAAGAGCGTTATCCTCCATTCAAAGGCATGCACTTTGTCATTTTTTTACATTTATCAGCCTCTTAATTTTAAAAATAAATAAAAATATATGTGAATTGTCTGTTTTTTTACTTTAAAATATTTTTTATATTAATTTCAAAATAAATCAGATTATTAAATTCATGTCGTGCAGTTTTTCAGTGACGCTTCTTACTAGAAATCGGACCAGACAAATATTTGGTCAAATAACATCAAATATTTGTTCAAATTTTATGTGATTTTAGTTGATCAAATATTTGACTTTTTCTATCAAATTTTTTAAAATATCAAATATTTTCAAATTATTTGATCAAATATTTGATTTTGCCGTTTATCCGATCTCTAAATCTCATTTCACATTATTTCTTCGGATATAGTTTAGTATACCGGAGTTTTAGTTCCGATATAAGACCCATACCATTCGATTCGTCTCGGCGAGCTGAGTCGAACGGTACCACTTTCCAGGCGCGGAGATGCCTGTGGGCCGAGATATAGGTCCCCGAAAATCGAAAAACCATAGGGGGGACCAAGCACTTTTTTGGGGTGAAAAATTCGAATATGCATATTATACCTCATTCGAAAGAGCTCGTCGAGCTGAGTCGAATGACACCAAAATCAGCTCGATATCTTGATTTTGAGCCAAGATAAAAAGGTTAAAAATGGTCAACGTAAACCTATGGGGCGTAGGCGAGGCGCTTGTGCAAAACCCCGCGCTTCGCGCGGGGTTTTGCGGCACGCGCCTCGCAGGAAGTCTACGGGCGCTGGGTCTGGGCTCGTAACATGGTCCTATTCCTATCATAATGAGGTGGGAATTCCAGGCTGCCTCAGCAGCAGCAAAATCTCCACAGATGCCATAGGTAAGGAGCTAGAACAAACGATCATAACTTTGCCCAATCTTGTTCAATCTCGGTGATTTTCATGTCATTCGACTCAGCTCGTCGAGCTCTTTCGAATGAGGTATTACTTGTATAAAAAATTTTTTATTCCAAAAATCGTCCCTTGGAATCTTCGTTTTAGGGGTCTATATCTCGGTCCAATCATGTCGGATTTCGTTGATTTTGGTGTCATTCGACTCAGCTCGACGAGCTCTTTCGAATGAGGTATAATATGCATATTCGAATTTTTCACCCCAAAAAAGTGCTTGGTCCCCCCTATGGTTTTTCGATTTTCGGTGACCTATATCTCGGCCCACAGGCATCTTCGCGCCTGGAAAGTGGTACCGTTCGACTCAGCTCGCCGAGACGAATCGAATGGTACGGGTCTTATATCGGAACTAAAACTCCGGTATACTAAACTACAGCCATTTCTTCACTTCTTTTTTCTAAAATTTTGAGAATTTATAATGTTAAAGGAGCCAGTTATTTGCTCCGCAAATTTTTAGAAATTTGAAAAGCCAATAAGCCCAATCCCTTATTTAAAAAATATAAACATTTTTAAAAACAAAATTTTATGCACAAAATTTGTTTTAACATTTCCAACTTTTATCCACTAATTAATTAATATTGAAATAGACAAATAAAATGAAGATATAAACCAGTAAAACATATTAAAAATGTATTTTGTTATATTAAACTTGGTATTTTTATATTTATATGATAATGTTGAAGGCATGCAAGGAGATCATAATTACATTGAGCCATCTCCGAAACGACATAAAATAACCGATATATCTGGCAATAAAAAACCAGGTATTTTATTCAAAAATTAAGGGGGAGATGAAGGAATTAGAGATGATATAAGGGGGTTTTTTTAACAAAGTTTTGCATAAATGCTTAGGTAATGTTACAGGTTTTGCGTAATAGATAGCAAAGAAACAGGGATTTGAGGTATCGGTGGAAATATTTAAATATTTAAGTTCTAACATTGGATGAAGCATCAGATATAATCAAAACAATTTATGAATTTAATAACTACACAAATTTTGAGGCATTAATTAAGTCGGATTTTATTGTTGGTTATTATGAAAAATGGCATGAAAGAGAATTAAAAAATAAATTTGAAGGAATAAATTTTAAAACACTCAATCCGAATGAACAAAATATATTGCGCGAGTTAAGTATTTATTTAATTATCGCTAAAATAAAATTATAGTATGTATGTTTCTCAAAATAAATTTGAGTGATGGTAGATCTAAGAGAATATCGGGCGACAAACTTATGGCAAGGTTCTCCCATTTTCAGCGCCGCAGGCGAAAATTTTGAGAATTTTGGAAATCCTTAAGCCAGATTTCTTCTTTTTTCAGCGCCGCAGGCGAAAATTTTTAGAATTTTGTAAATCCTTAACTAGATTTCTTCTCTTTTCAGCGCCACAGGCGAAAATTTTGAGAATTTTGGAAATCCTTAAGCCAGATTTCTTCTTTTTTCAGCGCCGCAGGCGAAAATTTTTAGAATTTTGTAAATCCTTAACTAGATTTCTTCTCTTTTCAGCGCCACAGGCGAAAATTTTGAGAATTTTGGAAACCCTTAAGCCAGATTTCATCTCTTTCAGCGCCGCAGGCGAAAATTTTGAGAATTTTGTAAATCCTTAACTAGATTTCTTCTCTTTTCAGCGCCACAGGCGAAAATTTTGAGAATTTTGGAAACCCTTAAGCCAGATTTCATCTCTTTCAGCGCCGCAGGCGAAAATTTTGAGAATTTTGGAGGTTTTCAATTTATTCGAGCCCCATTTTTTCTCCAACTTTACCATCTTTCACCCGTCATTAGGGGTGTATAAAACTTTCGCATTTCGCGCAAAAAGCGAAACGCGAAACGCGAAATGCGAAAGTAAATTTAAAAAAGCGACACGCGAAACGCGAAACGTGAAAGTCCAAAAAACGCGAAAATCCGCGAAAGGCGAAACGCGAAACTCGCACACCCCTGATACATATTACATATAATTTTACATATAATTTTTATAATTTTATAATATTAATTATAATTAATTTCATATTTACATATAATTAATTTACATATAATATTAAAGTTACCTATTTAATACGCAGCTTATCTCGAAAATAGCTATTTTAGACCCATACCAGGGATGTCACGGGTTGAGAAAAATGTCGGGTCGGGTTTCGGGTCGGGTTTCCAAAATTTTTCTCGGATCGGGTTTCGGGTTTCGGGTTGAGCAAAAAGTCGGGTCGGGTTTCGGATCGGGTTTTCAAAATTTTCTTCGGATCGGGTTTCGGGTTTCGGGTCGAAAAAAAGCCAAAATTTTGAGAATTTTGGAAGGCCAAAAAGCCAAAAATCTTCCCTTCTCAGCGCCGCAGGCGAAAATTTTCAGAATTTTGGAAGATCATTAAGCTAAAAATCTTCCTTTTTTCTGCGACGCGGGCGAAAATTTTGAGAAAACTCGGGTCGGGTTTCGGGTCGGGTTTTGAAAAATAAAAATTCTCGGGTCGGGTTTCGGGTCGGGTTTTAGAAAATTTCTCGGATCGGGTTTCGGGTATCGGGTCGAAAAAAAGGCCGGGTTTCGGGTTTCGGGTATCGGGTTTCGGGTAACCCGTGACATCCCTGACCCATACGAATAAAACATTCAATAGTTTCTCATTTTTTCAATCAAAAAGTATGTTCATGCATTCGTCTATTTCGAACAAAGGAAAAGCGAATTGGGTCAATGAAGATTTGAATAAAAACTTTTTAAATTTGGAAGGATTTATGAATGAATTATTTATATCGATATTCGGTGGAAATGTAAATGAGAATTTGGTTAGTTTAAAAGATTTATTTGAAGCACGTTTTATACAAATAATTTATTAATTTTTATTTTCAAATGTAGAAACATAAGATATTATTTTCAAATTTGCCGGAATATATTGGTGAACAATGCAATTTGGAACTAGCAAGAAAATTCAATTTAAACTGGTCCTTGGGTGAAGGAGAACATGCATTGTGTATTTTATCTCGTCTTTTTATATTTGCAACATCGTTGGAAGAGAAATTATATGAATATAAGATAAAGGTAAACTTAGTTGTATAAATCCAAATGGTCTCTAAAGTTCAAAATTTACATATAAAAATGAAATGAGTTAAGATACTTTTGGAAAATTTTTGATTTTAAAATCAAAATAAATTTATTAACTTTTAAGGCTATATCAAAAGTAAAAGGTCATCATGAAGGGCAATCTGCTAGAAAATCTATCCTCAACGATTTTATAGAAAAGGCTCGAGGAGTATGGTTACAGGAAGCTTCTATTAATATTTTGGAAAATTTGGGTCCAAATAATGAAGTCAGAATGCTTAAAAGTAGAAAAATGAAAGAAAAGTATTTAGGCAAAGGATTGTTTTCAGCAGAAACTTGTAAACAAAAATCTGAGCTTTTGGGCGCTGAATTTATTGGTTTATTTGATATTCAATTTGGGGATATTAATGTAAATGATCAACAAAAACAACATTTTCAACCTTATGAAATTAAAGATGTTTCTCTAATTAAGCAGGAATACAATTTGGCAAAAGAAATACAATTTTCGCCTGTACTATCCGATAAAACTCAAAGTAGCATTGCAGATTTAACTTATGATAATTTACCAGGCAAATAATAAACTTATATGTATTATTTATTGGGTTTGTGGTGCGTTAAGTATTAAGTATAATAATCAAGTATGATTCTTATTCCATATGAAGTCTTCAAATAGCACGTTTATCTTCAATCATTTTAAGCAATTACTTTAAGCACATCCTCTTAATAGGCTATAGTAAATCCCAGCCTTATTTATCATATGGTTTTAACTTATAGCTCTGTTTTAATTTCATTACGCGATAAAGTCACTCGGTAGGGATAATCGTCACTCGGTAGTAAACTCCAGAATTTTAATAAAAAATTAGATTAAGGCATAGGATTAGAATTAGTGATATAACAATAGTATGAAGGATTCTTTGAAAATAAAATTTTTAATCTTCATTAAAATATATTAAGTTTTATCATTGGATGAAGTATCAAACATAATCAAAACAATCTATGAATTTAATAACTACACAAATTTTGAGGCATTAATCAAATCTGATTTTATTGTTGGTTATTATGAAAAATGGCATGAAAGAGAATTAAAAAATAAATTTAACAATGAAATCAACTTTAAAAAACTTCAATTGGACGAACAAAATTTATTGCGCGAGTTAAGTATTTGTCTATTTGTTGATTTCTTAGATAAGAAAAAGAATATCGAGTTTACCTTTTTTAGAGATGGTTTGGCGTTATCTCTTTACTCTCATCTTTTTACTCTAACTCTAATCTCTTTACTCTCATCTAATCTTACACATTCATTTTATTTCACTTTCGCTTATCGTTATTATTTTGCGTTAAAAAGAAAATATTCAATAGTGATTTACTGATCAAAAGTGATTTGGATTGATTATTTATTCGTAGTTTTTTCTGGTCCCTCCACTTATTGACGTGGATTTTTATTGGGTATTTGTAACGCAACCATCTTTTCTGTTCTCTCTATAAAAAATTTTGAGTCTTCTTCCGAGCCAAACTGCTCGACACTTGCTACAATCCTTTATCGTACGGGGGATCGAAGGGTAGTTTATCAAATAAAGTACATATATCAACAATAGCGACTATTTTAAAATTTACTTCTTTTAATTTGGAATTGTGCAAGTGCCATGCTCTTCTTTACAATCACTATGTATTTTTCATAGTTAAAATTCAAACCCTGTCCTGGCAGAACTCGAACATACTAACGACTAACAAATCACAAAAGACAAACCCCAAACCAATCTAAAATACAGATTTTTGTTTGAACGAGTTTGTCTGGACCGCTTTTGGAAAACCGGTTTTTGACCCACATCTTTGTTATTTATTCTTTATTAGTATAGAAAAAAGGCTGGAGCTCTATTAGAGAATGCGGCTTTATTTGGAAAAACACGGTAATTTAGATCTAGTATGACCAGATGCTCACTAATTCTCTTGTTTATATTGAGTTGATATTTAGTTAAAAATGTTATTTGGGATCCTTCAAATTATTATTATAGATCACAAATGTCTGAAAATTTTCAGAATTTTTTTAAAAATAAGCTAGAAATTAGAAGAGCCGGTCATTAGAAACTTTATTAGTTATGTGCATCAGGGATGTCTCGGGTTGAGAAAAAAGTCGGGTCGGGTTTCGGGTCGGGTTTTCAAAATTTTCTTCGGATCGGGTTTCGGGTCGAAAAAAAGTCCGGGTTTCGGGTCGGGTTTCGGGTTGGGTCAGTTAAAAATTTGAACATGAAGCCAAATTTTTCGGAGAGGTTGGGGATATTAGTGATTTGCGGGATTAATAAGATAATATATAAGAGTGATATAATAAGTGACAGGGATTAAATGGATTTGGATGGATTAAGAGTAATATCAGGGGATTTGGGGATTAAAAGGAATATCAAGGCATTTAAAAGTATCTGGTGAAGATGTATAATCCATGATTTATACCTTAAACCTCCGAGACCCTCTGCAAATACCTTGAAATCCCAGACACACCTCTAAACCCTCCGATATCTCCCCGAATCCACCTTAATCCAAGTAAAGCCCCCGATATCACCCTTCATCCACTCTTGCTCCTTCGACATCGCGGCAAAATTACTCTGTATTTTGCAAATTTCGGAAGGCTATGAGGCCAGAATTCTTCTTTTTATGGTAAAAATCCCAACGGAAAACGTCCCACGCGATATCACGCCCACATTTTTTAATTTTTGATTTTTTTATCTTCACCCGAAGATACCTCCTTCCACCGAAGATACCTCCCATAGATACCTCCACAAACCATCATGATCCTTAAAAATCGTGCCCAAATTCGGCAACATTTCTTAGCGCCGCAGGCGAAAATTTTGAGAATTTTGGAAGACCAACCCACTAGATTTCTTCATTTTCCAGCGCCGCAGGCGAAAATTTTAAGAATTTTGAAAGACCAACCTATTAGATTTCTTCATTTCTTAGCGCCGCAGGCGAAAATTTTGAGAATTTTGGAAGGCCAAAGAGCCAAAAATCTTCCCTTTTTGTAATAAAATTCCAAGGAAAATGTCGGGTTTCGGGTCGGGTTTTCGTAAATTTCTCGGGTCGGCTAAATGAAAAATGCGAAACAAATTTCGCATTTGGACCAAAATGCGAAATGCGAAATGCGAAACTTTTCGCACCAAAAAATGCGAAAAATGCGAAAGATGCGAAACGCGAAATGCGAAATGAGCCCAGCCCTGCTATGGAGCGTCGGCGAGGCGCTTGTGCAAAACCCCGCGCTTTGCGCGGGGAGTCAACGGTCGCTGGGCTCTGGGCTCGTAACATGATCCTATTCCTATCATCGATGAGATGGGCATCCCAGGATTCCTCCGCAGCAGCAAACACTCCACGGTGTATAGGTAAGGTAAAGAAGAGAGCAAAATGTGTCTAATCTGCAAAAGTCGGATCTGCAACTGTCTGATCTGCAAGTGTCATATCTGCAAGTGTCGGTATCTGCAAATGTCGGGTCTGCAAAAGTCGGGTCTGCAAGTGTCGGGTCTGCAAATGTCATATCTGCAAGTGTCGTGACACGTTCAGATCAGATCTTCTATGCCATCAGATCAACTGTTCTTTTCCCCCATCAGATCAACTGTTCTTGGTCTTTCTTCATTTTTAGCGCCGCAAGCGAAAATTTTGAGAATTTCGTTATGTCAAGGATATAGATTTTTTGCTTTTCCTGCGCCTAAGGCGAAAATTTTGAGAATTTTGGAAGGTCGAGATAGATCTCTTAAATTTTTGTCCTCTCCCCAGTTTGAATGCTCAGTGTGATTGATAGAGTCCGGATTTTTATTGAAATAAATCTTTTTTTTTGCAAACATTTTGTCGAGAGGAGCCCAAATATGGTATTAGTTTTTCGATATTATGATTCTGAACAAAGCTGTATTTCAATATACCTATTTCAATATTTTGACAATTTTCCCGTTATTTCAATATTGTACTTTTTGCAAATTATTTCAATATTTTTGCATATTTTTACCAAAATTTTGGTATTTTTCATAAATTTTAGGAAAAAAGTGAAGAACTTTGGCTTCTTGACCTTACAAAAATCTAAAAATTTTCGCCTGCGGCGCTAAAAAAGGGAAATTTGACTTATTCTGGCAAAATCGGCCAAAAAATCGGCAAAACAGCGTATATTGAAGCGGGCGTCCCCAGAATGCACCCTGAACAAAAATCCCCAAATTGTCCCGCTGAACCAAACTCCACAAAATGTCCCGCAGAAGATAATCACCAAAATGTACCTACCCAATTTAGCCCATCTAAAAATGCACAACAGTAAAAATACTCAATTTATCGAAGTCGGGATTAATTTTATTAGAGACGGGATTAATTATTAAAGACGGAATTAATTTTTTTTTCTAAAATTCAACATTTTTTCAGATTTTTATTAGTGAATAAGCTATGATATATTTCAATATTTCACTAATTTTCGGGATTTTTTGTCAATATTTTGGCAGTTTATTTCAATATTTTATGGCCATATTTGGCGAATTTATTTCAATAAAAATCCGGACTCTAGTGATTGATATGGAAAGGGGTGCCCGTAAAATAGTGATAATCAAATATGTAATAAACTTATTTTAGACTGTACAAATAAAACTTTCGATAGCTTATCATTTTTAAAATCAAATGGAAGCTTTGTTAACTATTCTCGAGAAGGAAAAGAAAAAATTGACTTTAACAAAGATAATTTTACTGAAAATATAGTTAGACATTTTAATTGTTCTGATAAGTTGATCTTATCAAATTTGCCCAAAATAATTGATGAACAATGCAAAATTGTATCATTTAATAATGGTCAAAGTGAATTGTCAGGAGGTGAAGGAAAACATGCATTGTGTATTTTAAGCCGTCTTTTTATTTTTGCTTATTCATTAGAGGAAAAATTAAGCAAATCTAAATCTAAGGTATATTTTGAATAATTAAAGCGATATTATTAATGGGATACAGTATATAATGGGGGAATTCATAAGGATATATGTTTCTGAGTGTCTATTAAATTATTTTTATGTAAAAATAAATATATAATTTAAAGGAAGAAAAATCTTCAACATCAGGTCATCATAAAGGCCAATTTGATAGAAAATCTATCCTCAACGATTTTATAGAAAAGGCTCGGGGAGTATGGTTACAGGAAGCTTCTATTAATATTTTGGAAACTTTGGGTCCAAATAATGAAGTCGCAATGCTCAAAAATAGAAAAATGAAAGAAAAGTATTTAAGTAAAGGATTGTTTTCAACAGAAACTGCTAAACAAAAAACTGAGCTTTTGGGCGCTGAATTTATTGGTTTATTTGATATTCAAGTTGGGGATATTGATGTAAAGGTGGAAAATCAAATAGATTTGGATGATTTTGACTTTGATTTTAGCAATACATCAGGCCTTGATTTTAATTTATTGCAAGATTTAATCTAATCTAATTTTATTTTTACTCCAAAATCATTTAAAAATTTTTGCTTTGAAAATCACATAGGTAAAGCGAGGCCGAGATAACAATCCGAAGCAAAAATCTTCGGTTTTTTATGGTTGAAAGCTATAACTCATCCTTTTATACTTTTTTACATCCATTATCATTCTGATAAATATTTATGCAAAACACAATATTAATTAAGGCCCTGACTGTTTTCGAGATTACGAGAATTGAGATCTCGAACAATCTAGATCTCCATAAGATTTTTCGTCTTGGTCAGGGCTATAATATAATATTCTTCATTTGTCCTGATTTAAATTGTCTATGTATGTATCAAAAACATTTGTATAAACACTTTTATAATTTATTTGTTACATTATTTTTTTAACATAATTGGATAAACATAAATTTTAAATTCCTCAAAAGTTTAAAATGAGAGTAATCATTATTAACTTACTTAGAATTGAATTACTATATTTGTGTTTCAATTATTGTTGTTATTTCTGGGAATGCTCTTAAACATGTTGAAATCATCTTCATTATAAAATCACATGCATTTCACAGAAAATATTTATCAGAATTTGCACTTTTTCTCACATCGCCTTTTAATTTAAAATAAATTTTCTTTAATATATTTTAGCCGCTAAAGCTTTGAATATATTTTTGCCGACAAAATAAGTCGGCAGAATAATATTTTAAAAGGATGGCCCGGCATTTTGCCCTTTATTTTTCAAAAGCCTGGCCCGGCATTTGCCCTTTATTTATGTCTAATCATGTGAAAATGATTTATAAATTTTTATTTGCATCATTTTTATAAATTAAATTAAAAATACAATTTTAAATAAAGCTTTAATTGACAAATAAATGTAGAAAGATCTAAAAATATTAATTTTATTTCAGGGAAATGATCTTTATTTTATTATTTCGATTAATTCTCTTAAATATTCTCATTCAAAATAATATTTTTTATTGCGTAGATGAAAATATTGGAAATAATTTTTCTGATGATCATCATATACAAAATGAGCAAACTCAAAATCTTGGACAAAATTCAAGTGTAAATCCATCTATAATGCCTGAATCATCACAAATAAATGCACAAATGCCGGATCAAAAAAGAAGTTAGTGACTAAACTTCTTAATAAAAGCGTTAAATTTACATCGGATTTTCAAACGGCTTTTCGCAATAATGCTAGTCTGCTTCAGGGGCAACTCCATCAAAGAACAATTTTGAAATGTCATTTTATCATTATAAATTTCTTTAAAATAGTGCCAACTAAAATTTATCTAGATAATAAATGACTTGCTTACAATTTTTAAATTTCATATTTTATTTATTAATTTAAGAGAGAAATAGAAAGAGAAAACAACGACCACCAACGACATTTATTAGTGTTGATACTGAAAATTTCCGAAATCAAGTCATGAAGTGTAATAATTTTATTAAACTTTAAATTAGTAGAAGAATAATTTGATTAAAAAAATTTTCTAGAGTTAACTTGATATTAAAAGTTATCGTTTCTTAAGTATCTTATTTTAATCTTCTGTTATGCGCTTCAGTTAACTGAAGAATTTGTTGAAATAAAAAACCTTAGGATGTAAAGTAGACATTGAATGTTTTATAATTATCTATATCAATTGAATCCACATATTTTAAGATATTTCAATCTGATACATAATTTTCATTGAACTTTTAAACTTTAAAGATACCGGCTTGCCTGTTGAACAAATGTACAACCAAAACTATTTTCAACATGTCTATCAACAAAATCAGTTTAAGCAGAAACAAAAGCTAAATACTACAGGTTTTGTCAACCAATCATTTGCAAATGTAGGACCATCAAGTTCTAATTATGATCAACAATTTCAGCAAAATATTTACTATGATAATCACAGAGCAAGTATTGATGGAATATACAACATTCATGGTTGTTTCGTTTATTAAATTTAAATTCGTAAACATATTCCGAATTGTAAATGGTTGTCTCACTTGATCGATCTTTGGATAAACTCCTAGCAATTTAAATGAATAGTGAAAAAATTAAAGAAATCACTAAATAACATTGATCAAATTATAAATAGGTGTACAAAATAATTTTGCTACTAACCCAAAAGAATTAGAGAATATTCCGCATCAAAACTCAGAGCGTAAATTTGATGAAGTGAATAGATCTTCAAATTTGGAAATTCAACAAATTCAAAATATGAATGAATATTTGCATAATTTTGGGCATCCTTCTATTGTTCCCAAACGCAGCCAAGAATTTATCGGAGAACATAGTAACAGCATAAATAATTTAGTTTTAAAAGATTCAACTATGGAAAATCACACAAAAAATACGCATGGAGAGCATGTAAATCTAATTAAACAAAATCATAATAGCGTGAATACCTTAGTGAGTGAAACAAAAAACGAATTTGCAAGGCAAAAGTCAATTGTTAAGGAGACTCTGCAAGTTATTCTAAATGACTATGAGAGTCAAAAAGAGTTTCTTGAATTTTTTAAGAATCATAATAAAGCTTTGGAACAGTTAAAGAATGGATTTGAATCTAAGCAACATTTAAATAATTATTCAAAAAATTTTGGAAATAATGGAGGAATAAAACTAAATGAACAAAATAAGATGAATTTGCATAATTATGGAAATTCTATTATTTTTGACCAACATAACCGACAATTAATGGCAGAAAGTAGTAACCACCTTGATCATTTAACAGCAACTGAATTGCAAAAGGAAAATTTTTTAGAAAATATTAAACAACAAAATTTAAAGGATTTTCAAGATTTGGACAAAATTCATCAACTTCTTCTAATGCAAAACCTAAAAAACAAACAATTAGTTCAAAATACACCAAACAATCTGCAACACAGTTTCAAACCTAATACTCCTGAGAAAACTTTATTTGAAATGATGAATGAAAACACTTCAAGTAACCCAACATTTATTCCTTCTGTGTCCCAAAATTCTCAAGAAAAATACAATTCAAACATGACATTAAATCAACAGAATGGTTTTTTCACAGAAAATTCAAACACATCAATGAATCAAAACTTGGGAAAAATGTTACTGGAAGAACATGAAAGTCAGGTTTTTGGCTAATTTTAAATTTAATTTCTTTCAAAATTTTTAAAGCAATTCACTGGAACTTTAGGTAAATTTAATATTTTCATTAATTAAAATTTTCTATTTAATCTGATTTTAAGACGACGTTGTGAACGGAAGCAAAAGAGTCATGGATTAAGGCAGAGGATATAGAATATAAATAAAATTTATTGAAAAGGAAAATTATAATAGAAGTTCAAATCAATTTTCAATTATATAATTCTTTTTATTCTTTATAGGGTTTACAAGTAAATTAAGATTAAACAATATTTGTTTCGAAATCTTTGAAAAAAATTTTATTTTTGAATTTTATTTTTAAGTGTCTTTTTGACTACACTATACTGTTTAAATGAAATTATTTTTGCTTAATTTTGCATATTATCCACGGCATTAACAGTTGACGGAGTCACAGAATTATTGAATATACGTTTGAAAAAAGATTTAATTAAAGCAAATTCCTTTAAATAAGCCTCTCTGTAGTCAGTACTATTAATTTAATTTCTAAATTATTTTATGTAAACTCATAAGATTTACCTATTAATAAAAAGTATTGGTGCATTTGAAGCCGAACCAAAACAGTATATAATTGTAGAATATGATAATATAAACCAAATTTCCTCATTTATGCCGCTTTCTATTGAAAATCCAACTACACTCTGTCCCAAAATTATACATCCACCTATATTTTTGGCATAAGTCCGTAAGTTGTTAACGGATTTGAATGAAAATTTAAAAGATAATGCAGAAAGACATTTTGAAAGTATATATAAAATTTGAAAAAATTCTAATTATGCACTCAATATTTACAACTATTTATTTGTAAAATAGGTGTCCCATAAATATACATCCACCTTCCAAAAAAGTTATTTCCGATTATAGGAAAAATCTACAAAAATTCCAGTAAACTTACACATTGATATTATAAAAAAGTAAAAAGAAAGTAGGTCAATATCTTAACCCGAAGCCGAGATCCTGAGACCTCGAAAATCAACGTAAAACAGGGGTTTTCAAATTCAAAAAATATTTTCGACCCCTTATGGATTACTGTAAATTTTGATTTCGGGCTCATTCGAAAGCCCTTATAATTTGCTACAAAATAGCAACAATCTTATTTTCCAGAAAAATTTTTAATGAGAGAAGCAGGCATTTAAACTTTTTATGCAGAAAAAAGCGCCTAAATGCCCCATAAAATTAGCGTCGGGAAATTAACGACCTACATCTGTCTATCAAATTTTTTCTCAAATACTAGATCAAATTTATCTTATAGTAAATTTTAATGGCTTTCGAATGAGCCTAAAATGAGAATTTAAAAACAACCATAAGGGGTCGAAAATATTTTTTGAATTTGAAAACCCCTGTTTTACGTTGATTTTCGAGGTCTCAGGATCTCGGCTTCGGGTTAAGATATTGACCTACTTTCTTTTTACTTTTTTATAATATCAATGTGTAAGTTTACTGGAATTTTTGTAGATTTTTCCTATAATCGGAAATAACTTTTTTGGAAGGTGGATGTATATTTATGGGACACCTATTTTACAAATAAATAGTTGTAAATATTGAGTGCATAATTAGAATTTTTTCAAATTTTATATATACTTTCAAAATGTCTTTCTGCATTATCTTTTAAATTTTCATTCAAATCCGTTAACAACTTACGGACTTATGCCAAAAATATAGGTGTATGTATAATTTTGGAACAGAGTGTAGTAGAATTGCTACGACAAAGAAAATAAGGAAAGTACAAATATTCACAAAAACAATAATATATAGAGATCGATAAAGCTTCTTAATTGTTGCATGATGCAAATCTAATAGAATTATATAGGGTTATATAGGGTTGATTATATAGGGTTATATAGGGTTGATTATATAGGGTTATATGGGGTTATATAGGTTTTTCGGTTCGGATATCGTGTCGGTTCCGGATATCCGAAAATTTTCGGTTGAAAAATGAAAGTGTCGCATTCGATTGTGCTTAGGTTTGGGATCATTCTTTGATGGACAATTCCATGCCCCATTCAATGAATTTTTGCTCAGCATGAAAATAATAATAATTTTTAGGAATCGTACCTGTTACGAACTTTGTTATTATACCAACAAATAAATAATTCACTAGTGTAATGATGCAAATAATTATAGCGAACACATTTCGAATTTGACCGGTTGCAGAAACAATTATCATTATATCCATAGGATTGCCTGTTATTTTAAAATTTCCATATTTTTCATATACTGGCAAAATAATGATGAAAAAGATAAAAATGATGTACATGGTTATTATTGATATATTTATAATTATATATTTCTTTTGTTTTATGTTATTGTATCTGAAATTTTTATTTAATATTACTTTAAGTTTATAAACTGTCTATAGACTCCTAATCATTACGGATCAGGCTGGCATGAAAAACAAATTCTAGATTTCGGGTATCAGTAATTCACATATTTTAAATACCTGGGGTTATATTCCTAGAAGATGGTTAAGGTTTCTGGGTTGATTTTTCTGGAATAATGGTTAACACTCTACTCGGTATTCTACTACCCGAGTAAGAGAACCAGGTAAATTTACCAGGTTCTCTTACCTCGTTTCTTATCATACCGTCCCTGATCTTAGGAATTTTCGAACAAAAAAAATATATAAAATTTCTATCTGTTTCGGGTTTTCTTCTATTTTTTGCGTTAAAAAATTTCCGTCACTAAAATTTCCTAATATGTATGCAAGTTTAATTTTTGTTTTGAATAGATTTAAATATGTATGTATTAAATCTTACAATATAGGTAAAGTAACGCCTAATAAGCGATCAATGCTAATTAAAAGTAACATAAAATTCGAGGTATTAAATATAGTTATTTCATAGAATATATAGATTTTGGATAACCAATTAGGTAGAAAATTAATTTCAGTTGTCGATGTTGCCAAATAAAAAAATATTACATTATTCAACAAAACCTCAAATAAGGCGTAAATTACAAGCAAAATACTTGTATTACTCTTTAATGCTGTATATTTTTTTCTAAAAATTAATTAAATTAATTTTCTGCGAAATGCGGGACAGCCAAAGGGGTGTACGGAATTTTGGTCACCGGAATTCTGGTCACCACGCTTTTTCGGAACTTTGGTCACCAATTTTTTTGGAATTTTGGTCACCAGCGGAATTTTGGTCACCAAGTCAAAAAACGGAATATTGGACACTGAAAATTTGGTCACCAAGAGGAATTTTGGTCACCAAATGGAAAAAAATTATCTTATCTAAAACTGATATCAATGTGATAAAAAATGATTTTTCATCCCCCAGTTGATCAATTTCAATGTTTATCAATTTGCTGGCTGATCACTCGCCCGGTTGATCACTCTCGATCACTCTACCGGATGATTGATTAACTGGCAGAGTGATCAACATAGAAATTGATCAACTGGGAGTTGAAAAACAATATTTTTAACACTTTGATATCAGTTTCAGATAAGATTCTTTTTTCCTCTTGGTGACCAAATTTTTAGTGTCCAATATTCCGTTTTTTGACTTGGTGACCAAAATTCCGCTGGTGACCAAAATTCCAAAAAAATTGGTGACCAAAGTTCCGAAAAAGCGTGGTGACCAGAATTCCGGTGACCAAAATTCCGGCACCCGCCAAAGGTATCAGAAATTGGATGTGTTGCCAATCCTAGTTTAGACCTCTTTTTCACTTTACGTTAGGAGTTTTTGAAGCAAATCAAATGCTGCCATTTTAAGCATGTTGTACAAAATTTTAATGAACTATGAAATCACCAAATCCCGATATTTAAATTTCTTATCTCCATTAACATTATATCAGTGCGAGCACAACTATCTCAATTTATTTATTTATATCCATACCTGTATTTTATTGTAATAAAACAAACACTTGAATTCATTATGATTGAAATTAATGCAAATAAACTTATAAATAAAGCATTCAAAAATAATTTTGGCATAAAACCTTTTTCATTATATGTAGAGTAGATTGGCTTTAAATTAAATTTTATGGTAAAAATTTTTTGAATTAGATTTTAAAATTCTATTTGATTCAGATAATTTGTTAATATCCTGCCATAATCCGGTCTCTTGTAATAATACTCATTTAAGACAAAATAAATTAAAGCAGCTGGGCTATAGCTATTTCTATCCTTTAGCTAGTGCAAAATGTTTATCGGCGGCTGGGAGTGAACCATAATCTTCAGTAGATCGGACTGATATGTTAACCATTACACCACGCCGCCTACTGTTAGCCTTAGGAAAAAAAACAAATAAATAAACTTACACTATAATAAGTCTTGCCGTCCATAATTAAATTAATTTTTTAATATGTATATAGTACTTTTATTTTAGATTAATTATGAAATTTTTAGATAAAAAATTATTAAGATAATGAAAAAAAAATTCTTAAGAAACATTTTTATAAAATAAAATTATTTATTATCAACGTAATCTGTTTATGTTTACAATTAAACACACCTGCCATTAAAATAATTTAATAAATATTTGTTTAAAGTTGTCTTGAAAAATAATTTTAAGGCGGTAATTTGTTGAGATTAATTGCCACCTGCAATTCGTCCTTTTTGACATATTAATTAATTATATAATTCAAGAAAATAATATTTATAATTTTAATAATAAATGACATTTTTGAGGTGGTATAAGTCTTTACGGAGGCGTATAAGTCTTGTAGAAATTTTCAATACGTGGGAGAAGGTTGCTACGGTTACTCTGCGAGTTACAATGTTGTGTAAACAATTCATTTATATAATTAGGGGCATAAATGATAGTTAAATAATTAAATCTTAAATATAGAATTTATAACACTTTGTCAAATTACTTTGGACAATATTGAGAATTTTGTTTCTTTGAGCCAGTATCGTTTCTTGCCGAGAAATGGACCGAGAATTTCAATATCGGCTTCGAGAACGAGAATGAAAAAACCGAGACCGATATTGGAAAAAAGCCGAGAATCTCGGTATCGGTCTCGTCTTTGCCAACTAGTTTTCAGATCTTCATCGATCATGCAAAAATAAAACAAGTAGAATCGTAATTACAAAATATATTCTTAATCTTTTAGATTTTGATTTGAAATTTTAGAATTTAAAATTAAAGTAAATAATGTTTAGAAGGAAATAAAGAATAGATGACAAATTAATTATTTCAAAATAATTATTTTAATTTAAAATTTATTAGTCAATAATTATTGCCCAATAAACCTGCACTTTGAATTTTTATTAATTTTATTTGTTCAGTTTTTCAAATCATCTCCCTTAAATAATTTTTATTAGTCATTCAAAATATCATCTGAAAATTTCCCAATAATGCTTAAAATTAAGGCTATAGAAGAAGGATAAATTTAAAAAAAATTAAATTTTGAAGTAAACAGAATGTTTTTTACTCAGTCATTTTTGAATTTCAAAATAGAAAAAAGTAAAAATCCAAATAAACTTTAATTTATCCCTACTTATTTGATAATAAATACGCTTAAATAATGCTTCAATTGACATTTAAAATTAATAAGACCCCAAGTTTCTTAATTAAATAATGTTTTTAAAAATTGTAATTTTCCTTTTAATTATAAACAAAATTATTGCTCAAGATTCTAATAGCGGAGATAGTGGCAATGGAAATTCTGATAGTACGGTCAATGAAGAGTTTGCCGACCCTGTTGATGTTCAAGAGGTAAAGATAATTATTTAACTGAATAAAATTATTTTATAACTACATATTCAAAAAATTCAATATCACTCAAAGTTAACTTTTGAAATTTTTTATAATAAAAATAAAAAAATTCTTAGTCTATCTAAATTAGTGTTTTGAATTAATTAAGATTTAGTGATATAACAAATGAAAACTATATATACAGAAATATGATTAAAAAATTTAATCTAAAATTTGCTACCTATAATTATTTACATTATCATCCTATAAAATGCAAAAATCCTTGATCCCCACTCTATGAGCACTTTACTGATACGGCATTCATATAGAAATCATTGCTTAATTAGAGAAAATATTGTACATGGCTTTATCTAAATAATTAATTTGTACAGGAGCAACAACCATCCAATTCGATCGACAATCGAAATCTTCAAGACCCACAATTTATTAAAGAAGATGATACAAATTCATTGCCTCCGTTAAATAACGAAGAGAATAACCGCATTAATGAATACACAACAGAAAAAATTAAAGAAGATGAGAAAGACCAACTAAATAATGAAGGATCTGGTGTAGACAATGAATTTCCTGAGGAGGATAATGACGTAAATGGAATGAACATTAATACAACTGGAAAATATCTTAATGATGTAGATGATAATGATGACAATGAAAGTGATGATCAAGGATGCGTGTATGAGGTTCGATTTCTTAACGAAAAATCCCCTCGCTCTTAATATCCTGATCTGCAACCCTCCGAAGCTTGCTTTTGTATTCGGTTTACCACTGATAGCATTTATTGAAAAAAGGAACCTTATCACACATGCTTACATTATTATGAGCCATTCTTAGTAAAATAGAAATTCTAAGAAATTTTTATAATTTCTATTCAAAAAATAATTCAAAATAAAATATAAATTACAAAATTTAAATAAATATTAAAATTAATTTAGGATGGCGTAATTTACGATAATGGCGACGAACGTACACCTACATCGGAGGAACAACAACAAATTGAAGAATACTTTCAAGAAATGCGTGAATTTGAAAAACAAATGGTCAAAGACAGTGCTAATTTTATTAGAAATTTGGCACAGTTTGTGATGAGTCAATTCGAAAATATTTTTGGGTAAATTTTACAAATTTATTCTGCAAAATATAATTAAAAGCACGCAAAAAAAATTATAAAAATTTAACAAAAATTACTCCGTATACACTTTTTCAAATAATTTCAGATATAAGAAAATGGGAAAATTACAAACCCGCAAACCTGCAATCGTCGACCCGACCCATCACTGTGCCACACCCTAGCTCAAGTGACATACACTGTGGTGCAAAAGTTTATATACACTATGGAAAATTTTCTTTAATGTACCGTATCTCGAGAAGTCGAAGTTTTATCGAGATAATTTTTTTTCGACTAATAGTTTAAAAAGTGCTCTTTCTAATAAGCTTTAATTTTAAAAATAACCCCCGGTACTTATTGAGATATACACCAGTTTCCCAAACTGCTTCAATTTTCTTCGGTGCAAAAGTTTATATACACTTTACAAAAATTGGATTTTTGGAAGAACAAATGGCAGGAAAAATACAAAAAAAATTCGGTGAACATTTTCATCAATACTGAGTAGAAAATAAAAAAGAACGAAGTCCGTAACTGTTTTCATCATCGAGATCTCAAATCACAAAAATCAACGGGAAAACGGGGTACAGTACTTTAAAAATTATTTTAACCCCCCAGGGCTTGTATAAAAATTTTCTTTTGGGCTCATTAGAAAGCCCATAAAATTTGCTACAAAATACCATTGGTCTCGTATTTGTAAAAAAATCTGTTTAGTATTTACGTGTGGGTTACTTACTGTGAAATTAAACATGAGTAAAAAAGTGGGGTATTTTGGGAGGTTTTGACTAAAAATGATAAGTTATTAAATTCCTCGACCCCTATCTCCATGAATTTTTTATCGGAAAAATTGAGCCTATGCTATCTTATAGCAAATTTTATGGACTTTCTAATGAGCCCAAAAGAAAATTTTTATACAAGCCCTGGGGGGTTAAAATAATTTTTAAAGTACTGTACCCCGTTTTCCCGTTGATTTTTGTGATTTGAGATCTCGATGATGAAAACAGTTACGGACTTCGTTCTTTTTTATTTTCTACTCAGTATTGATGAAAATGTTCACCGAATTTTTTTTGTATTTTTCCTGCCATTTGTTCTTCCAAAAATCCAATTTTTGTAAAGTGTATATAAACTTTTGCACCGAAGAAAATTGAAGCAGTTTGGGAAACTGGTGTATATCTCAATAAGTACCGGGGGTTATTTTTAAAATTAAAGCTTATTAGAAAGAGCACTTTTTAAACTATTAGTCGAAAAAAAATTATCTCGATAAAACTTCGACTTCTCGAGATACGGTACATTAAAGAAAATTTTCCATAGTGTATATAAACTTTTGCACCACAGTGTAAGTCTAGACATATTCAAATAGTTCCTTTGCATTTTGTAAATATAAAACTTTGTTCGAGATCAGTTAATGATCAATTTTCGGTCTAATTTTAATTCCACGGAAAATTATAGACAAATATTAGTGTTATTATACGAATATAGGTAGTCACAATTTATAATCTTAAACTTAATTTATAACCCCAAGTTCTTCTGCATCTTCACTATCAAAGAACAATAACAATTTGTTGGAGAAAAAACTTGTAGAAGCACCAACACCTCCTTGTTTATGCAAAAAATGTGACAGTATGACATTTATACAAAATAAACAAAACAAATATTTTAAAAATTTTGTTAATTAATTAACAAAATACGAAGAATAATTTACATATTGTTTATCTCTTTCTTGAGATTTTTGAATTATTTAATTCATTTTTATATTAATTTAAATTACCGTATTTTTTGTATTAGAGCCCCATGGGGCTCTATTTTTCAACTATCCTTGAAAGTGGGGCTTTATTACAGCGTGGGGCTCTAATAGAGCGTGGGGCTTTATTTTTCAACCAATTTTTGAAAATACGTAATACAATTTTCAATTATACGTTTAACTATATTTTTCAAATCAATTGAAATTTAATCACAAAAGCAAATTTCAACATTGAGATATCTCCAAAGTGGATAGTTCGCGTATACACTAAGTCGCGATTAAGTGCATTTGAGTTGGATTTAAAGCCAAATTGGAATTTTAATTTGTGGAAGGTTCAAATCCTACGAGTAGGGTTGCGTTTCGATTCGAGCCGACGTTCGGTGCATTTTTCGAGCTTGTTTTTTTCCGATTCGGTTCGTTTTCGAGTTTGGATTTTTTCGAACGAGTTTTTCGCTCTTAACTTTTTTCGAGCAGGGGTCGAGCTGGCAATTTTACCTACGAGACTTTGAAGGTTTCTATTTTGCTTTAGTCCGCACGGTACTCCTTTGTGTGTATTTCTCGGTTCAGTCCCAATTGAAGAATATAGATGTGATTAAAAAGGTATTTGGGGATTAATATGGATATCAAGTGATTTGAAGAGTATTAATGATTTGGGGATTAATCAGATATCGAAGGATTTCTGAGGTGGATCAGCTGATAACTAAGCTGGTCTCGCCAAATCTATGCTTATCAGTATGCATATAAAGGAATCTCATGATTTCTCCTATAACGTCCAAATCCCTTTATTGGATAGGATTTGGAGCAGCTTAAGGTGTTATTAATCCCCAAATATCCTCTTAATCACATATAATCTCTAACATTGGCACAGAAAATTAAATAAAAGAAAAAAACAGTATAGTATTAAAAATTAACAATTTATTATACAATAGGTAAATTTTAAAAGGTGGGGCTCTATTTCAGCGTGGGGCTCTAATACAGCGTGGGGCTCTATTTTTCAACTATCCTTGAAAGTGGGGCTTTATTACAGCGTGGGGCTCTAATACAACGTGGGGCTCTAATACAAAAAATACGGTAATTTTCTCTTGAAAAGGCTGTTTAGATTAAACTTTAATGTTTGGACCATATTCAAATATTTCAGGGAATAGTTCCAACAAGCGTAGCAACCCGATCCCCGGAACCACAAAGGATTTTTTGTCATAAACCCCGACCCGAACCCCGAAGGCTCTACTCCGACAATCCCCGACGCAAAACCCTCTTCTTCCACAAAATAAGTATAAGGCTTGGTTTAATAATAATTTAATTATTAGTTTACTTTGATTCACGTTTTTATCGTTCATTAATTTTCTATTATGTTCTTATTTAAATTTTAATTTAAATTTAGAAATTAACCAAAAAATTGCTAAATGTTTTATACATACTAAAATAATCTTAAAAAATCACAATGTTTGTCAAGAAAAGAGTAATGAAAAATAAATAATATTTACATAAAGAATAATATTTACATAACTAGTAAAGTATTCTAATGACCGGCTCTTCTAGTTTCTTGTTTATTTTTTTAAAAATTCTGAAGATTTTCAGACATATGTGATAATTTGAAGGATCCCAAATAATATTTTAACCAAACATGAACTCAATATAAACAAGAGAATTAGTGAGCATCTGGTCATACTACAGCTAAAATGATGCAAAAGTGGACAGAAGAAATAGAGCAATATGCTCAAGTTTTTACTTTTTTTTTTACTTAAAAGACCGCTCTCTTTTAGTCTTTTACTTGCTCTTTAAATAAACTCATTTTCAATGACTTTTAGTTGGGCTTTCACCTCGCTTTTTGCTTGGGCTTAAACTTGTTCGTGGACTCTTTTTTCCTTCTTCATGTTTATGATGACTACCGCTCTCTTTTTGACTACCGCTCCCTTGATCATGAAGGCGTTTTTCTATCATTATTGAATAATTTAATTTAATAAATATACTTACTACCAATAATCGGAGTGTGTACTTTTCCGCTTTTGACTACATATGTTCCCTGATTCGACTTTTGTTTTTCGAGAAATTCCAAATAAGGCATTTCACCGTATAGTTTAACGAGGAATAAACGAGCAACACCTTCCATGTTCATCGTTTTTTTATCATTCAAATTTAGGCAAATTTCAATTGGAACCTTCTTTGTTTCTTCTGCTTTACTGGAACTGGATTCTCCCGTTTCTTTGTCGGCGATTTCTTCGGTTTTTTCTAATTTGCCTTCTTCTACATATTCAGTCCGGCATGCCTAAAATAGTACTTTATTTAAGGAAAGGTCAAAATTAAAGATCGGTCAAATTAAATAATTAAGTTTAGTGATTGTTGTGATTGTTGCAATAGAATTGCTTATATTTAAGATACAAAAGCATGTGTCGTTAAAAATTAAATATAGCAACCTTAAAAGTCTTAAGAACAAAAGCAATTTTTTCCTCTATACTGAACATGTTTCTTATTTTTTTATCAAGAAGATCTTTAACTTTAGACTCTCTTTCTTTTTTTAATTTAAAGTCTTCGACATCTCCAAATGTAATATGCTCAACTGGCGAATCTACTTCCATTTCTTCAGCTTTTTCTTCCTTTCCTACTTTTACCTCTTCTTTAATTACTTTTTCCTTTAGTAACTTTAATTCTGAAGAATCTTCATTAACTTTAATCGTCATCCACATTGCTTTTATTGCATCACTTCCATGATCTGCTTCAAATTCATTTAAATTTTTGTGGTCAATTCCAAAAGCGTAGGTTACTGATTCTGTCCATGCATTGTCTGTGTTTGTCTGTAAAATATTTAAATACCGAACCAAATACTTTAAAATTCTATCACCTCTTTCGCATCATTATAGCCAAATATCACCAGTTCTCCATCTCCCATGAGAGTTTTCAGTTTATTTTCGAATTCAGCTTTTTCTTCTTTCCCTACCTTTTTATTTGCTAGGCCTTCTTCAATTAATTCTCTCTTTGCTGCATCTTCAAATTCTTCATCTGGATCAACATACCCTCCTGGAGTAGTGATTCTTCTATCTATAAGAATTGTCAATTAAGCAATACTACGACTGGCTTGAGTTTAATTTTTAAACCCTTACTTTTTGATGAAGAATATATAGTATGTATACCTTCAGGTCTCTCATACTTCCCATTCATAACGCCGAGAAATGAAAATTCATCATTTATGCTTTTTGAGTATAAAATTGCTCCGACTCCTTTACTTGGTCCCCATTGGTATAATTCTCCACGTGTAATAAAACCAGTACGTGTAATTGGGTTGATTGGATAACCATTTTCATCCAACTCGTATTTTCTAATAATTATTTATAAATTTTTTATTATTTAATTTTGCATCATGATTGATATCTTGATATCATTATACAAGAATGAAAAATATAAATTATCGGGGTTACACGTATTTCCCTGGCCTGTGTCTTTCCACGATAATGCTAGTCCATCTCCAAACCTATCCGTAGGGGGTTTAAGAAGTGGACTATGGTTTCAGAGTTATTATCCTGATTTCTAGTTTCAGTTGATTTTATAATAATAAGAATTTTCAAACCCATAAAATGAGCAACGATCAAGTATTCGCTTCTCATTTTTGTCATAATCATGATGAATAATCAAATCCTTTTCACTATCAGTGTGCCATAAACCACTATATTTTTTAACATCCTCGTCATCAGGTTTAATCCAACTACTTGCTGGCAAATGTCCCCTTTTCAAATGGAGACCTACAACCACATTTGGTTTGTATGGTTTATAGAATCCAGCTAAAAATTAACTTATTAGAAATTTACGGTGGGTAGCTTAGTTTGTTGATTAATTGCTCAAAGTTTATTAAGAATTATTTTTAGGAATATAAATTAAAAATAAAAACATAAGAGCTGTCACTATAACAAATAAGAATGTTATAGTATTATATGCAAAATGAAGTAAAGTTATTTTTACACAATCCCTCCTATATTTACCTTCACACGAATTAATCTCATAAATATGTAGATATTTTTAGACGTTGGAATTTTAAATTTAATAAATAATTTGTCTTCTAATATTCAAAAATAAGATAAATAAAACATACAAACATCAATTTTACAAATTCCATCTTCGTTAATTATAATACAACCACGTGGAACATCTTGACCAGGATCCATATCCAACTTTAAAGCCACTTTTTCCTTCAATTCATTTAAAAGTTTATCAACATCATCATCTTCCGAAATAGAATATCCCGCCTTTTTTAACGATTTTACAGCTTTCTCTCGTTCTGACACATGATCTATATCTTTCAATAACTTTATAGCTTTATTTTCAATCGCTACTTTTTTTGATTTTTCCTTCAAGTCTTTTAAGTGTGGCTTTTGAGCATGTATTTTTTCAATATGGTTATCAGGGCCCATATTATTGTAATCCTCATAGGCCTCCTCACTCATAATGTCTTTTAGCCATCCATTCTGAATTTCCAAGACTCTATTAAATTCCTCATCAGTAACGGTAGCTCTTGGATAGATTGCCGCTTTAATTATTTATATGTATAAGAAATGATTTGGCATCTTTTGCGTCATGCACTATGAGTATTACAAGTTACAGTTTTGAGATTTAAGCCTAATATTTACCAGCACAAAAATACCAGGGATACATATATTCACAGCTTTTCATTGAAAACTTACATTTGTAGATTCCAGTATATTGACGAGGCAGCGGTAACTGGTATTTCGGATCGTAAAGCTTTCTTTTGCACCCCTCATCATTTGGTTCCAGATACACGTTTAAATTTCCTGGCAATCCCCGAGATGATCGCTCAGGTGCCTTTGCTTCTTCCAATGCAATAAGCAAGGTAAATGCACCTAAAACGAGTAGGCGCATGTTTTAAAAGTTTTTTGTCTAAAATCGAATTTATTATATCCTTTATATTATTAAATTAATTAAAAATATTTATTATAATTACAATTTTAATAAATCAATCTTTCAATATATTCTTCTTGATAATATGGGCTAAGTTATTTCTTAGTAGAAAACAAGGAAGATAAATAAATGAGAGATATAGCTTCGGGATAATAGATAGCTAGGACTATCAGAAATTTTGGGAAGAAAATTTAAAAATATATTCCGATATGAGGTTATGAAATTTAGAAATTTGCAACATTTTTTACAGTTGCGCACACCCAACGGTTTTATGTTTCAAATAGAAAAAATTTTAAGAGTATGTATTGTGTTTAGTTGAAATGTTTTCCTAACCCTCTGACAGACTTTTTGGATTCTAGTGTAGCTGGTATTCATCTACAAGGGAAATCCAGAATTATGATTGCTTCTAAAGCTTTATAGAAAAGGATAGAGGTAAATTACTTATTAATTAAAAAACTATAAATGAATCAAATGTCAAATAAATTGGCTTTAAATAAACATCCAAACTCAAATACTTTAAAAAATATCATTGCCCTTCACAAGAGGGCTATCATGTGCTACAAGGCAGTCACTAAGTTTTTCGAAAATATTAAGCCAGATTGCTAATTAAATAAATAAATTATAATCCAAAAATGGAAATGATAAACCGATAATACATAAAACAAGCTAAAATGGCCAATTTTCCTTAGCTTAAGAAAATGAGGTATTACTATTTTAAATGAAATATTGCACTTTAAGAATATTTATTTAATAATATATTTATTAAGAAATAATTAAATTCTCTATTTATATCTTTATTCCAATTTCAAAAGAATTTTAAAAATTGATGAAATTTTTTAAGTCTGGTTTTTCAGAAATTTTATAAAAATACTGTAAAGCCCGATTCAAAATCGCAGATTCAGCATAGCCGATTCATTCTACGATAAAAAGGGGCAGATTTAGAATACGCAGAATGCGCTTTTTTAATTGTTTTTTGTCTAAAATTGAATTTAATATTTCTTTCATATTACATATATTAAATTAATTGAAAATATTTATTATGTATAATTAAAATTTTAATAAATCAATCTTTCATCATATTCTTCATAATAATATGGGTTAAGTTATTTTCTAGTAGAAAACACAGAAGATAATTAAATAAAAGAGATGATTGTGGGTGATATGTTTCGGTGTCATATGATAGTTAAAACTATCAGAAATTTTGGTGAGAAAATTGTCATGTCCGATGTTCATGCTGTGGAAAAATTGTGGATGGGAGATGGAATTGAACCATCACGGAAAGAGCCCAGACCGAAGCACAACCGACTGTGCCACCATCCAACCCGATGTTGGGTTATTTATTTTCGTTTATGTTCTTTCTGCAAGCGCGGACACAACACTCCTTCCGCCTTGCGAAACCAAGCGTCCTCGCTTGTTGCTTGTCTTCAATAACTATCATCTGTTTTGATTTTGGAGAGAACACACAGAAACCCATTTTGTGGCATATGCTGCGCTTCATGCGCCTTACGCATTTTATTTATATATTAGCCTTCACACCACCGGCTAGCCTATCACAACTCAGGCATTTTTTTTTCTTAATTTCTCACAGGGTCTTCTCCTTTTTCTCTCCACAGTGACAGAATGTCAGATCATCACAGCATGTAAGGTTCGCTAAAATTTCCTCGGGCTATGCCCGGCCTGTGCGACTGCGCCATTTGTCATGTCCGATGTTCATGCTGTGGAAAAATTGTGCATGGGAGATGGAATTGAACCATCACGGAAAGAGCCCAGACCGAAGCACAACCGACTGTGCCACCATCCAACCCGATGTTGGGTTATTTATTTTCGTTTATGTTCTTTCTGCAAGCGCGGACACAACAAAAATTTCAAAATATATTCCGATATGGAGGTTAAGAAAGTTAGAAATTTAAAACATTTTAAGAAAAGCTAAAATAAAGAGAGCCCGCTGACTATATGACTCTGGCCTATAGAATATAATGATAGAAAAGAATAATTTACCTAGCTAAAAAGGTTAATTATTATTTAATATTTTTTATAAATTATTATTATAAACTAAATAAATAAATTGAAAAGGATTTTAAAAATGATTAAATCGAGAGGAATTCTCAGTATTTATTTACCGCTTTTACGCGGCGCAACTCTTAATGACTCCGCCCATAGTAAGATAAAGATTGAGGGATTGATTAAAAAAGAGAAGGGGTAATTGTTAAAGAGAGGATTAAAGAGAAGGATTAATTGTTTAGTTTGTCAAGATTCAGTCAGTCCCATAATCTCCCCTTTCCCCAATAGACGCTTCCATCTTCAATTAAGAATTTTTTAAAATTAATTCTAATAGAATTATGAAGGAAATATAAAATAAAAAGTTATTTAATTTAAAACAAAATGAAACTCAAAAATTTGTTTATTATGAAATATAACTTCTAATTTTATTTAAAAAATTTATTTTTGTTGGTTTTAAATGCCTATTTTTAATATATTAAACAAGCGAATCGACTTGTCGACTCGAATCGCCTGTTGATTTTTCTTTAATTAAGAAATAGAATATATTTTGTAGTTTGTATATTTATTATAGTTTAATATTTTTAAACGCTTGCACTTTGTCACCCGATTCCTTTCTTAATTAAAAAATTAAAATACAAAGAAGCGCGACAAAATTTTATAATGCCCTTTGCTTGTCAGCAGAGCTGTTTCGAAATTTTGATTTTTGTGGTTTTCTCTTTAAATTTCAAATTCGACATTTTGTCTTAATTATTTTAAAGAAATTTATTTTTGTTTATTTTTAATGTTGATTTTCAATGTTTTTAAACAAACTAGAGTTTCCGAGCCCTCGGCCCTTAGGTTATCAAGATTTTAATTACAGAGCCTTCCGATTTTCGGCAGAGTGTTGTTCCCACAAGTGGATTAAGGGGATTTAAAGTGATCGAAAGCAGAGATGAGCGTATCGAGTTCTGCGTATTTGATGGCAAAATTGGAAGAAATCTGTTGACTTGCAGTTCTGAAATTCTCAAAATTTTTGCCTGCGGCGCTGAAATCAATTTTTGGTTAGCCGAAATTTTCACCTCGTCCATCCGCGGATACCCGCGGATGGAAATGCCTCAAAAGTTTTACGGATATGAACGGATACGGATGTCGACCTCACGGGTATACCTATTCGGATAGGGACACAAATATATGTATCCATTGCCAAGCCTGATCGGATCCAGATGATGAAGAGCATCTGATGATTTGAATGATGAAAATAATGAATAAATTATTTTTACATGTTTTTTTGACATAAAGTAAAAATTTCTGTAGTATTGGTCAGTATCGTTTCTCGGTATCGGTCTCGGCTCAAAATGATGGTATCGGTCTCGGTATCGGGTTCTTGAGTATCGGTCAATCTCGGTCTCGTGTTGACCGATACCAGTATTGTTTTGTCCAACTCTAAAATAAACATTGAAAAATCATCTAAAAAACTTACGGAATCGCTTTGGCTTTTTATCTAATACAAAATTGAGTACATATGTACACAAATATTCAATAATTTCAGGGAACTCCGGTAAATTTAATTTTTTATTCCGGAGTTGGGACTTGTTTCAATTCTGAGATTTTCACAATTTGCTTTTATTTTTTATAATATGGAGAATTTTTTACTTTAGCCTCCTAATTTTTGCCTTCTTCGAAAATCGAAATTTTGAACCTGCTCGCTGACAAGCAAAGGGCATTATTAAATTTTGTCAAGCTTTTTTGTATTTTAAATTTTAATTAAGAAAGGGAGCGGGTGACAAAGTGCAAGCGTTTAAAATTATTAAACTATAATAAATATACAAACTACAAAATATTTTATTTCTTAATTAGAGAAAAATCAACAGGCGATTCTAAAGTGTATTCGACAAGCTCTTGTTTAAAATATTGAAAATAGGCATGAGAAACCAAAAGTTTTTTAAATAAAATTAGAAATTACATTTTAATAAACTAATTTTTACTTTCATCTTGTTTTAAGTTAAATAATTTTTTATTTTATATTTTCTTCAGAATTCTAATAGAATTATTTTATAAATTTTCTTGAAGATGGAAGCTTCTAGTGGGGAGAGGGTAGATTATGTGACAGGAATTTATTTAAAATCTTTTTTTAAAATTAACCCTTGTTGGGACCTTTGTTTAAAAAATTAAAAATTAATACACAAAGAGGCAAGCAAATCCACATGTCAATATTTTATAAATGCCCTTCACCTCTCAGCCAATAATTTTTAAAAAATCAAAAATATGAAATAAGTTTTAAGAAAAAATAATATCCTATATTAAATTTTAGAATTGTTGTCTGTTTGTTTGTCCGCAGCTTTGAATTTTGCTGTGTTTGGCGTTGTGTTTATTTTTTAATTAAAAATGACAAAATATCCCAAAATTGAAAATAGTATGTGTTTAGAGAAGTTAAGAAAGAATGTGAATTTTTTAGAAGTTGTTTTGTCTTTTTTTTTATTTTTTTTGTTTGATAATTGTATTTAAGATGTTTTTTGATTGTTTTTTGTTTTGTTTCTTAAAATTTGTTTTAAGTAAGAAAAATAGTGTGTATGTAGGGAAATAAAGAAAAATGTGAATTTTTTAGAATTTGATTTGTTTTTGGAATTTTTTTTTAATTTTTTTGTTTGTTAATTATATTTAAGATGTGTTTTTTGTTTTGTTTTTTATTGTTTTTTAAAAATTTGTTTTATTTAGAAATTGTTTTTACGTTCTAAACCAAAACGATCATTTATTCAAACAACGAGTGTCCAACTGGTGGTTAATTTCTTTGAGGTATGGTTTTTAACATAATTATAGTTAGGTTTTTGTGTTTGACAATGCGATACTAAGTAGTTGATAGTCCTAGATAGTTTGATACAGTCAGATACTAAGTAGTTGATAGTCCTAGATAGTTTCATGCAGTGAGATACTAAGTAGTTGATTGTCCTAGATAGTTTGATGCAGTGTGATGCTAAATAGTTGATAGTCCTAGAGTTTGACATTGTGTGACACTAAATAGTTGAGAGTACTAGAGTTTGACATTGTGATACTAAATAGCTTATAATTGATAGTACTAGCAAGGTTGACATAGTGTGATGCTAAATAGTTGATAGTCCTAGAGTTTGACATTGTGTGACACTAAATAGTTGAGAGTACTAGAGTGACTAACAGTTGTAGTATAACAGTTGTAGTATATATAGTAAAAAAGTTCTTTTACTATTAACTATTAACTAACAATTGTAGTATATATAGTAAAAAAGTTCTTTTACTATTAACTATTAACTAACAGTTGTAGCAAAAAGGGTCCCGTAACTGGGTGAAAAAGGTCTGGAAATGTTTGGAATAATGGTGAGCAAAAAGGGTCCTATAGCTGGGTGAGGGTCCCGTAACTGGGTGAAAAGAGTCTGTAAATGGTTGAAATAATGGTGAGCAAAAAGGGTCCCGTAACTGGGTGAAAAAGGTCTGGAAATGGTTGGAATAATGGTGAGCAAAAAGGGTCCCATAGCTGGGTGAGGGTCCCGTAACTTGGTGAAAAGGGTTTGGAAATGGTTGAAATAATGGTGAACGAAAATGATGAAAAGTGGCTAGCTACGGCTGGAATAATGGTAAGCAAAAATGGTCCCGTAAACGGGTGAAAAGAGTTTGACAATAGTGGGTAGTAGAGCCCGTCAATAGAAAAAAGAATATATTGGTGTTCAATAGGCTTGAGATGAGTGAAAAACGGTAATGACTGAGGTAGATGAGTGACATTGTTAATAGTTGAAAATTGATAGTTAATAGTTGACATAGATATTAATATTGAAAGTTCAAAATATTAGTTAATAGTTGAATTATTGTTAATAGTTAATAGTGAAAGTTGAAAATCTTAGTTAATAGTTGAATCATTGTTAATAGTTGAAAATTGAAGTTAATAGTAGAAAAATAGATATTAATTTGACTTCTAAAAGTTAATAGTGAAAGTTGTTAGTAGTGAAGTTAATAGTGAAAGTTGAAAATCTTAGTTAATAGTTGCATCATTGTTAATAGTTAATAGTAAAAATAGATATTAATAGTTAATAGTGAAAGTTGAAAATTTTAGTTAATAGTTGATAAAGGTTTAGAATTGTAATGTTTAGAATTTGGCTAGCGGAAGGGGCTCGCCCGAAGGGCGACCCCCTCCGCTAGTTTAATAAAAATTTTATTAATAAGAGGTGTTTTTTTATTTTTAAAAACAATTAAAAATTAATAAATAGACGAATTTTCTTTAAGTTTTTTAAAGGATCTTTCAAATTTATATACTAAACTAAATTATTAAAATCTAATTAATTTTAGGAAGAAAAATTGCCGGTTATGAAAAGAAAAGCGGCGAGAATGAAAAACGTCAACAGGAAAATTTCTCTTGACTTTAATTCAAACAAAAGTTGGGCCCCAGTTCGCATCAAAGTTTTACCAACAAAACTTGTGGAGGTGAATGTGGAAGTGAATTTGGAAAGTTTAACTACCATAAGTATTCAATTTCCAAGTTCCGACGTTTTTTCCCTCCCGATTTCCCATTTACGAAATATAATAAAAATTTCCGATTTTTAATAATTTTGAATCGAAATTGCCAGCAGCTACGATGTTCGGAACCTTTGTCATTTAAAATTTTTATTTTCATTTAATAGAAATGTTTATTTAATTTTGTTAAATAATTTTATTACACTATAAAGTCATAAGGATAAAAATTTTATCAAAACAGATTTAAATTTAATTTAAAATAGAAAATATTAAGTTTAAATTAAATTATTATTTTTATTTTCAAATAAAAAGTTTTTTTGTTAATACGAATTTTAACATTGTGTTAAAAGGCGATTTCAATCCAGATAACTATACAGACAGATCTAAACGCTCTATTAAAGTTTCAATACCGAGCAGATTTTTTCGAAACTTTTCATTTTATAAAAGTAAATTTTTTCATTACCGTTTTCTTGGAAAAAAATAGGAGTTTTCGAGGCCTAATCCCGATGGATGCAACTGAATTAATTTTTTTATTGTTTCAATATACATATTCGTTAAATAAAACTCATTTCCATTGGCTAGCCTTTATTATTATAAGAATTAACAGTTTTCGCTTAAAAATTATCTTGTTTCTATAATTAAACTCTCCTTTTTATTTTTTTTATTTAATTAACATTTTTTATAGCGTTGTTACTTACATTTTATTAAAATATAAAGAAATCTTTCACGAAAACGGCATAATACATACAATGGCAAAAATTTTTTGAAATTATTCAATTGCATTATTTATAGTTTTAATTTCTGCGAAAAATATTTTTAGGCATTTTTTGAATTCTATTATAAAGCAAAATTAATAAAAAATTTGTAAAAAAAGAAATTTTACCAAAATTTATTATGCCAAATTTAATTAACTAAACTTAATTAGCTAAATTTAAACATAAAATTTAAATTAATATTTTCAACAAATAATAATTTTTAATTTCTATTCATCTTTATACATTCATATGATTCTTACCTTATATTAATTTCATAAAATTTAACTATTTCCTCTATTGAATAATACTAATAAATAAATAAAAACAATGGATAATGTAACACCATTCGAAATAAATTATTTGGGACTTGATTCTAAAGAGTTTGCCAAACTAGAACTTTTTACTTCAGAACAACGTATAATTGCTTGGCTACTTATTTTAATAGAATATTTTGTTCAATTTATTAATATACCTTTTGGAATAATTTGTATAAGACTTCTATATTGTACTAGTGTAGGGTTAATAATTTTATAGTGTTTATTATTATTGTTTCAATTTGAGTTTTTATGACTGGCTTTAAATCCATGAACTTAAAATAAAGTTAGATAACATTTTAGAAATCGAAGGTCATTGAAAATGAGTCGGTTCTTTGAATCGTTTTTTAAACTCAGACCGAAAAATCAGGTTTTAAGAAATTGGATTAGGTAGCAGAAAATCCCTGGTATAATTTTATAACCAATTGTGGTTTTAGCTTATGATCAGGGTAAATCGGAAATAACGAAGTTCTAGATATAGGAACTGTCGGAAATCGGAAAGTCTCAAAAGTCGGAACTCGGAAGTTGGAAATCGGAATTCCGATTCACCTCTGCATATGATCAAAGAAGCCGCAATGAAGTCATATCTTACTATGAAATTCCTAATTTTATTACTTATTAATGAATAAATTATTCTCAAGTATAATAAAATTCAAATATTAAAAAATCTTCAACTAAATTTAAAATTCTACTTAAATATATTCAAGCTACTCCATCTATAATGTTCACCGCTCTTCGGAACACCGTTGGGTTCACCCCAGGTCTCGATCGAGACCTGGGGGAACGCGGTGTTCGGGTTTAGTAAGTTTTACCTTCCTTTTTCTGAACTCTTTTTTTTTAACAAAAAAATATATTTATTCTTTGGGGAGGTTTTTGGATTAAAAATTATAAGAATGAAATGAAGAAATCGTGGATGAGGAAAAAAATTCAGTGACAGCTGTTCTTTTTCCTATCACATTCCCCTCCTCCCTCCAAGTTCATCCTTGAACTTTAAAAGTTTAAAGATGTTTTGGTAGCTTTAAGGCGAACTTGGAGGAGGAGGGCCCTACAACGTAACATTATAAATTTAGCTTAAAATTTATTTTATTTATTTTTAATCAATTTTATTTTTTTTCTTTTTCATCTTTTATAAATTTTTTCTTTCTTTTGTATTTTAAAATTAGTATGGGCCAGGTGCTAGAAAAAGAGAGATTTGGGCGGCCAAAAGGAAGACACAAGTTAATGAAAAGCAGTCAGTCCACAAATCGAAGATTTCCTTTTTTAATTTTTTTAAAAATTATTTAATATTTCATCAAATTGAAAATATTTAATTTATTTAAAATTAATTTTATTATTAAACATCAATGTTCACTTTATTATTAATTTTTGTGTTTGTGTATTCTTCCAATGGTCATTCCTTATGTGGGTAATTTTAATAAACATAATTAAAATAATTGTTGTATTAATTAAAATAATTGTGATAGTAATTTTGTTGTTTTGATTATTGTGATTAATATAATAAGAAATATTTATTTTTGATTAAAATATTTGATGTAATTATGAATATATGTGATTATTATAATATTTTTTGAAGTTTTTAATTTTTATTAATTTTTTTTTGTTGTTTTATTTTTATTTTATTGGTTGTTGTTGTTGTATTTCCTTTATTTAGCGGTTGGCTTTAAAGTCAAAAAATCCTGAACTTCCTCTAGGTTTTCCAAAATTCGGTTGAAAACCAAAGTATTAAAAACCGTATTCACTCCGATCTCTTTTGTAGTTATTTCCACCTTCTTATTTTCTTTAGCTTTAATTTTTTCCATTTTATCCTTTTTGTCCTTTTCATCTATATATCCCACAACTGGACGTCTAACTGGTGACATAGAATATTCTCGCGTTTTAAAACCTCTAGCGACGAATTCCTCATCAAAATTATTCCGTCGAGATTTCATTTTCTCTTGATATTTCCCCAATTTTATTAATTTTTCTTCTTCTTCTTTCTCCTTTATTATTTTCTTCTTATCCTCGGGTAACTCTTCAGGAACTACGTCATCTGTTTTATCAACCACTGCTCTTTGTACCACTCGGCTAGCAAATTTTATGAAGTCACTAACACCAGTCTTTTTCTCTTTTGGCTTAGTATCTACTTTATTTTTAATTTCGGCTTCTCTAGGCTTCTTTTTCTCATCATCCAGTTTTTTCTTTTCTATTTTAGCTTCAGATCTCATTTTTACTTCCTTCCCGTAGTTTTCCTTTGATTTTTTTTGGTTTGCTTCAGTTTCAGCCTCCTTTCTTGTTTGCTTCTTTTCGTTTTTTCTCCCTTTTTTCTTCTCTTTCCGCTCCTTTTCCAACGCTTTTCTTTCCTTGTGCAACTTATCTTGTATCTTAGCATGGAACTGATCGCCTTTTTTCAGAATCTCTTCCCATATATCATTATGCTTTGTCAACATGTCGTCTTCATATTTGCTTCTAATTCTTTTCAAACGGTATGCCATATCCCAGTCAACCGAATTAGCAATTTCCTGTTCCTCCTTCTTTCTCTTCACTCCGGCATTTCTACTTTTATTGTCCTCAATATTTTTGGCGATCTTTTTGGCTTTTTCTTTTTCCTTATCTTCCTTTGAATATGGCATAATTCGTTCATCATCCTCGGAAAGTTCAGGTGATGACACATCCTCAAAGTGCCACGGTAGTCTATTTTGTTGTTCAAAAATTATTGAAGATGAAGTTGAATTAGAATTAGGCATTTTTAATATAATAATAATTTTAGATTTAATTAAATCTTTTCTTATCTGAAAATTTATATTCAAATTAGTTTCTTTTGTAGCATTTGAGTTAGTAAATTTTTTAGTATTCTCATCAAGGCATGAGTTATGAGTGCTCGCATTAGTTTTGTTAGTGTTAATACATTCCAAATTGTTAATAATAGCATTTATTTGTATTCGGTCCTCTTCATCACTATCTGACTGCTCCAGATTCGTATCACCAACCACTCTCTTATCCTTTTTATTTACAATTTCTTCCGAATAAAATGGTTTACATCTATCCATGTGAACCAACCATGCCTCATCTGCCAACCCCGAGTCAGAAATTAATAAATTTGGGTGTAGAAGCTCAACAATTATGAAAGGGCCCTCATATTTATCTCCAAACTTTTTAATATTTTCCATTTTCTTCACCAAAACCTTCTCTCCCTTCTCCCAATTTTTCTTATTAATTTTAATTTGTTGCTTTCTCATGATATCCATATTCCCCTGTAACCGGCATTTGACTTCTGATCTTACGAGTTCCAAATTTTCTACAAGATTTTTCACATATAAATTCATATCATTAAATTTTTCTTTTTCAATCCCAAGAGCAGCTTCCGTGGGTAGCTTAGGGGCGAATCCATGAATAACATAAAATGGAGAATTATTTATTTGTTGATTATACGAAGTATTATATGCGAAAATTGCTTGAGGCAATACGTCCACCCACTGTTTACCCTGTTCAGTGCAAGTAGCTATCATATCCGCTAATGTTCTATTAAAACGTTCAACCATTCCATTAGCTGATTGATGATAAGCGGTTGTAGGTTTGTGACAAAAATTCATGGCTTGCGCCAAGTCTGTAAACGTGGATGACATAAATTGGGTTCCTTGATCCGTGACTACTAGCGAAGGTATCCCAAATCGACAAATAATTTCTTTTAGAAATATCTCGGATATTGTGGTTGCGGTTTGATTCCGAATGGGCACAGCAATCGCCCATTTACTGAATGAGTCAACCGCAACAAAAATATATTGATGCCCTCGAAATGATTTCTGAATTGGACCCAACAGGTCCAAATGTACTCTATCGAAGGGTCTTGAAGCTGGTTCTATTGGACAAATCTCCTCTCTACTCAGGTGTACTCCCACGACCTTCCTTTTTTGACAAACTTCACAAATTCTTATCCTGTCGGCGACATCTTTCGCTAATCCTTTCCAATGCATCGATCTCTTAATTTTCTCTAATGTACGATTAATTCCAAGATGAGCTCCTTGCAGTGGATCCTCATGAAATTCATTAATTATTTTATTTTTTATTGCCTGGGGTATTAAAATCTTCCAATCATCTTTTATCTTTCCCCAAATAATTCCATTTATTTCCTTGATATTTTCTTCATTTTCTTGACGTTTTAATAAAATTTCATGATCACATTTTTGTGCTTTACTTAACTCATCAATCGAAATTTTCTTTTCAATTTCTATTGATTTAATTTCTATATCTGCCTCAGGCGGCTATCTCGAAAGATGATCTCCGACCTTATTAAATTTCCCTGGGCGATAAATAATATTCACATCAAAAGCTTGTAATACAATCTGATAGCGGGCTAAACGTCCTTGGAGATCCTTTCTTCGAAATAGAGAGGTCAAAGCGGAGTTGTCGGTAATTACTGTCGAAGTCCCCGCTCCTTCTAAATACACTCGAAATTGTTTTAGGGCGGATACCAAAGCTAAAGCTTCCAATTCCACTACACTATAATTCTTCTCATGCTTATTTAGTGTTCTGGAATAGAAAGCAATTGGATGAACTTCCTTTTTATTATTTTCTTGTAAAAGACAGGCTCCAATGGCAATTCCACTTGCATCGGTTTCTAATATGAAAGGTCTTCCAAATTTAGGTGTGGCCAAAATCGGTGCTGATGTTAATCTATTTTTCATTTCCTCCAAAATTTTATCATGTTTTTCATTCCAATCTCTTGTAGATTCCTTTTTTGTAAGTTCATAGATTGGTGCCATAATTCCTGCAAATCCACGAATAAACCTCCTAAAGTAACTAAACATGCCAATCAATGACCGTAATTCAGCTAGATTTTCTGGCCTCTTAATTTTTAATATTGGTTTTAAATCAGAATCATCCAGTCGCACTCCTCTTTCAGATATCAAGAATCCTAGATATCGAATTTCAGAACAACCCCATCTGCATTTTTCTGCTCGTAGCTTCATTCCAACCTCACATAAAACATTCAAAAAGGCATTTAAATCATTTAAATGTTGATTTTCCGTTTCACTTCCTAGTATTACATCATCTAAATATACTAAGAAACTTCGAGACAATTGTTGTCTCATCTCTTCCATTACTTTTTGAAACGTATGTGGGGCTCCAGCAAGACCAAATGGCAGTCGCAAAAATTCGTAGAGGCCACAATGGGTAATAAAAGCTGTTCTGTCTGTGTGCTTTTTATTCATTTTTACCTGATGAAATCCACTTTGTAAATCAAAAATAGAAAAGATACTCTTTCCCCCAACTACATCAAGTAAATCTTGAATTCGCGGTAATAAATAAGTTTGCTTTTTAGTGCATTTATTCAGAGCTCTATAATCAACTGCAAATCTCCAAGATTTGCCGTCAGCCTTTTTTACAAGAACAATTGGTGATGCCCAGGCTGAGGAAGATGGTTTAATTATATTCTGTTTTATCATTTCCTTAATTTGTTTTTCAACTTCTTCCCTTAAGGCATGTGGTATAGTATATGGTCTTTGTTGAACTGGACGTGTTCCTGGTTCCAGCTCAATTTGGTGTACTATGTTCCCTTTGTATAGACCAATAATACCATCCGATTTTACAAATGCTTCACTTTTTTCATCAACCATCTTTTTTAAAGAGACAATTCCTTGTTTAGACAAAGCAGTACCTTCTAAATTTATTTTATCTGAAATCCTTTCACTTTTCAGTTCCAAATTGGGTAATTGAGGTAATTCTTCTTCCCAATTAACTTCTGGCGAAATATATTCATCTTTTCTCATAAATACTTCAACCGAATTGGCTCCCTTTTCATCAGCATAAATAGGTTCTAAAATTCCAACACGTGATTTTCCATAAATTTGAACATGGGAATTTCCGAAATTTAATATTCTTAAAGGAATTAAACGCGAAGATCCTGGTTGCGAGAGAGTTCTTCCAATTTTTACTGGCCAATACTCATGCTGACTCCATTCTTCCAGTAGGAACTGTTGGGTTGGATCAAAAATTCTATTAACAGTTCCCCATAAGAGTGAATCAGATAATGGGGGCAAAACATAATTTTCCAACAGTCTCACTTCTATTTGTCTTTTTGGTAATTCAACGTATTCCATTGCTGCAATCATTGGTAAAATATCTTCTCCCAATTGAATTGTTTTATTTTTAAAATTTAATTTGATTTCCTCCTTCTCTTCCATTAAGTCTGTCCCAATTACTAAACCTCCAGGACATGATTTATCCTCTGATACCAAGAATGGCCATCTCATTGATGATCCTCCAATTTCAATAGTTACCATTGATGAACCCAAGAATGTAATTGGCGTTGAATTTGCAGCCCACGCCATTGGTACATCTTTTGTGTTTATTTTTAAACCACATCTTGAAGCAACTGATTCTCCACAATAAGATATATCAGCGCCACAATCAATGAGTGCCTTTTGAATTTTTCCTCCAAATAATACTTCAACATAGCATCTCTTTCGACTTTTTACAGAACAAACAGAAGGTATATAATCCAGAATGTAAGCCTTTTCTTCCAGATCATTTAAAGTTGAGGCTGAGGGTTTGGGGTTCAGTTCCTCCAATTCTATAGCATTAACTTTAATTTCTTTTCTTTCACGTCTTCCTTCTTTTCCTCCGAAGAAAAATTTAATAACCGTTCTTCCGATCATTATTCCTTTCCACATGAGCGAGAATAATGTGCGAAATTTCCAAAATAAGTAATTACTAAGAGAGCTGACAAAATTAGAAACGCCATTAAAATCCAATATAGTCTCTGCATAAATGACCACTTATCCTCAATAAATTCCTTTGCTTCACTTATTATTTCACCTCCTTTTTCTTTTATATCCTTAGCAACCTCTTTCACTTTCTCAATACCAAACTCTAGATTTTCCTTTAAATTCTCAAAAACTTCGCCAGTAACATTACTTCCTCTTTCTTTCAATATTTTTGGTAAGCCAAATATTTCTGAGAGTACATCCTCAACCTCTGGCTGTTTAATATCTTCCGGCAATGTCATAGATTGGTGAATTAAATCTGAAAATTTTTCTATGTCTTTCACCTCTGCTTTCTCCTCCTCAAATTTATTTCCAGCTTTAAAAAGAATTCCTGTCTTTACATCAATTATGGGTTTAATTTTTAATGAATGTTGTTCCTGATCAAAATTCAATAACTTTGTTTTATTTAATATAATTGGTTTTTCCTCGCAAGATTTTGTTTTAGACTCCAATAACAAATCAGGGTTACCTGGAGCCGCAAACAATAATTTACCTCTTATTTTTACAGGAAGTAATTCATAACATTTATCTTCAACTTTCTGGTCCCATATTATTTCTTCAACATTGACTGGTGTACAAAATCCTAAATTCCATTTTAATTTTATTCCACTCTCCAAAAATGCTATTAAATCCGTTCTTCCATAAAGGTATCTTGCTGCCTTTGTTGGATTAGTTTCAGCTATAATTTTAGCAATTTCCAATTGTTGATTCCTATTTTGACATGTAATTTTCCACTGTTCTCTCATTATTTGTTCTCGCGCTTGTGCTTCTTCCCATGACAAATAATTTAATCGACTTTTTTCATGATTATCCTTAATTTTATTATCTCTTTCTTTTTGTGCTTCCTCGGGATCAAACAATTCTCTTTTATTTAAAGGGGTAAAAGTCGGTAAAATTTTTAAATTTTCATCCCAATATCCAGATTCTCCTTTTGGTCCAGGTAATCCATTCTTTCCATTAATACCAGGGCTTCCTTTGTCTCCTTTAGGTCCAATCGGACCCCGAGGTCCTTGTAAGCCATCCAGTCCATCTTTCCCATTCAGTCCGGGCCAGAGATGGACGAAAATAAAATTTTGCTTCCACCGAAACGAAAACAAAAAAAAATAAATTCGTCATTGTACGAAACGAAAACGAAACGAAAAAATAATTTTTATTTTTGCGAAACGAAAGAAACGAAAAAAATCCCAATTTTCACGAAACGAAACGAAACGAAACGAAAAAAAATCAATATTATAAAAATGCTAAGTTATCGCCAAATTTTCTCGCCTAATTCACCTTCAATGCAAAATTTACTTTCAAAAATGCCTATTTTATTGAGGTGTGATAATTTTTTCACATCGTTTCACTAGGAAGAATATAGATGAAGGATACTATAGAGATTTAGAAGGATATAGATATCCGTCTTAATCCCCAATACACTCTTAATACATTAAACGGATACGGATAATACTGGGATAACCTGCATAATTGGATTTCGATTGATATAGAGGGAGGCGAATTTGGATGGATTAACAGCGATATTGTGGGATTTGGATGTTTAAAAGGGATATTGGTTAATTTGGGAAATATTGAGGGATTTAGAGAATATAGAATGATATTTTCAGAACAATGGTTTTATCAGAGAGTAAAAGGGAAATCAAGGGTTTATGTTTCTAAAAAATTTTTCGGTAGGTGTAGATAAACTTTTGCACCCCAGTGTATATCTCCTCCAAAGCCTCGATTTCCCCTTGATCTTTCATGACTCATTGAACCAATGGGACTGAACCGAGCTATATAAAAGGGGGACCAGTCTATTGATAAGATCTATATCCTAATCACTAAAGTCTCGACTTTTCATCCATTTTTCAGCGCCGCAGGCGAAAATTTTGAGAATTTTTGATGAACAGACAGTAAACTCTGTTCATTTTTCCGCGCTGCAGGTAAAATTTTTTGAAATTCCAGTTCCTAGGAGAAAAATTTTCAATTTTTGACTTAAAAATACGACAAAATTTGTCTAAAAATATCGAATATTTTTTCGTCATTTTCGTTTAAAAATGGAGTTTACGAAACGAAAACGAAACGAAAATATATTTTTAATGAAATACGAAACGAAAGAAACGAAAAAAATTATTTTTAAACGAAACGCGAAACGAAACGAAAATCATCAAAAATCCACGAAAATCTACGAAAACGAAACGAAACGAAAAATTTTCGTCCATCTCTGGTCCGGGCAATCCTTCTTTTCCTGGCCTACCAGGTATTCCAATATCGCCTTTCTCGCCTTTAAGCCCTGGAGCAGCGTCCTGGCCCGCTGCTCCTTTTGATCCTCTCGGTCCCGTATATCCCATATCTCCTTTTTCTCCAGGGGCTCCTTTTACTCCTTTAGGTCCAACATATCCCATGTCTCCTTTTTCTCCAGTGGGTCCAGGTCTTCCTTCTGGGCCAGGCCTTCCTGCATCTCCTTTCAAATAATTATTTTTAATTTGTTGTTGTACTGAGAGACGATAATTTGGATCAATGGTAGGTGTTGTATACATTCTTTTATTATGAATAGTTGCTGTTGTGGTACTTAATATTGGCTTTTTTGTGGTTAATATTGGACGATTTGTTGTCTTTATTGGTTTAATAGTTGGTGGAATTGGTGTTGTTGTAGTAGTCGTGGTAGTAGTACGTCTAAAATTTTGTTTTTTTGTAACTTGCCTTTTTTGAATAATTCTTTCTGTTGTATTTAATATTAATATATAAACGTCATTGTCCATTGGCCAAGCTTCATCGGGAACTCCTAACACATCTGAACTTTTTGTAATGTTCTCGGACGGCGCGAAAACATATTGTAATTCATTAATTTTAACTAATCCATTTACAGAATTATTTTTGTAAAATATTTCTGCTTGTACTGGGCCAAATGAATAATGTGTATAAATATAATCTTCAGATGGAGCGTTCCAAACAATAACCGAAAATAATTTTTCTTTATCTGTAAAAGAACCATTTATAGTATGAGCCTCAACAGATTTCGAGACTCCAAAACTTGTCTCGAATCTTTTGTTCATTAATGCACCCTCTCCTTCTTCCAGAAAATAATGTCTATCCATAACACATTGCTGTCCAAACCACGCATATTTTAAGTCATTATAAAATATTATTGACCATAACACTTCATTAATTCTTTTTAATTTTGTGCTTTTAAATAAATTCCAACAACTTTCCTGACTCAATGAAAATCTTTCTTTTTTAATTGGCAAATCTTCCCGATATACTAGAATAGAATCCGTACATTTAACATGTCTCTCCATCCAACATCGGTAAATCGGAAAATACCTTGGGACAAGTTTTGGCAGAAATAAAGTGACATTTTTAATTTCCATCTGATGAGACAGTGATAAAGTACATTCTTGAGGAGATGGAAAATCAATTGATTCACCAACTTTATCCTTTGGACAAATTTGGTATTGTCCAAAAATTCCTTGGCAAAACATCAAAAGCATCATTACAGTAATATAAGGCATTGCTAGGGAATTAATTCGTGCTGAATTCGATGTTCCAGCTCCGAAATTTCTTGGGTTATTTATAGGAATTTATTCGAGTTAAACGATCCAGCTCCTCGACGTTGTCCCCATCTTACAGTACCTCGACCTCGATTAACATTTGCTCCTCTCCAATTGTTATAATATTGAAAATTATTTCTATTATTAGAATATTGCTCTCGATTATAATTATTTCTTTGGTTCCAATTGCCCCGAGTATTAAAATTTCCTCTCCAATTATTACAATTTCCCCGAAAAGGTTGTGCTGGCATGCGATGATTAACTTGGTCCTTAAGTTCATTTACCTGCGCTTTCACAGCGTTAACTTCAAGTATTGCCTTTTCAGATAATTTATTTTGGTATGACCTCATTCTATCTTCTTTCAAAGCATTTTGCACCTCCTCAATCTGTTTAGCTTGGTTAATAGTGTCTTCTAGTGTATCCGTTGTAATAAATGCCAATTTTTCCTTAATTTCCAATTTAATTCCATTTTTGAAATAGTCTTTAGCAAGGTCATCTCTCCAATCTTTAATTCTCTGAGTTCTCGCCTCTTCCGTCTCAAGAACAACTTTTTTAAAGGAATTTTCTGGAAAAGCCTTGTTTATTAGACCGCGAATAACCTGCGCAAATTCAATTATAGATTCATTAGATTTTTGTTTTCTGTTAGTCAACATCCTACGCGCTGATTCTTTTGTATTTAATTTTTTCAATTTTATCGCCAAGGCGTCTGTCAGACCTTTCCACGTATTTTTAGATTCTGCGCCCAAAGAATCATATATCGCGCGAGCTTCTTCCAACAAATATAAAGGTAATATTTGGGTGCAACGCGTTCCACTCCACTGATGCGCGGTGGCAATTTTATTAAATCTACGAAGGTAAGCCTCAAAATCCTCTATTCCCGAATAAAATTCTGGAAGAGGTAATCCTTCACGCATTCTATTTATTCCAAGTTTGGCGATTTCCTTTTCAAGTGCCACGAGCTTTTGTTGTAATTCCCGCTCATTTAATTGGCCTTTTCTTAAAGGAGTTTTCCCTTCTTCATCAGCAGTGTGCATGTCATCATCAGTTCCAACTTCCTCCTCCATTTTATATTTAATATTTTAAAAATAATTTAATATAATTTGTTTGAAGTATTCCAAATATGTATTTTCACTTTATTCAATAATTATAATTAATTAAATTATTAATTCGAAGCCTGTATTAATATAAATTTAATTAAATAATTTTTATTTTATTATATGTTGTTAATTTTAAAATAAAATTTTTATGTTGTAACTGTTGTTCAAATGATGTGTTTCAATATAAGCTGTAGTTTAAAATATCTTTTATCTGTTGTTAAATATATGTTGGTGTTAGAATAATTAATTACATAAACAATTTAATATCCAAAATTAACTTTATAAAATTAATCCAATAGTCACAGCCATAATAAATTCTAATTAAATCACTTTTTTAATTAAAACTATTTTAGTTTTAATAAACTCGTGGTCCGACACCAGATAACTCCGGCCGTAGTAAAAAGGTGTAAGAGTCACGTTAATTAATCTTTTATATTTCTTTTATTTTTGTTGATCAACTAATTAATTTGATTTTTTCTTTCCATATTTATTTTTGGGCCCATATGATTTTTTGGTGTGATCTCTATTTTTAGATTTATTGGATGTTCTTTGGACTTCTTTTAATGTTAAAATTTGTATTTTGTGTTATGTAATTCTGACTATTAATTTTTAAATAATTCTGATTTTTGTATTTTGTTTTGATTAATTCTGATTTTGTATTAAAATTCCCATTTTGTGTTTTATTTTAATTATAATTTTTAAGTGGAATTTGAAGAGGTTGACTGTCCCACAGACTTAAAATGTGCCCAACATTGTTTTGGACCAGTTGAATGGAATGAGCCAATTATTTGTTCAAAAACTCGGCCTGTGGTTACAACTGAGGCGGAAGATAAACAAGAAAAACAATACTCAAATACACTTCACTTTTATATAATTTACGCCCTCCTTGGTTTGATCCTGATTTCCATCCTTATTTTGGCTTATTTTTTCTCAAAACCTCGTCCAATAATTCACGGACGTACCATTCCCAAAACAACTCCAACTACTAATAAAACCAATAACCTTAAACCCAAACCGATTTTTATATCGGCAGTATAACTCCTTAATAAAGCAAATATTTTGTTAATTTAAAAATTAATTTGTTGAGATTATGTGCTTGTTGATCATTCAATTGTTAAAATAATTAATTTTAATACAATAAATAAATTTGTTGATTTAAACAATATTAAAGTCTTGTGATTTAAAATAATCCCTTAAACAACCAACCAACCAATAAACGTAAATATTTTTTGAGTGGGAGTAATAAACACTTGTTTCAAGAAAAGTAATAACATACTTGATAAAGTGAAGTCAATCCCCACAATTTAAAATTAAATCAAGACAGAAAATGTCTATATTTTGAATAGAAACATTAAAAATTGTTGTAATAAAATATATATTAATAAGTTGAAATTTATAAGTTGGAATAATAAATTTAATAAATTTAAATAAAATATTGTTATGTTGAATCCAGTTAGCGATACGGTCATTCTAGGACCTCCATATAATGTTCACCGCTCTTCGGAACACCGTTGGGTTCACCCCAGGTCTCGATCGAGACCTGGGGGAACGCGGTGTTCGGGTTTAGTAAGTTTTACCTTCCTTTTTCTGAACTCTTTTTTTTTAACAAAAAAATATATTTATTCTTTGGGGAGGTTTTTGGATTAAAAATTATAAGAATGAAATGAAGAAATCGTGGATGAGGAAAAAAATTTAGTGACAGCTGTTCTTTTTCCTATCACACCATCGAAACCTCAAATTTATTTTAATATCGCAAAGCGGATTAATAATATTTGAAGCATTAATCAGGCTATTCTTCGTTGGTCCAATAAAATATTTTACGGGGGACATTTTTTGGTTTCAGACTGAATTTAGGTATTATTAAAAATTATTTTATTCGGATTTAATAAAATTTATTCAGATTTATCCCAATAAAATTTCTTGTACAACTTCCCATATTTTTTCGCATTATATTTTGTCATCTAATTATTGTTGAACGAATTTGTGCCACAGTTTTTATAAAATGTTATGAAACTAAGAACGGAAGAATATTTACAACCTCATGGATTTTTATTTCTGTAGGACTTTTTAATTTTTCAGAGTATTTTATGTTAAATATTGAGGTTACTTTCTATGAGTGGAGATATCAGAAACATACATATTTTCAGTGTTTATAATCAGTCAAAAACCAGGCAATGATCCTCCAGCCACTCTTTGATCATACCTTATTTATACAGGGATATAGCAGATATAAAATTAAATTCGCGATTTTTGGATTAAGGATTCCCGGCCCAAAAAACGTCGAGAATTTACATTTTGGGGAATATCCCATGCTCATCGTTTAAATTTCTATATAATTTCACGATTACTTTCAGTTAATTTTGTCAGTATTAAACTTTATTCATAATGAAGAAGATGAAGCAAATGATAATTTATCTTCTCAAAATGTGACATTATCTAGTGCAATAATTGCTGTACTGCTTGCTTTAATAGGATTATTTGAAATTATTGTACTAAAATTTATATCGAATGATATTTAATAAAAGATTTTTTAGTTGATTGGAGTAATATGGAAGTACAACAAGAATAAATTAAATGGATCTTCAAATTCAAGCCAATTATCTATAATTGGAGGTAAACCTGTTGTTGTAATAAATGTTCATAGGAGAACATCTGAATTAGGGTTGCCAAAATGGACCGACTCGGACCGAAAGATCGAGTCATGCCTCGATGTTTGGCCCGAAAAAGACTCGTACCGGCCCGACTCGATAAATTTGGGCCCGAAAAAGACTCGTAACGGCCCGACTCGATAAAGTTAGGCCCGAAAGTGACTCGTACCGGCCCGACTCGATAAAAACAGGCCCGAAAAAAATTGTCTCGGAAAAAGTCGGCCCGACTCGAACAAGACTCGATAATATTTTTACCAGATTTGTGGACAAAAATGGATGAAATCTGGCTCCTTGGCCTTCCAAAATTCGAAAAATTTTCGCCTGCGGCGCTGAAAAAGGAAGAAGTTTGGTCCTTAGCCTTCCGAATATCTCAAAATTTTTGCCTGCGGCGCTGAAATGAAGGATTTTTAGCTCCCTTTGCTTCACATCTCGAACTTACTGGCTTTAATTGATGAGCTGGATTACTTGGAGTTATGGTATATATTCCGCGGGATCCCGTCATAATTTGAACTTTTGAAACTCAATCAGTTTTGAGAGTCCACAATTTTCCGCAGTTCTAGCAGCCCCACTGGACACGCCCTTGGATTAAGTGTACGATGAATTTATTAAGTGTACGAGGATCAAGGATACGAGGAATTTTAGCATACAGCGGGATTTTATTAAGGGATTTGGTGATTAACGCACGATATCCCCGATATCCCTTCAAATCTCCTCATTCCTTCTAAATCCCATTACAATATATCACCTTAATCATCTGATATACGATCCTGAACCCCTTAATCATCTGATCTCCTTTAGTAAAACCAAATCTAGCAATATCTCACCCCAATCCTCCGATAATTTAAATCACCTTAATCCCTCAAATCCACTGATATCCATTTCAATTCTCTTCAGCCATTCCTTTATCCTCCTGATCCATCGATATACCTTTTAATTCACAGATATCCCTCCAAATCCACTAATTATTTTTAAATAAATCTTTTAAAAAAAGACTCGAAAATGTCTCGGTGCCCGACTCGATAAAGTCAGGCCCGAAAGTGACTCGTACCGGCCCGACTCGATAAATTTGGGCCCGAAAAAGACTCGTATCGGCCCGACTCGATAAAGTTAGGCCCGAAAAAGACTCGTACCGGCCCGACTCGATAAAAACAAGCCCGAAAAAAAATGCCTCGACCGTCGGCCCGACTCGAAAACGGCAACCCTAATCTGAATATAAGCTGAAAAAGCGTTATCAGGTAAATTATAAAGTTTGGTAGGGATTTGGGTTGGATAACGATTCCCTATATTTGAAAATTTTTGCTTAGACATTAATGTGAATATTGACGAATTTATTTGAGATTAAGCTGTATAGTATCAAGAGATTAAAAGGTGAAAAGTTACATGGAAGAAGTAGGGTTTCGGTGGGTAGAAGTTCATCATTCCGATAGGTGAGTAGGACTTAATGTGGAGATAGTTCCAGTAGTTTTAGGAAAATAAAATTGAGTAAAATATATTTGAATTTTCGATAATAAAAAATTTTTCTAAAGCAACTTCAATTTTTAAAGTATTTGGAAAACATGCGCAGCGCATTACAATTGGCTCCAACAATTCTGGCATATTTCGTTGCGGGTGTTTCGACAGCATTTTCGCAAACATTTTATTCAATTATTTTTGAAGCAGATGACTTTACATGTGAAATAATTGTTAGTTTATTATCAAATAATGAATAACTCTCGTAATACCATATAGGTTAGGTATAACAGGATTATATATTCACAAGATAAGACCGCGGAATTAAGGAGCAAAACAGCAATTGGAATAAACGTCATAAATCTCCCACTATCATGATTTGCATGAGTGTTGTCTTGGGCTTCCGGGAATTTCCAAGGTCGACAAGAATTGCTGCCAAGGTATCCAAGAAGAAGGTTCGAATATATCTAAAGAAAGATTTGAAGTTGGATCAGGAGATCAGAAGATAGATCATATAGTATGATCAAATCAAATTAGAAAAAACTGCTTTATAGACGTGTCAAATGTTATCCTACATTGTGAAGCAGTTCATTTCAGTCCCGGCTCAGTTCAGTCCCGAGCTATAACTCGTAAAGGGATGGCCACATTTTCATGTTTTTGGTACCATTGGACATCATTTGAAAAAATTAGAATTTTCGGCTGATTGACAAACAATTATTATCTAAAAACCAACTTTTTCAAAAAACGTGATTTTTTGGAAATTTCGATCATAACTTTTTTAACCAGTTATTCAATGGTACCAAGAACATAAAAAATCATCAACCTCTTGCTAAGTTATGTGTTTGGTATTTATAAAAATGTACGAGTTATCTCTGCATAGATAATAATAGATAATTCATAACTATGCAGAATCCGAGTTATTTCTGTATAGTTATGAAAAAATATATCGGAAATACATATGTATATGAAATCAGCAAAAATAATAATGTAAATAATTTTAGTCACAATTGAACAATTTGTTTATTGCGTTTATTAACTTTTTAATAATTTCTACAACAATTTTGTAAGCTAAAAATATTTTTTATTCTATTATTAAATCTAATCTTTTTAGTTTTCATAAAATTCTAAGAAAGAATTTCTTCAAAATTTTTAACCAATTATTTTTTTGTGCTCCAAAAATAAATAAATCTCTGGAGAAGAGTACAATAAATAAAATTACTCCAACTGTGGCACAACAACTAACTGAAAAATATTTTGCAATGTTGAAAGGGACTTGGGATTAATAATTATAAAATTTATAAAAATATTTTTTGATTTAAATAATCATGTAAATTTAATTTAATAACTTTTATATAAAACTAGGGTTGCGCGAGATCGAGGTTTTTCGAAAAAATCGAGATCGAAGATCACCTAGGTCAAAATTGAGGCGAGGTCCGAGATCGAGGTTTGAGGATACCCGAGGTTTCTAAAAAATTTTATCTTTTGAAATTAAAATTGCTAAATTTATCGTATATCGTTGAATAATTGAAATGTGGTCGAATTATTGTGAAAATAAATGCGGTTTTAAAAGTTCTTTGAAAAATAAAATGATTCGTTTTGCTTCGTTTAGTAAAATTTTGGTTGTTTTGTCTCATTTTTTTAACGAAACGATTTTAAAAAAAAATTTGTTTCGTTTTGTTCTGTTCGAAAAAATTCGCCCAAGTCTGGTTCCGACTCGTATTTTAGCCAGCTTTTTGCTACAACATCTTAACCAGATCGAATTTAACAAACTATTTTTAAAACTTATTATTTATTAATCTTTCAAAAATTTTTCAACATTAAATTTGTTACAATCCTTATCATTCCAAAATTTATTTAAATCAACTATATTCTTTGATTTTTTCTCAAATTGTTTAGTAGCATATTCACATATTTTACATATTGGAGAATAATCATGGCCAAATCTTCTTTTTGTATATGTTTTTGTCCATTCAAAGTGTCTATATTTAAAAATATTAAAATGTACAAGATATCCCTTGTCCATTTTCGTATCCGAAATCTGGCACTTAAATGATATCCTGGTTCATATATATTAGTTGCGGACATAGTGGCCGTTAACAATTAGTGGTCGTTTTTTATATTAAATTTTTAGCTGTGTTGTTTTACAAATATTCTTTTTTCTTTTTAATCATCATAAAGTTCAGAGTCTACTCTTCATTTTAATACTAAGTATAGCTATATACGGTTGAGTTATGATTTTCTGAACTTCACTACCTCCTAGTCAAATTCACAAGCATTTACACCATAAATTTTAAATTACCGAAAATGCAACACAAGAAGCAAAAAATCTTAATGATCTATTGAATGGGATCGTTGTCTATACTAGACAGCAAGTATAGGGTTCAGGCTTTACGATTGAGGCCGTATGACTCTCAGCAGCAAACATGGTCAAGGGAGACGACTGTAATTAAGCATAACGGTCCTGCTCGGCCGGTTTAGATTAAATCCCGATATTTCTACTACTTATTTGTCGAGGGTAGAATAAATAATTTATCATATTTTGTTAGTATGTATTACCCAACCCTTAAAAGATAAATTTTTAAAATTTACTTTAAATATCTTTCGGTATCATTTTGTAAAGCCTTTAGATGCGCAACAAATTCATTCACTGATTTAAAATCATCCAAAGCAATAAATGCGCTAGAAGGAACATCCATTCCTTCAAAAACAGATCTACTAAAAACTACAGGTACAGTAAGTGATCTTAACGAATTCCAAAATTTTTCTGTTACATAATTGTGACAAATGTTATTCTCCAATGCCAAATAAAACATGTGGGTTTCTAAAAATTATTTATTATACCTACATAAGTTTACGTTAAAATTCTAGCTTGAATTTGGATCTTACTAGAGTTGGACAAGCCGAGACCGATACCGAGACCGATACCGAGATTCTCGGCTTTTTTCCAATATCGGTCTCGGTTTTTTCATTCTCGGTCTCGAAACCGATACCGATATTCTCGGTGCATTTCTCGGCGAGAAACGATACTGACTCAAAGACCCCAATTTTCTTGTATTTTTTAATAAAACTGAGGATTTTTGACCTTTGGCCTTCTGAATTACAAAAAATTTTCGCCTGCGGCGCTAAAAAGAGTGAATCCTTCTTTATTTGCCTTACAAAATCCGAGCATTTATCTAAGCCCTCACGATTGAGTTTGTACGACTCTTTTATCTAGCTCAATTGAGTCCCAGTAATTTAATAAAATTAAAAGGCTTAAATACAATACTGGGTTGTTTGGAGGGATTTGAGTGTTTATGGGGATATCAATGGATTTGGAGGGATATCGAATGTAAGGCGGTGGGATATCGAATGTAATCGAATGTAATATACTTTTGTAACAGAGTGTATAATCCTTTTACCTATAAATCTTACTAATGTATTTTTTATAAAAAGGATGTTAGCCATCAATCGAATCGGATCCAGATGATTAAGAGTTTATCTGATGATTTGGATGATAACAATAATGAATAAATTATTTTTACACGTATTTTTTGGCGTAAAATAAAATTTTCTGTTAGTCTCGGTCAGTATCGTTTCTCGGTATCGGTCTCGGCTCAAAATGATGGTATCGGTTTCGGTATCGGGTTCTTGAGTATCGGTCAGTCTCGGTCTCGGGTTGGCCGATACCAGTATCGTTTTGTCCAACTCTAGATCTTACACTTATGATAATATTTAGAGTTAGACCATATATGTATAAATACATTTTGGGATCATTCAATAGAGATGAATTCGGCCTGCAAATTCGGTATCAAATGTCTCGTTGCCTTTTTAAATCAAATTTAATTTTACCTAAATTACTGTTATAGCATTCATCATTGCACCCTCTTCTACCATAACACACACCAACAACCTCCAAACCTATTAATTTTTGCAGTTTTCTTGAAATAAGATCACGACCAGATTCAGAATTACAATGAGATATTGCTTGGAAAGCTAATTTTGTTTTGTTCTTAACTGTTGCCAGAACCTTTAATTTAAAACATCCTCATATTTGAGTCACAATTATGTAATTTTTCTAATCAAACGTGGAGTAGATACCTAGGCGATTCCCTCTAATGATACACCATCATAATTTTTCTGCACCGTTTGTATTTTAGTTACCTCTTTTTGATCCCAAATATATTCTTTTGGAGTAGTTGGAGTAATTCTGGTTAAAACATCATAAGGCATAAATACAGAACTATCTAAACGATAAGTTGCTGTACTATTAAAAAATTTGTCTGTTAGAAATTTTCTGTCATAATATTTCAAGGTAGTCTGTATAGGAGATTCAACTGTAAACATCATATAATTTTGATCTTCTCTACGATTTTGAGGCCATGAATTTATTGCACAGAATGTATGGAGCAAGAAAATCGTTGTTGACGCGTTTGTCTCACTTAATAAAATTATATTTATTTGTAATCACTAGGTTTGTTCAAGACTTTTGGTTTTAAGTTTTGGAAAATCAATCTTGGATAGCTCTAGTAATCATAAAATAATATTTAATTGCATAATTATTAGGGTTTCACCGGAAGTTCCGGTTCCGGTTCCGGTTCCGGAAAGTTCCGGTGTTTTTTTGGTTCCGGTTCCGGTTCCGGGAACCGGAACTCAAATTGGTTCCGGTTCCGGCTCCGGTTTTCAAATCGGTTCCGGGCAAACCGGAACTTTTTTACACCCCTAAAGATTGATTTTTTTAGAAAAATTAATAAACTACTCGTACTCTCATGCTTGTGTATTAAAAAAATATAAAGAAATATGTTTATTTTCTGTCAATTGACCTAATATAAGCGGGTGGCCGAGTGGTTAAGGTGTTAGACTTCACCCCTGGCGTGAATGATTTAAAGATGGGTTCGCTTCCGAGGCATACGACAATTAATTTGCATGTTTTTCTTTCCTTAAAAACTTATTTTATAAGTTTATAATTTTGTTTTTAAAATTATTTTATTTTTACATGGAGTAATTGTGGTTTTTGGCCCTCTAAATTTCTTTAAATTTTTAGTTTGACTTATAAATAGTGAATTTTTTTGCTTATGGCCTTCATAAATTTTCAAAAATTTCGCCTGCGGCGCTGAAAAGGGAAGAAATTTGGCTTCTTGTCCTCACAGACTCTCAAAATCTTTCGCCTGCGGCGCTTAAAAAGAAGTTGAATGTTATATCGGAGGATTTGGATGGATTAATTTGGATTTTGAGTTATATCATGATTTCAAACGGTCATAGGTAATATCGTGGATTTGGGTGTGATATCGAGAAATTGAGTAGGTAGATATGGGATTTTCTTGCAATTCAGAACATTTTTATCGCCCGATATCAAACAGTTATATCCGACAAATCCGTTTATACATCACTCTCTAATCCATGTATATCACTAAACGACGACAAATTTTCGGCTCGGTTTTGGTTAACCAAGTTTCTATTCGGTTAGACGGTTCGGTTTCGGTTAACCGAAAAATTTGGTGAAACCTACAACCCAAATCAAAATGCAAATTTTTTAAAATTTGCTAGCAAAATAAAATTTTTTTAAAGTTCCGGTTCCGGTTCCGGTTCCGGGCCGGAACTTAGAAAAGTTCCGGTTCCGGTTCCGGTCAAAATTTCGGTTCCGGTGAAACACTAATAATTATCAATTTATCAAACGTATAATACAAAAGACCAAAAATCATAGAGAATTCACGAGTTTATTTTCATGTAACTGGAAGAGCTCCACGATAGGGACCTAATAGGACTAACCTCAGGGACTAATAGGACTAACCTAATAGGACTAACCCTTTCTATCAAATTATAGGACTAACCTAATAGGACTAACCCTTTCTATCAAATTTATAATACAAAATTGTGTTTGTATCATCTCTTGATCATCTTTGTATCATTATAGGACTAACCTAATAGGACTAACCCTTTCTATCAAATTTATAATACAAAATTGTGTTTGTATCATCTCAAACTAAAGGATATCTTAAAACCGCCGCATTTACTCATAAGGCTTCATACTCATTTAAAGTAAGGTAACATCTGTAAAAATACTTTCCCCTTTCTTAGGGAAAACTATTTCACCTTCCTATTCTTTAATAGGGAATTAAAATATCTTAAATTAATTATTCCCTCGGAATAATTAACTAGATAAAACAAATTAAATAAATAAACACAAACACAACTAAAATTCTTTATCTTCAAACAAAATAAATATTCACACAGAATATTAAAAAAAATGAATATCTCAAAAGACATTGAAAAGTGAAATTTCTGCCTACTTTTTATAGGCAAAAATTTCTATATAAAAATGATGCAATGTTAAGTACATTGCAAAAAAGTACATAAAAAATTGTCAAAAATGGAAAGTGACTCACTGAGTCACCTCCAAAAATAATAAACAAAATAAAAAATATCAAAAATATTTCAAATCTTTAATTCTTCAATTTCGTCATCGACACTCCCCGCACAGAAATCCTCTCATCTCTCCATATTCTCAGTAGTTGCATTGAAGAAGAGAGTTGCACATTGATGCGACATATTGGCAAGTTCGTGTGATGATAATTGAAGAGCGCTTGAGTTTGTAGAAGAATTTGTTTTTAGCAATGACTTTGGTGAGGTGCTCTTGTCATTGCCTTTAATTGGACAATTATTTGTTGTATGTCCGAATGTGTGATGAGAAGAATACTTTTTCTTTTTGTGTCGCATTGAAGTTTTATTAATTAATTCTTTTACTTGTTGAGTCTTTATTGTTGGAGCAGAAGCAGTAGTTGAAATTAGAGATGAGGGGAAGTCCTGCGAGATAGTCCGAATGACCTGAAATTGCTTGATATGGTTTCTTTTTCTCTTTTCAACGGGAGATCTTTCCTCCTTTTTGCTATTCAGAATTGTCTCTCCTCGAAAACCTGGACAATCTATTTCATTTTCTCTAATTTCTTTTATCTGTACTTTATTCTTTTCAGGTATAGCCACACAGGCTTCTATCATTATATTAACATAATTATAGTTAATTAAATTTCTTTCAGTTTCTAATCTTTCTACACATGAAGAATGTGTACCTCCCGCCAACATTGTAATTATAAGTGCTGACGCGGCGAGTTTGTATCCGCGAAACAATGGATTATATTTAAAAAATAACTTTAACGCAATAGTTATCAATACAGACGATAAAATAATCATAAATATCATTTGTATACTAATCAATTCAAAGAGTATGTTTTTCCAATCAAGAAATTGCAAACTTGCAAATGGATTCGTCAACCAATTGTTTTCACTATTTTCTATGAATATTTTAGATGATCCTTCTTTTACTATAACCTTTGCCTTTTCTGGTAAAATAAATTCTAATTGTCCTTTTAATGTGAAATTTGTAATTCCTCCCGAACAATAGACATTACAAATCTCATTTATCTCCGAATGATCAAACGAAAGTGCAATTTTTTGATCAATCCCTTTTTCATTACATTTCGCTGTAAAGATATTGCCTCCGGGGCATTTTATCTCAGCGTAAGCCGATCCATATTCGGCGGAACAATTAAATTTAAAAACAGCTCCCATACAGCTGTAACATCCTCTTAAATATTCAGGATTTATTTTACAAATTGTAATATCGATATTGCTAGAAATTAGCCAATCTTCAAACCTTATCATTAACATGATTGGTAAATAGTTAGATTCACTAATAATCATGTTTTCCTTTTTTCTTAATCTTATACGATTTATCTCCAATGGTAATGATTTGCGTGGGTCTTTTATTAATTTTTCAATAATAAAGTCCGAACATGCGCATTGTATTTTCTCAATATCTTGTTCTAACCAGCATTCTTTACATGCATTAATTTCTAATTCACATTTTGAAAAATTTCCAGCATTTTCATAGCACTCTAGATAAGAATTACTATTTTCTGAAATTACAATTCCTCCCTCTCCAATGATAAATTCACTGTTTAAAACTGATGCCATTGGAGGTGTAACATCTAATAATGTAAATTTTATATCTTTCCATTTAAAAGTCATTCCTGGATTTAGCGTAAATCTCTTTTTTGTCATATTTCCATTCAAAACAAGTCCTATGTCTACTTCAATACTATAATCCCAAGTAGGACAGGACACAAGTTTGAAAATCTCATCTGACTTTGGGATGGCATATACTCTATAAAAATAGCAGTCTGCTCCAGGCAGTGAACAGCCATATCCCCAAAGTGATTTTCCTTCAATACAAAACGAATTACCAGGATAATCATTCCATTCTGATAATTCTTCAACATAATCTTTAGTTCTAATGTGATTGCATCTTCCAGCTTTACATGTTCCCGCGGCTGGGCATCTTTTGATTGACTGAACTTTTACCTCATATGATCTCAAATATCTAAGTATTTTCTGATTGCATTGGATTTGTAATCCATGCATTGACAATTCTAGCTCTCCCATTATTATTCCTTTATTATTCTTTAACGAGAGCGAATTTATTTGCTCATTTGGCAAAAAAGTCACAGTATTTACGGCGTTCATTTTGCAAGTAGAAATACCTGCTTTTCTTAGACAATCTTCAGATTTAGCTTGAATAACTACAACTTCAACTTCTCCATTAATTAATTGAATAAAATTTAAATAAATAGCCAATAATGCCATTAAACGTAATTTATTCAATCTTCTGTTTCTTTTTAATGTTTTATTATTTTTAACTTTACTTCTATTATTCAATAATAATTTTTTAGTTATATCTTTTTGTCTATTTTTCTTTTGTGCAAAAAATATTTCCATCGGCATTTTAACAATATTCCAAATTATTCTTAATAATTTTCCGAAAATTAACAAGAGTTTACAGGCAAATATTGCTATAGAGAGAATAATAGTCAAAATAAATCCCGTTACAATACCAATCAGTAGTAAGCTTTCTAATGATTCACATTGTGGGTTGACTATTCTTTCACGTAAGCCTGATATTCTTATACATGGATCAACTGCTGGACATGAAATCCAGTCTCTGTACATGTATCTTTTGCCCCAATAAGTGGCTCGGCATTTATAATCCAATGCTGTTTTATCTTTTGGAATTTTAAATGCTAATCTTGACAAACCATTTATTTCTAAAAGGCAGCTTCCTGCACAACACAATTCAATTTTATTTATATAGTCAACTGCGTTAGCTTCAACGCCGAAAGTTCTACATTTCATAAAACATCCTTTACAATTTATATATCTTGGTGGTTCAGCAAATGCAATTGCAACCATATATATTAATTGTACAAATTGTAGGCACAAAGCCACTTTTGATCTTGTAACCATCGGATGCGTATTTTTATTTTTAGTCACCAATTTTTCAGTCTCTTTTTTACTCAAATCTACTTCATTTTCTTTTTCATTCTCATTATTTAAATTTTCTTCTACTATATTCTCATCTTCAATCTCCAAAGGAGAGATTTTATTAATCGGGCGTATAAAAGTTTTATCTCCAATTTTTATCTTTGCGCTTCTAGCTGGAGTTCCATCCAACTCCACTATTTTTCCTAAAGGCCAGACATTGCGAGGTTGTCCTTCTTGATGCATAATAACAACTTCGCCAATTCTTGGATTTCTTTTTAAATCATTTCTTTGATTGTGATGAGTCCACTTCGACTTATCTCTCAACATTATGAGATAATCACGCTTCCAGGTATCCCAAAACCTCTGAAGCGTTTTTAAAGTGGCCATCCATCTTTCTTGAACTTGTTCGGCCGTGCTCATTTTTCCTAGCCGAAAATTATCGTCTTCAATTTCTGGAAATTTTTGAATAATTTCCACTCTTGGTATTATAAAATCAATTGGCCTCAAGCATAATGGGCCGTCTTTTTCTAAAGATATATAAGAAATAGGTCTACAATTTATAGACATTTCTACCTCCTTTATAAATGTTCTTAACTCTTCTATATTTAATATTCGACTTCCCAAAGATCTTTTAAATGAATCTTTAACTAATTTTACTAATCGCTCATAAACGCCACCCTGCCATGGAGACAAAGCAGGTATGAATTTCCATTCAATCTCTTTTTCTAATAAAAAATTATTAAATAACTTTTCATCATTATTTGCTTTTTCTTTCTTCCATTTACCTTCAATATTGGCATTTATTACTTTTGCAACCGTTATAAACTGATTGCCATTGTCCGAAATTATTTTCAATGGTGCGCCTCTTTGCGCTACAAATCTTCTTAAAATATCCAAGAATGAAAATGCAGATAGATCTGTAATTATGTCTAAATGGATTCCTCTTGTTGATAAACATGTAAAGAGCGCAATCCAAAACCTGACTTTTCCTCCTTCTATTTTGCACATAGAAGGTCCGAGATAATCCACTCCAACAAATTCAAATGGACGTGATTGTCTTACTCTTTCTTTAGGCAATATAGGCATATCCGGCAGTGCAAATTTAGGCGAACTAATTCTTTGGCACTTTTTGCACTCTTTTATAACAATTTTAGTTATGCGCCTTGCACATGGCGTCCAAAATTTCATTAAAAAGTTTGCAACTGTTGAGTCAACTCCCGAGTGACTCAATTCTTCATGCATTTTTCTCAATAAAAGTTTTATAGCAAAACATCCCTTAGGTAATAAAATCGGATGTTTAAAATAATCTTCTGCTTCACAATTAATTATTCTTGTTTTTAATCTTATTAATCCATTCTCATCAATTATTGTCTGTAAATTATCGTTCTTTTCGTTTTTGTAAGAACTTTGTGCAATTTTTAAAACAAAAATTTCAACTTTTTTGAAATTATTTGCCGACATACGATTTTTCAAATTTATTTCACTAAGAAATTTTTCTTTTACAATTTTTCTGCTCTTTTCTATCCAAATCCGAGCAGCTATTGTTACAAACATTAAACATTTAATTAATTTATTCCATGAGTTCCAATTATTAAAATTTATTAAATTATCTTCTTCATCTATCTTTTTATTTAAACAACTTAATATTAATTCCTGATTATCTTCTTCGCAAGTATCTTCTTTTTCAATTTCAAAATTCAATTCATTTGGCCAATTATTTTCAGGCCTTTTTAACCAATCAGGACCTTCCCACCAAATATGGCATTTTTCTAATTCAGATGCCATTATACCGCGAGTGGCTATATCTGCTGGATTATCAATCGTATTAACATATCCAAATTTAATTCCATTATTTTTTCTTATTTCATTTATTCTATTTTCTATAAATTTTTCATTTTTGCCTCCTGCCTTTATCCAGCTTAATACCGGCTTTGAATCACACCATAAAAATTTATCTTTAATTTCAACTCCGATTTGTTTCTCTACAAATTCTAAAGCTCTTTTAGCAATAACCACGCCTAAAAGTTCCATGCGTGGTATTGTTACTTCTGATTTTCTAGGTTTCAAACGATTTCGTGCATATAATATCTGTGTATGAATTTTTCCTTCAAATTCCGATTTTATGTATATGCAAGCAGCATAAGCACATTTAGATGCATCAGAAAATGCATGCAATTGTTTTACACTTTTAATATCAGTCACTCTTCTATTAATCTCGATGGGATCTAGTGTCCATGACCTAGTGATTTCTATCCATTTCATTGCATTTTCCTTACTAATTTTATCATCCCACTTATTCTCTTTAGTCCATAATGACTGAAAGAATAATTTTGCAGATAAAAGACTAGGTGAAGCAAGTCCTAATGGATCAAACATGCTTGCTAATTCACGAAGAACTATTCTTCTAGTCACGCTTTCAGCCGAATTCACTATTGGAAATACAATATTTATCTTATCTGAAGATATTTCCCATGGTATTCCCAAAATTTTAGGCTTATTCTTCTCCAGCCTATCTTCGAGTGGGAAACTTTCATTAAGCTCCACATTATTACTGATGAATTCTCTTAAATTCATTTGAGCATCTCTAAATATCTCTTTTAATCTTTTATAAGCGAGCCAAGCTTCATTGGCCGATTCTACTCCAATAAATATATTATCCACATAGGAATTTTCTTTAGCAATCTTTGCAACAGGGTCATCACACTTCTCTAAATGATGTCTGACAGTCGCTGATAACAAAAATGGACTCGAGATTACCCCAAAGGGAACTTTTGCAAATCTTAGATATTGAATATTCTGGGTTGATATGGGTTTCTTCGTATCTTTTACCCATATAAACTTAGTCACTTCTCTATCTTCTTCTTCCAATTCTAATGTATGGAATGCCTTTTCAATATCAGCCCACATGGCAATTTTTGGCACTCTAAATCGAATTAATAATCCTGCTAAATCCGGCATAATTATTGGCCCTCGATATAAACATTCATTTAAGCTTTTTCCTTCTCGCATTCTTGCGGAAGCATCATAAACTATGCGCACCTTTTTTGTATTAATAACAGGGTGGTGGGGCAGAAAATGTTCTATTTCCCCTTTCTTCTTTTCAGCCTTTTCAATCACACCTCTTTTCAAATCATTATTAATTATTTCCTCGTATTTATCTAATAAATCTGGATTTTTCTTTAATTTATCCATGAGATTTAGAAATCTTTTATATGCCAATGAAAAATTAGATGGCAAATTGTCTTTCTCAATTTTCCATGGCCATTTTACTATATAACTTCCATTTTCATTTCTTTTAATCGTACTATTAAATAAATCTAAAGCAACTTTATCATCTTTACACACAGGATCATCTTTGACTCCTATTGTCTCTAATGACCAATAATTGTTAAGTTCCTCATTTTCCAAAGTGTTAGAACTTAATATAGTACACAAATTTTCCTTTTTATTTAATCTTTTAAATTTTTCACCGCTAATTTCGCCACAAATTATTGGCCCTACAGTCGTTTCAACTTTAAATAGATAGTCCGATAATGGTTCTATTCTTTTAAAGAACCTCCAGAAATGCTTCATACCTATAAGCATATCAGGGACTATATTTGCGCAAGCAATCTCATTTGTTCTTAAGTCTGCGCATCTAAATCTTGGCATCAAATTCTTATTAATACTATAAACTATTATTTCTTCAAAATTTCCATTATCAAGAAGAACCTTTAAAGAATAACACGAAGTTTTTAGCTTTATTGGCTCTTTTCTGAAAAATGGGACAACTCCTAATTCTGTTCTTTTTAATTTTTTCAATTTTAATTTTTCAACAAGTTCATTACATAAGAAATTAACTGTTGCTCCTGAATCAAAGAAGCATTTTGCATTTATTTTATTATTTCTCTCTTTTAACATTAAATCTGCTTTCATCAAAACAATATTATCTTCGCCGTTATCATCAATATTAAGCATATTTTCACTTATTTGATTAACGCTTTCATTTTCCTTAATCTGTCCTTTCTTTTCTTTTTCAACTTCTTTAGGACAGATTATTTTATTGTGGTCTCCTTTACATATACCACAACTATATTTCACATTACAATCTATTTTGGCATGGCCTTTCCTTAAACAAATCAAACATCTATTTTGTTCAGACAGAATGCTCATTCTCTGTCCAATAAATCTGACTTGCTTACAATTTCCAGCTAAGTGTGGACCATTGCAAAACAAACATGAAATTTCTCTTTTTTGGTTCTTTGGCGCTGTAAATACACGCGCAGGTTCCGGTTTTCTCTGATTATTTGTGTTTCCATTAAATCTCCTTTGATTAAGATTCGGCACATTTTGCCAACTATTTTTATATGCCAATGACCTCGTGCATCTTTGTGCCTCTTCTCTTAAGGCCACAATTTCTGCAAGTCCTTCTCTTAATCTTCCTACACTCCAATTTACTTTCTCCAATTTTTCCATTTTTAATAATTCTAGAACAATACTTCTTGGCAATTTATTCTTAATTGCCATCATAACTATAGATTCATCTTCTAATTGCCCCATAGCAGTCAATGATCTACAAATTCGTTCAACCTCCTCGAGATATGAACGTAAAGACCATATTGATTCGTTAGCCACTGGCAAGCTAATTAGTTCGGCATGCAGTGTATCTCTAATTGCCTTTTCATTTCCGAATTGTCTTATAAGAGCATCTTTCAAAGGCGCATAATGTTCTGATATTGGCCTATAACCCAAAATTGCCCTTTTTGCCTTACCTCTAAGACATTGTATCAAATAGTGGGCCTTTAGCCCGTTATCAATATTCAAACAATCCACCGTTCTCTCAAAAGCCTGCCAAAATTCAGGCCAACGTAGAGTATCTCCATAAAATTCTGGCAGTCTAGTCCGCGGAAGATGAGGTGGAAGCACCTGCTCACTTCTAACTGGGACTTGCTCTACATTTATATTTCTGCGGACTTCATTTGTCCGATTTAAGCCAACTCCTATTTCCTCTGAGATCTCTGACTGCGTACTACGAGCATCAGAACCTTCAGCAAGAACAATTTCTATGTCATCGATAGCCTCTCTTCCTGAGTCTATCCATTCTAAAAAATGCCGTTCCTCTATGGCATATCTAGCAAAAACACCTTCTTCGGCAACTCTTTCATTTGCCGGTAAATCTTTAATATATTTTTCCCATTTTTCAACTTTTTCTTCCACGAAATTAATTGCCCTACGGATTTTAACTGCCATTCTTTGGAGTAACTCTACTCCTTCTTCAGTGCGTTCAGTGGCATCTATGATAGGTCTTACCTCTTCAAGGTATTTTTTCAATCGTACTATGGATGGCGCAATAGTACTTCTAATCGTTCCTGACATCTTTTAATTTATTTTATTCCAATATTTCCCAATTAATCTCTTTTTTAAATCCTTTTTTACCGAGCTTTCCAAATCTCAGCTCTTCCAATAATATTTTTTTACTGAGCCTTTCCTTTTCACGGCTCTTCCAATAAATCAATTGAGCCTATAGCTCTTCAATTTATTCTTCTAACTTTTTCTTTAATAACCCGCCGTTGGGTCGTGGCACCAAATGTAAAAATACTTTCCCCTTTCTTAGGGAAAACTATTTCACCTTCCTATTCTTTAATAGGGAATTAAAATATCTTAAATTAATTATTCCCTCGGAATAATTAACTAGATAAAACAAATTAAATAAATAAACACAAACACAACTAAAATTCTTTATCTTCAAACAAAATAAATATTCACACAGAATATTAAAAAAAATGAATATCTCAAAAGACATTGAAAAGTGAAATTTCTGCCTACTTTTTATAGGCAAAAATTTCTATATAAAAATGATGCAATGTTAAGTACATTGCAAAAAAGTACATAAAAAATTGTCAAAAATGGAAAGTGACTCACTGAGTCACCTCCAAAAATAATAAACAAAATAAAAAATATCAAAAATATTTCAAATCTTTAATTCTTCAATTTCGTCATCGACAACATCTTTCCTATCTTTGAATTTTCTGTGATGGTCTCGGCCGTCTTTTTTATTTAAACTCAAACATACAATTTTCTATCGGTAGTAAAAGTACAATTGAACGGACATTTAATGGTTGTTTTGATCACAGGATAATCAGGATAACCGATTCCTTGACTTGATACTCGAATACATTTATTCCATATCAAAATTGGGGGCATTTTCTGCTTTTTAATCTTAATCTTAATTAATTTTTAAATTGGAAATGAAATGATTTAGGTAGTAACTTCTTAAACGTTTCAATTTTTTAATTCTTATACTTAACAGTAGGGCTCGGATTTTTATGTTGTAAAAACTCAAAAATATGTTTTACAACCCTTCAAAATCCCACTTTTTTAAAGTCATACACGATTTTAATGATATTTACTGGGTTATCTCAAGGAATCAAGCTTTTAAATTCAAATCCTTTGTGAATTTCTGAAAATAAAAATAAGCATCCCGACTTATTTAAATCCTTTAAAATTTAATAATTACTACCACATTAGATGATTTGAGAATATAAAATTGATCCTGTTGGTTATAATTTAAATAATATAATGAAGTTAATATTAACATTATAAATAAATTTAGACAACAAATTAATTTTGATAGATCCATTGATTCTGGTTATTTCATTTATTTTATTTTATTTTATTTTATGAGCAACCACATGGTATAAAAAAATACACTAATAGTGGTGAAAAAAAATATATGTAAAAAAGACAAATATGTATAAAAAAGAATTTTTTGTAAAATAAATTAATTTAATAGAATTATGTATTTGGAGTGTTTGGTGAAATAATTCTTTTGGTGTATATTTTGTTAAAAATTTGTTTTATTTCACCAAACATTTAATAAATTAAAACTTAAGGAAAAATGTTTCAAAAAATGTTTGGTTATGAAACAAAAAATTCAATAAACGTATCGAATTCGTTATTTGAAATTTGTTATTTGAATTTTGTATTTACATTCTTGTAAATACACATATTTAAATGGCATCACGACTTTTGCGCCGAGAATATTTGCGCCGCGACTTATGCGCCGGCGACTTGTGCGCCGCAACATTTGCGCCGCCATAATTAAAAAAATAATATCTACTGTCGGACCTAATTATAGTGTACTCCTTAAAAAATGGTATCCACGAGCTGAAGGAATTTCAGTAAGTACAATATTTCGGGGAGTACAATAGCCCCCTCTAATAAACCGACCCCCTAGAGGAAGGTTTAAAAATAAACCTACCTCCAAGAGTTAAATTTCAAATAATGCAGTTTTATTATTTGAAAAAAATAAAACACTGATTTATAGAATTTCATATTTCCCAATCAGCCATTCAAATTTGACAAAAAAATAAATGAAAACTTTTGTTAACAATCAATTTTTCTCGATAAATTTTTAGTAAAAGCCCTCGCCTTTTTCGCCTCTAATAATAATCTTAAGCAAATAAAGAATAAAAAGGTTATAAAAATGTTTGCCAACAATAAAATTTTAACATTATTTGCATGAAAATAAATTTTAAAGATAACTAAAATTTCTTTTTATGATTTCTCTTTTTAATATATCAATTGAAAAGTTCATTCAGCAAGGTTCGTTTCCAGATATGTCAATTAAACTTTAAATTTATAAAAAATTCTAATGTAAATATACCGTATTTTTTGTATTAGAGCCCCATGGGGCTCTATTTTTCAACTATCCTCCAAAGTGGGGCTATATTACAGCGTGGGGCTCTAATAGAGCGTGGGGCTCTATTTTTCAACCTATTCTTGAAAATAAGTAATAGGATTTTCAATTATACGGTTAACTATATTTATCCAATCAATTAAAGTTTAATCACAAAAGCAAATTTCAACATTGAGATATTTCCAAATATGATAGTCACGCGTGTACACTAAGGCGCGGTTAAGTGCATCTGAGTTAGATTTAAGGCCGAATTGGAATTTTAATTTGTGGAAGGTTCGAATCCTATCGAGCCTTTGAAGGTTCGATTCTATTTTTCTTCAGTCCGTACGTTTCAATCTCTCGTGAATATATTCCGGTTCAGTCCCATGAAAGGATATAGATGTGATTAAGAAGGTATTTCCATGTTGACTCCGGGCTCCGGGTGGAAAATCAATGGATAATATTATTTCGTTGATTCGTGCAGATTAAAGGGATATCGAGTGATAAGAGGAGTGAGAAGGATATCAAGGTATTAAGCGGGATTTGGGCAGATTATAGTTTTTTGGGCAGATAGAGTAACTCGAAAATGCTCAAACTCGACTTACTCTACTTTATTTCACAGACGAGTCAATTTATAAAATCGGGATTTGCATCTGGATCTGATGCACATAACAATCCCGATCTCGGCCTCGGGATTGGCCGTGATCGGGATCAGGATTTGAAAAACCCGGCTTACTCCCGCCCGATCCCGACCAAGATCCCGATCCCGCTGAACTCTAATCAATCTATGCCTCCAGTGACAGAACCTAACTGGAATGAACTGCTTTGATTTGACTGGAAATGATAGAAAAGGCTGTACAGTATTAAAAATAAATTTATTAACTTAGGTATGTGAAAATTTCATAAAGTGGGGCTTTATTACAGCGTGGGGCTCTAATACAGCGTGGGGCTCTATTTTTCAACTATCCTCCAAAGTGGGGCTTTATTACAGCGTGGGGCTCTAATACAGCGTGGGGCTCTAATACAAAAAATACGGTACTTATAATTAAACGGGAACAAAAGTTCTTAAAACATGAGCTTAAAAATTGTCAATTTTTGACTCCTCAATTTCAAAAACAATCTTCAATTAATTTCTAATAAATTACTTTAACAAATTTACGGATATAGTGTAGTTCACCGGAAGTAAAAGATCGGGGCGTGACATATGTCATTAGATTCGTCTCGGCGAGCTGAATCGGTCGGTACACTACCAATTTCAAGAAACGATTCTGGACCGAGTTATAGGTCCCGAAAAATTAAAAAACCAAAGGGAGCTCGCTTTGCTCGCGGCGACCGTAGCGAAGCGATTCTGGACCGAGTTATAGGTCCCGAAAAATTAAAAAACCAAAGGGAGCTCGCTTTGCTCGCGGCGACCGTAGCGAAGCGATTCTGGACCGAGTTATAGGTCCCGAAAAATTAAAAAACCAAAGGGTGCTCGCTTTGCTCGCGGCGACCGTAGCGAAGCGGCGGCCGTCGTTCAGCTCGATATTGGCTTCCTCCGCAGCGGCAAAAACTTTTTCCGCAAAAACTTTGTGAGGATAACCGTTGTTTTTAAAAAATTCTAATCTTTTGAATTTAAATTTGCTAACTTTATCAACTATCAATGGAGCAAAAAGTGTATTTTTTTGGCCTACAGCCTTACAAAATTTTTAAAATTTTTAATGCGGCGCTAAAAAAAATTTTACTCGGAAACTATTTTTACACTTATTATTTATTGATCTTTCAAAAAATTTTCAACATTAAATTTGTTACAATCTTTATCATTCCAAAATTTATTTAAATCTATTATATTCTTTGATTTTTCTTCAAATTGTTTAGTAGCATATTCACATATTTTGCATATTGGAGAATAATCATACCCAAATTTCCTTTTTGTATATGCTTTTGTCCATTCAAAATGTCTGTATTTTAAATTATCTATACAAAGCTGAATAAATTAATGTCCCCATACTAGGTAAATTTTTGTAAGAGGAAGCGGGGACACATACACAATTAGTAAAACTTTATTTAACTCCTATACATCAAAATTTTGGAGCCATTTGATAACAAGATCGAGCCCTTAAAGAATCTTAATTTTAATAATCAAACCACACGAGAACTCGGTAGGTATTTTCACTACTCGAACCCTGTACATTTTTCAGTACTATATACCGGTAGTTTTGCTAAGATTGAGTTTTAACTGACAGTGATTAAATTTTTAAATTTACTTTAAATATCTTTCTGTATCATTTTGCAAAGCCTTTAGATGCGCAACAAATTCATTCACTGATTTAAAATCATCCAAAGCAATAAATGCACTAGAAGGAACATCCATTCCTTCGAAAACTTATCTACTAAAAACTACAGGTACAGTAAGTGATCTTAACGAATTCCAAAATTTTTCTGTTACATAATTGTGACAAATATTATTCTCCAATGCCAAATAAAACATGTGTGTTTCTAAAAATTATTTATTATATACATAAGTTTACGGAAACTAAAGGTCCAAATTCTTAAATTTGGGGCCTACACTTATGATTATGTTTAAAGTTAGACCCTATATGTATGAATACATTCTGAGAACACTCAGTAAAAATAAAGCAGCTAATGACTTGTTGCCTATGTAATTTTAATCAAATTTAATTTTACCTAAATTTCGTTTATAACATTCATCATCGCAACCTCTTCTACCATAACACACACCAACAACCTCCAAATCCATTAATTTTTGTAGTTTTTTTGAAATAAGATCACGACCAGATTCAGAATTACAATGAGATATTGCTTGGAAAGCTAATTTTGTTTTGTTCTTAACTGTTGCCAGGACCTTTAATTTAAAACATCCTCATATTTGAGTCACAATTATGTAATTTTTTTCTGTTTTATTTAAATTTTTACTAATCAAACGTGGAGTAGATACCTAGGCGATTCCCTCTAATGATACACCATCATAATTTTTCTGCACCGTTTGTTTTTAGTTACCTCTTTTTGATCCCAAATATATTCTTTTGGAGTAGTTGGAGTAATTCTCGTTAAAGCATCATAAGGCATAAATACAGAACTATCTAAACGATAAGTTGCTGTACTATTAAAAAATTTATTTGTTAGAAATTTTCTGTCATATATTTCAAGGTAGTCTGTATAGGAGATTCAACTGTAAACATCATATAATTTTGATCTTCTCTACGATTTTGAGGCCATGAATTTATAGCACAGAATGTATGGAGCAAGAAAATCGTTGTTGATGCGTTTGTCTCGCTTAATAAAATTAAAGTTATTAGTAATCACTAGAGAGGTTAGTCATCACTCAAGCTTTTATTGGGTTTTTTTCGATTTTGGTCTTGAGGTGCAGTTTTAGTTTCGAGTCTTCTCCAGGAAAATTTTAATTTTGGATAGCTCTAGTAATCACACTATTTAATTAAATAATTATCAATCTACCATACATACAATTATCAATCTATCATACCAAAAATCATAGAAAATTTATGAGCTATGAAAAACTGTTATTTTCAGGTAAATGAAAGAGCTCCACAATAGGACTCTTAGAAGGGCTCTTTCTAACAAATTTATAATACAAAATTGTATTTTTATCCTCTCAAACTAAAGTAAATATTTTTATTTTCGCCGCATTTACCCATTTGTTTCATACTCATTTAATGTAAGGACAAGAGCTGCGTCGAAATAAAAAAATCTTCGAAATTCGGAAATCGAAAATCGAAAGAAATCCAAAAATATCGAAATCGAAAATCGAAATTTTATAAAAAAATTCGAAAATCGAAAATCGGCAGAAAAAAACGTCGAAAATCGAAAATCGGTAATCGAAAATCGAAATTTTTTAAAATAACTAAAAGAGTAGTAAACAATCTCCAATATGCAGATATAAGGGTTAATCTTGGGATATAAGGGGATTCAATGGATTTATGGAAGTCTTAAGAGATATCAGTGATCGTAGGGATATACAGGATTAGGGGGTTGACTAGAGACCAATTAAATCCGCACCCTAGATCACTTTAAATCCTTTATTCCTCCGATATTCTACTTACCCCTTGATACCCTTGATATCCCATCCTCCTATATCCCTCTTATTATTGTAAGGTAAATGGATTAATTGGAGGCTCGGGTGGAAAATCTATTATGATATTATTCAGGTGGATTTGGGTAGATTAAGGGGGATATTATATGATATCAGGCGAATATGAGGGATATCAAGGGTTACGCGGGATTTGGGCGGATTATTGGGATTTGGGTGGATTAAAGGGAATCTCGCGATCTGCTTATCCCTTATTTTTATCCCTCCATTTTCTTAACCTTTTTTGCGCCGTAGGCAAAAATTTTCAGAATTTTGAAGATCATTAAGCCAAAAAGTTCCATTTTCAGCGCCGCAGGCGAAAATTTAGAGAATTTTGAAAGATCCTTAAGCAAAAAATCTTTAATTCTCTGCGCCGGAGGCGAAAATTTTAAAAATTTTGGAAGACTAGAAGACAGATTTCTTCATTTTTCAGCGCCGCAGGCGAAAATTTTGAGAATTTTGAAAGGCCAAGTAGCCAAATTTCTTCATTTTTGGCGCCGCAGGAATAAAATCTTAAGAGAAAAGATAATGCAATTTTGCAAAAAATATCGAAAATCGAACGAAAATCGAAAAAACTAAAATTATCGAAATCGAAAATCGAAATTTTATGAAAAAATTCGAAATTCGGAAATCGAAAATCGGTAGAAAAAAACGTCGAAAATCGAAAATCGAAAGTCGAAAATCGAAATTTCGACGCAGCTCTGGTAAGGACTAGTTGATTTGTTACACGAATTGCTTAGCCTTGCAGATAAGCAAAAATTTAAACGATCAGACGGTGGTTGTAAAGTTTACAAGATCAAATCTATCCTATCTTTGCTATTTTCTGTGATGAGCTCGGCCGTCTTTTTTATTTAAATCCAAACATACAATTTTCTATCGGTAGTAAAAGTACAATTGAATGGACATTTAATGGTTGAATTGATCACTGGATAATCTGGATAACCAATTCCTTGACTTGTTACTCGAATACATTTATTCCAAATCAAAATTGGGGGCATTTTCTGCTTTTTAATCTTAATCTTAATTAATTTTTAAATTGGAAATGAAATGATTTAGGTAGTAACTTCTTAAACGTTTCAATTTTTTAATTCTTATACTTAACAGTAGGGCTCGGATTTTTATGTTGTAAAAACTCAAAAATATGTTTTACAACCCTTCAAAATCCCACTTTTTTAAAGTCATACACGATTTTAATGATATTTACTGGGTTATCTCAAGGAATCAAGCTTTTAAATTCAAATCCTTTGTGAATTTCTGAAAATAAAAATAAGCATCCCGACTTATTTAAATCCTTTAAAATTTAATAATTACTACCACATTAGATGATTTGAGAATATAAAATTGATCCTGTTGGTTATAATTTAAATAATATAATGAAGTTAATATTAACATTATAAATAAATTTAGACAACAAATTAATTTTGATAGATCCATTGATTCTGGTTATGAAACAAAAAATAAAACCGGGAAACGGGTCCGGGTCCCGATCCCGTTCCTAGCTCTAAAATCGACCCCCTAGAGGAAGGTTTAAAAATAAACCTACCTCCAAGAGTTAAATTTCAAATAATGCAGTTTTATTATTTGAAAAAAATAAAACACTGATTTATAGAATTTCATATGTATTTCCCAATCAGCCATTCAAATTTGACAAAAAAATAAATGAAAACTTTTGTTAAAAACAATTTTTCTCGATAAATTTTTAAAAAACACATCGCCTTTTTCGCATTTAATAATAATATTAAGCAAATAAAGAATAAAAAAGAGTATAAAGAATAAAATGTTCGCCAACACTAAAATTTTAACATTGATTATTTGAATGAAAATAAATTTGAAATAAAAATTACGTTCTAAAATTTATCTTTTCTAAACTTATCAATCGAAAAGTTAATTGAGCTAAGTTCATTTCAAGATGCTTGGATTAGCTTTAAATTTACAAGAATTCTAATGTAAATATCGTATTAATTCAACTAAACAAAATCAACAAATAAAAATAGTACAATTGGGCTATAAATAATACCGATAATGAACACAGAATAAAAATTCCGTAAAATAAATTAAGCTAAATAATGTTTTTATTAGATTAAAATCAGAAAATCAGCTTATTCAACAACCAAATAATTAAAATATTGTAAAGCATATAGCTATTAATTTCCTAAGGCTGAGCAGTAGGCGGCTTGGTGTAATGGCTAACACATCAGTCCGGTCTACTGAAGATGCTGGTTCGCTCCCAGCCGCCGAATAACCTTTTGCACTAGCTAAAGGAGAGAAATAGCTATAGCCCAGCTGCTTTACTATATTAAGAATGAAGAATTAAATCACAACACCCAAAAATCTAAATAAATAGCCTCAAACAAGTAAAATATTTAATGAAAAAATATAAAAAATGAAATAATATTATTAGAATAGCATCAGTTAATGAAATTTATAAATTAAACGATGAATTAATAAAAATTTAAAATTAATAATAATTACATATTAAAAACATTAAAAAAGATAAAATAAATTATAAAATTTTAAGAAAATATTTATTTATCTATTTTTGTTCTTTAATACGGATTATATAAATAATATTTCTAAATATTTAATTGGTATACAAATGTATGTATTTATTTATAACTGCGTAATAAATATTAAATTTAAAATTTAATTTAGTTATTTGCCAGTTTAGGTTATTTCATCAGATGCTTGGTTAAGCTATGTAGCCTAAAACGTTTTTTTTTCAAATAGCCGTAAAAGTTAAAGCTTAATGGATTTGTATGATGAAAGATTAGCAAAATTTTATTAAGGAATACACATTGAATTTTCATTAAGACCCACAAATTAAAATAAATTAAAGTTTTACTTTGAAAATTTTTAAACGGCAGTAAACAAAAAATTTGGCTTTTTCGAACATCGCCCTCCCAATTTATTTAAAAAATTTCTATAATTAGGGGAGTAAAAAACTCACGATCACAACTCGGAGTTTACTGCGGAAGTATGTTTCTAGTAAAGAGGTTGTCGTTTTAAAACTATTGGTGTTCGGATCTTAGTTAAAAAGTTAGTTTTAAATGGCTTTAATTATACTAAATGTATTATTTTTAACATTTTTTTTATTTATTATAATTTTCAGTAAAATAATAATTAAATAATTTTATATATTGTTTAAAAATAAATAATATTTTGTGTAATAATTTTATTTTGTATAGTTATTGTGTTGTTGTGATTGGTTGCCACACATTTGTGTTAATAGTTGATGCCATTCTCATTCCAAAAAGTAAATTTTGCGAAGTAACATTTAATGTATTACTTGGAGATACTCCTGTAGATGCAAAACAACTGGCTGCTAATTGCTGTATTTGTTGTTGCATTACTTCATTCATTGAAGGACCTCTAGCAATTAAATGGGAAGTAGAATCTGTTACTAAAGATAATGATGATGATGAAGAAGATGGAAATACTCCCATTGATGAAATATTAAAATTGAATGGGGAATTGGAAAAATTTGATGGCTGAAATTAAAGGAAAATTAAGTTTGAAAGCCTAAAACACAATAAGGTCAATATATGCCGTTATAATGAAGAGGTAAGTCGAATGACACCAAAATCGACCTGCGGTTTCTTAAGTGTCTGAGGTTATTCCCTCAAAAATTAATATAGTTCAAACAGAATATATTTCAAAGAAATTTTTAGGTGAAATGCCCGAATATGCAAATACTAGTACAAACACAATTATTTCAATATTAAATTTAAGGTTGTTCTAAAAGGGTTTGATTTAGTAATTGATGGATAAGTGCTCAATAGATCACTCGCTCCAACAGATATAGGAGCTTCGGTGACCTAATTTAAGCGATTTAAAATTTCAAATTTAGAATTCGAGAATTGGAACAATGTGTTAATTCTATATTTTTTCCCATCAACTGTTACTGCCGACAACGGTAACCAATCTTATAAATACCAGTCTTATAGTACCTTATCTTATGTTTGCGAATTTATAAGATTGGTTAGAGTGAGCCAAGTTGAGAGGATTTTAGGGAAATTATTTAAAACGGATTATTTTTAACTTTTGACGGAAAAACAAAGTGAAAGACAACCATTACGATTATTTATCATTAATATTAGTTAAAATGAGATACTCCAGGTTTTGCCTGATTAAAGAAGAGAGAGTTTCGCGCAGTTTCTGCTAAAGCAGTAGATGATGATGCTTGGTTTATTTTTGAGTTCGATTGAATAGTTTGGCCTGAATGTTGACTTCTATTAATTTGTTGTATTATACTTCGTTGAGATGCTGAAGACGATTGAACACTTGTGCTTGCTGAAATCTATAATTAATATGTGAATTTGAATACTAGAAAACATCAAATCCTTGACTTATCACACACATTAAAAATGATAGAAGATAGGACAACTATTTTATGAGCAAGGATAAATATTAGGCAAGATCACTTTAAACGATCAAGCACAAAAACATCCATCCTTACTAAACTCGATTTAATCTCTATTACTTTTCTTAATTCAAATAATAACATCAATTTACAACCTCCCTCTCTCGTTGTCTACGGTCAGAAACAGCTGAATCAATTGGCTGACAAAAATGAGGAAAATTTGAAGGTCTATCAGGGTTCGAATTAACCAAACGTCCTTGACGAACCTTTTGAATTAAAGAAATTTAATTTATAATTTATCTAAAAATAGATTTACAGCAATTTTTGGAATTCTCCTTCCATCATTATAACGTTTAGCATGCATACAACCAACACATTTGTAATAAGCTGTTTCTATTCCACGTTTATCCTGATGGGAAGAGGAATAGCAAAATTCCTAGAAAATTTTGTAATCTTCAAAGAATTTAAAATAACTAACAAATCTTTTTCCTGGCTGTAAAACACTTTCATACAAAACCATCCTTCTTTTATATTTTGTACATGCATAATTAACAGCGCCAAAGTCAATAGTTGGTGCCATTTTAATAAATTAATCGAGTTTTGAACTTTGAGAGAGGGTAATATTGTTTCAACTTTACGCAAGAGGGGTAGGTAGTGGGCGATTAATCGATTAATTTCGGTCTATTATATTAATTTCGGTCTATTATATTTAATTTCGGTCTAATTTTAATACTTCTAAAATGCGATAAAAAATATTTAATATAGTATACTATTTATCGAGAGAACTTCACTACGTTAATGATTAGATGGCTCTTGTCCAGTTTATGCGTCCCATGAAAGTATATGCGTCCCATCAACAAAAAATTGGATATTTCTTGGTGTTGCAAAGTAGGGGTATGGTTCCAAAGCATTTCTTCATGTTCGGGATCTAGGTCCACTGGGTCTGGGACCGTTCCTTACCATATCCTTCGAAATTTCTGTAAGTTATAGCCAATTTTTAAAAATTTCAGAAAAACGATTTTAACTTTCAGAAATTTCGAGGTATAGGGTAAGGAACGGTCCCAGACCCAGTGGACGTAGATGCCGAACATGAAGAAATGCTTTGGAACCATACCCCTACTTTGCAACACCAAGAAATATTCAATTTTTTGTTGATGGGACGCATATACTATCATGGGACGCATAAACTGGACAAGAGCCGATTATATTTAGTATAAGAATCAGTGATGTCAAAGTTCCAGAATTTCTCTGGAACTAGTTCCAGTTCCAGAACTAGGTTTTTAATTTTAGTAGTTCCAGTTCCGGAACCAGGTTTTTAATTTTCGTAGTTCCAGTTCCAGTTCCGGAACTCCAATTTTAAAACTCCTTAGTTCCAGTTCCAGTTCTGGAACTAGTTCCAAGCTAGTTCTGGTTCCAAATTTTTAATTTTTTTTGAACATGAAAAGATTGATCATTTTTAACAAATAAAGGCATAGGTAATTTAGAAAATCATTTAGTTTTAGGCAAAATCGCATTCACGGGATCCCGTAACGGGATTTTTTTCAAAATTTTTACGGGACAAGATCCCGCGGGATTAATCCTCTAAATCCCGTAATCCTGATAATCCCGTTCTAAAATTTAGCGGGATTTCGGGATTTTCACATAATAGATATCGGGGAGATATGAGGATTTGAAGGGATTAAGGGATTTAAAAGGATATCTGGGGATATTTTTGGTGATATCTGGGTTATAAGAGGATTATGAGTGATAACGGAGGATTTAAGGAGATTGTAGGATAAACTGGAGGATTAAGAGGCCGAAAAAATCCACTTTTCAGCGCCGCAGGCGAAAATTTTGAGAATTTTTAAGGTCGAAGGCCTAAAAATCCACTTTTTCAGAGCCGCAGGCGAAAATTTTTAGAATTTCTAAGGTCGTAGGCCAAAAAAATTCACTTTTTCAGCGCCGCAGGCGAAAATTTTTAGAATTCTGGAGCTCAAGCAGCCAGATTTCTTCCATACTCAGCGCGCTGCAGGTAATTTTCGAGGAAATTTTGTCAAAAATATACCCCCGGGAACTAGTTCCAGAACTAGTTCCAAAGCTAGTTCCAAACATCTACTAGTTCCGTAGTTCCAGTTCCAAGCTAGTTCCGGACATTTACTGGTTCCGTAGTTCTAGTTCCAAACTGGTTCCAGATAATCGTTAGTTCCGTAGTTCTAGTTCCGGAACTGGAACTAGAACTAACTAGTTCCGGAACTAGAACTGGAACTTTGACATCACTGATAAGAATGTTATTTTGTTTTTAAAAGATTTTATTTTTATTCAGAAAATATAGACAAATTTTAAAAATAAGCAAAGTTATCTAAATATAGCTATATTAAAATGGCACAGCTAAAAACAAGACTTACTTAGAAATAATCTAAAAAAACAAAATATTATAGCAATAAATATTTTAAATAACTTATAAACAAGGATAAAAGTGATGATCTTTGTTTTCGTTATATAATATTATAATAATCTTGATGTTCGCGTTTAAAAAATTAAAGCTCCCGGCCGAAGGCCGGGAGCCTCCTGAAAGTTGTACATCCTGGGGGGTACTTTTAAAGGCGCATTTAGGAAAAATAGTCACTCGGCGCCACGACTTTTCCTTTGCGCCGAAACGACCCCATGAATTTTGCTATCTCGCGAACGGAAAGTCGGAGCGCTTAGGTCCCGCTGGGAGGATGACGTCCCGCATTTAGTAGATATTAAATAAAAAAAAATTTTTGAAATTCGGTTAAGCCCCGGGGTAGTTATGCCTGCGTAACCCTTATTAAATGGTGGCATTTTGTCGTGGTCATGGGTAGCGGTCAATTGTACTTTTCCCATATCTCGGGAACGGACCGACGGATTTGGATGGGACTTGGGGGGTTATAGGTAAACGGCCAAGAGAAAATTATTGGGCATGGTCGTTTTGGTGCCGCACTTGAGTGTGGCACTGAAACGACCGGATGAAAATTTCAAAGTGTTATAGTGGGTTTTTCAGAAGTGTGGGGTCTTGGGGCCTGGGAGTAATGTTGGAGGGTAGAGTGTGGGGAAGTTATCGGGTGTTGGACACTTGAGTCTATGGTGAACTTTTGGGGGTGTTTTGAGTCAAAGTGTCAGGGTCGAAAAGTCGACTTTTTGAAACGCGAATTAAAACGCGTTTTCGATAGCCCATTCGAAAGAGCGTCCCCTGGCGGTCAGAAAAAGGTATAATATGTCGGGGGTACACTTGAGTCTCAAAAAGTTATAGCCAATTTGGCCAAATGTCGCAAAACTTTTTGAGACTCTACCGTCCCGGAGAAATTTTATAAAATTTTTTCGAGGCCGGAATCGTACTCAGCGGGTGTCAGAGTACCATATAGGCCTATTTTTGGGTCAAAATTCGAAAATTTTGTCCCCGCCCTCAGAACCAAAGGGGTACCCCTTTTGCCCGAAATTCTCGAATTTTTAAATCGCCATAACTTTTTTTGGGATTTTCGGATTGGGATGGGGTCTCTTTCTAAAAATAGTCCTAAAAATTAGGTATTTTTAGAGTGAAGAAAATTTCGAAAAAAATCGAAATTGGGGGAGTAGGGGTCGAATTTCGAAAAACCCAAAAATTTTCGGTTTTTCGAAAAATTTTCGGGAATTTTGCCTGTGGTTAGGGGCATAGGTATTTTTCTTGGATAGAGAAGATTTTTCTGCATAGAATTAGCTTTTAAAATTTAAAAAAATGTTAACTTTAAGAAAGTTATGAATTTTTGAAAATTTGGTCGATTTTTTCGGCCAAAATTTCCAACGAAAAAAATAAATTTTTCAAAATGGCCATAAATAGGCCAAATGTTATATCAATCGAAAGCTCTCATCGAGCTGAGTATAAAAATATTTTTTGAAAAATTTTCTGACCATTTTGTACAAAGTTACAAAAGATCGAAATTTTGGTTGTGGGGGGTTTGGGGGCCGAAGGCCCCCAAACGGCGGGCCAGAGGCCCGCCGTGCGAGGGCCGAAGGCCCGAGCACTCCGAGGCCGAAGGCCGAGGAGTTTGCGGCGAGGGCCGGAGGCCCGAAGCAACGCTCGGGCCGAAGGCCCGAGCAGTACAAAAGATCGAAATTTTGGTTGTGGGGGGTTTGGGGGCCGAAGGCCCCCAAACGGCGGGCCGGAGGCTCGCCGTGCGAGGGCCGAAGGCCCGAGCACTCCGAGGCCGAAGGCCGAGCGAGTTTGCGGCGAGGGCCGGAGGCCCGAAGCAACGCTCGGGCCGAAGGCCCGAGCAGTACAAAAGATCGAAATTTTGGTTGTGGGGGGTTTGGGGGCCGAAGGCCCCCAAACGGCGGGCCGGAGGCCCGCCGTGCGAGGGCCGAAGGCCCGAGCACTCCGAGGCCGAAGGCCGAGGAGTTTGTGGCGAGGGTCGGAGGCCCGAAGCAACGCTCGGGCCGAAGGCCCGAGCAGTACAAAAGATCGAAATTTTGGTTGTGGGGGGTTTGGGGGCCGAAGGCCCCCAAACGGCGGGCCGGAGGCCCGCTGTGTGAGGGCCGAAGGCCCGAGCACTCCGAGGCCGAAGGCCGAGGAGTTTGTCGGCTATTTTGGTTGTGGGGGGTTTGGGGGCATGGCATAACTTTGCCGGCGAGGGCCAAAGGCCCGAAGCAATGAAAAGGCAGGGCCAAACTTTGCCGGCGAGGGCCGAAGGCCCGAAGCAATTAAAAGGCATGGCATAACTTTGCCGGCGAGGGCCGAAGGCCCGGAGCAATGATAAGGCAGGGCATAACTTTACCGCCGAGGGCCGAAGGCCCGGAGCAATGAAAAAGCAGGGCTAATCTTTGCCGGCGAGGGCCGAAGGCCCGAAGCAATGAAAAGGCAGGGCTGATCTTTATCGGCGAGGGCCGAAGGCCCGAAGCAATGAAAAGGCAGGGCTAATCTTTGCCGGCGAGGGCCGAAGGCCCGAAGCAATGAAAAGGCAGGGCATAACTTTATCGGCGAGGGCCGAAGGCCCGAAGCAATGAAAAGGCAGGGCATAACTTTATCGGCGAGGGCCGAAGGCCCGAAGCAATGAAAAGGCAGGGCATAACTTTATCGGCGAGGGCCGAAGGCCCGAAGCAATGAAAAGGCAGGGCATAACTTTATCGGCGAGGCTGAAGGCCCGAAGCAATGAAAAGGCAGGGCTGATCTTTATCGGCGAGGGCCGAAGGCCCGAAGCAATGAAAAGGCAGGGCGATGAAAAGGCAGGGCAAATCTAATGTTTCTAGCAGCGCGCGAAGCGCGCCCCAAAGCCGTTAGGCTTTCCAACGGGCAAAACAAAATTTTACCGCCAGAGTATCCTAATAGGAATTGCATACGTAACTTACCGCCATCACCTCAATGGGCACAGCTAGTTAAGAAATCTATAATAAATTTATTTACCATTTATTTTCATGAGCCAGATATGACAAACATGTTTCTCAAAAAAATATTTGTAAATGTTGGCACACTTAAGGATTTATGATTTTTAAGCGTAAAGCCAAACGAACGAAAACTTAAGTATATTGGGAATTATATTTAAAATGTTTGGACGTTTAAATAAATTAAATAAGCTTTGCTTTTCCGGTTTTTTTAATTTATATGAACAGTAGACATATGGATCTCTGCGTTGATATGTAGTTGTTTTAGATTGGTAAATTTTAGTACATATCTCTTGGAATGAGTTCATAATCCTTTATACTATGTAGATAGAATATTCGTTTAACCGTTCATAAAATGACCCTAGAATTCCTCAATTCACCAAATAACAAGTTTATTCCATTTTTCAAAACATGTAAAGTTAAAAAAGTATTGAATAAAATGTATAAAAATGTGACTAAAACTTGATACAATTAAAATTATCTAGCTCCAGAGTAATATAGTTATAGCTAAACTCACTCAGTTTGATGATATCTTTATTAAATATTTTAAAATAAGTCTAAGAACGTCACCAAATATTTTACAGAGATTAACAGTCCATTAAATAGTTCCGAAAATTAATAAGAATTATAAGAAATACTAAGTAGAAATGTTTAACAAATGCACTTTAATAAATTTTTAAGGATTTATTAAAGTTCAATTTTGTGGATTTAAAAAGATTTTATAAATTTATCACGTATTTGTAAAAATTACATATAAAATTAAAGTAAAGCAGCTGGGCTATAGCTATTTCTCTCCTTTAGCTTCTAACCCCACTAACTCAAATCCCGACTGGCCCTGTCCCTGTTTATCTCCGATCTCGAACAAACGCTTTCCGTCTAACCCTACTCCGAACGATTATATCGAACCCGACCCCGAACTCCGTAACCCCGATAAAAGCCCCAACCCTGAATGTTAGGGTCCAACTCTGCTTTGAAATAAAAGTAGAAATCAACTGGTTTGACTATAAAGGATTTAGAAAAAATAAATGTTTACTAAAAGCAAAAACAAATAATATTATGCCAATAACTTTTGGCTTTTTTCGCTTTCCACGTCACTCTTTTTTCTCGTTTTAACTGCAAATCTAAAAAATAAATCCCCTATTTCCGATGCTCCATCTAAAAAATTAAATAAATACATGTGAATACAGTAATGTATTTAAAGCTTTTTAATCTGTTGATTTTTAGAGTATTAAATATAAATAAATAGATTTGTAAACAAAATTGGAAAAAACTAAAAATTATTTTCTAAATAGGTATACATTTTTCCGCTTATTAAATTTTGTTTAGTGATAGAGAACATTGAATAATTTTTTAAAAATTTATTTGCAACAAAGCTATACCCCCAAATAGAGGTAAAGAAGGATATCAAGTATTAGGATAATAAAAAGATATAGCAGCTTAAAACCTCGAACAATAGAAGTGATTTATTTATCCAACCTTTGATATCTCTAATAATTTCCTGATTTACTCATTAATCTTCGGTCTTCTATCACTCTTATTTTTAGCACATCGTATCCCAATCATTTCTAACAAACCTCAAGATCTCTCCAAATCAACGAGGTGCATAAAATTCAAATTTAGACGCCGATCCTGACAATCCAAAACACGAATATCTTGTTGCTACCCAGGTTTCAAAATTTTTAACTTATAAACTAGAGCTACTCAGCGAAAGACATATCGAAAATTACTCATTTTTGAGAGAAAAAAGACGGTTTTATTCAATAGAAAATTAATGAGTACATCAGGAATTTGGAGGGGTATCAGAGGTTAAATGATTAAATCACTTAAATCGTTGAGGTTTTAAGCTGATATATCCTTTTATCATCCTAACTAATCCTTGATATCCTTCTTAACCGTTTCCGCACCTAATAATATTGCTCTAATATTCCACAAATAAAACAAAAATTAATATAGGGGTAGGACAACTGTCATGTCCGATGTTCATGCTGTGGAAAAATTGTGGATGGGAGATGGAATTGAACCATCATGGAATGAGCCCAGACCGAAGCACAACCGACTGTGCCACCATCCAACCCAATGCTGGGTTATTTATTTTCATTTATGTTCTTTCTGCAAGTGCGGACACAACACTCCTTCCGCCTTGCGAAATCAAGCGTCCTCGCTTGTTGCTTGTCTTCAATAACTATCATCTGTTTCGATTTTTTGGAGAGCACACACAGAAACCCATTTTTGTGGCATATGCTGCGCTTCATGCGCCTTACGCATTTTTTTTTATATTATATTAGCCTCGCAACACCGGCTAGCCTATCACAACTCAGGCATTTTTTTTTAAATTTCTCACAGGGTCTTCTCCTATTTCTCTCCACAGTGACAGAATGTCAGATCATCACAGCATTTGACGGTTCGCTTGTTCCTCAGGCTAAGCCTGGAGTGTCCGACCGCGCCATTATTATGTCTGTGGATCAGACATATTTTATTGTACAATGACCCTAAGCTCTCAAACATAATTGAGGAATTAATTTACAATATTTATTTTATCATTTATTAAATTAGGGTCAAGGGAGCAGGGTTGCGTCGTAATTACGAATTACGATTACGAATTACGAATTACGGTGTTTTTTCAGTTACGAATTACGAATTACGATTACGAAAAAATTTTTTAAATTACGAATTACGAATTACGATTACGAAAATATAGGGAAAAATTATGAATTACGAAAATAATTTTGCCAAAAAATTTTAGAATAAAAAGGATAAGAAATATTTATTTTTTCTCTCCCCTTAGTTGTGTTTATCGGTGGTTGAGTGGGTTAAAAGTCAAGCTTCACTCACTTAATATTTTGTGGTGTTTGGTTCGAATCCAAGTCTGGGAAATAAAATTTAGACAACCTATTTTTTCAAAAATAAATGTTTTTAAATTTGATTTTGATTTTAGGTTTGTAAATTTATATTTTTAATATCTTAAAATTGAAAAAAAAACTTAAAAATTTTTAATCTAGTAATAAATTTTCTAAAAATTTTTCGCCTGCGGCGCTGAAAATATAAGAGTGTTGGCTCGGGATTAAGTGAGAATGATTTGACATGATATCAAACTTAATCTGGGACGATGATTCCTCATGATTGATTAAAGAGATATCGGAGATTATTAGGATTAAGAGGGATATCAGGGAATTAATTTGGATTTGAATAATATCAGAGAAATAAGAAGACTTGGAGAGATTAATGGGAGAAGTAGCAATTATTAATAAATATTTGATTTTTAAAATTAATTTAAATATTTTTGAAAAATTACGAATATCTTTCCGGTTTTTTAAATTTATATGAACATTATACATATGGAAGTTTTACATAAATTCTAAAAAAAAGGCAAGCTTTACATTGGTTAATATAGGTGTTTTACAGATTGGAAAATTTTAGTAAAGAGCTCTTGGAATCAGTTCACAATCCTTTGTTGACACCGTTATTTACCTCGTTTCATTATTAAGTAGGAATATTAAATTTAAAAGTTTAATTCCAAATTATAAATCAAAATATTTGCTTAAGTTATAGAAATATACTATGTAGATAGTATATTCGTTTAACTGAATATAAAATGACCCTAGAATTTCTCAATTCACCAAATAACAAGTTTATTCCATTTTTTAAAACATGTAAAGTTAAAAAAGCATTGAATAAAATGTATAAAAATGTGACTAAAACTTGATACAATTGAAATTATCTAGCTCCAGAGTAATATAGCTATAGCTAAACTCACTCAGTTTGATGATATCTTTATTAAAATATTTTAAAAAATAAGTCTAAGAACGTCACCAAATATTTTACTGAGATTAACAGTGCATTAAATAGTTCCGAAAATTAATAAGAATTATAAGAAATACTAACTGGAAATGTTTAAAAATGCACTTTAATAAATTTTTAAGGATTTATTAAAGTTCAATTTTGTGGATTTAAAAAGATTTTATAAATTTATCACGTATTTGTAAAAATTACATATAAAATTAAAGTAAAGCAGCTGGGCTATAGCTATTTCTCTCCTTTAGCTTCTAACCCCACTAACTCAAATCCCGACTGGCCCTGTCCCTGTTTATCTCCGATCTCGAACAAACGCTTTCCGTCTAACCCTACTCCGAACGATTATATCGAACCCGACCCCGAACTCCGTAACCCCGATAAAAGCCCCAACCCTGAATGTTAGGGTCCAACTCTGCTTTGAAATAAAAGTAGAAATCAACTGGTTTGACTATAAAGGATTTAGAAAAAATAAATGTTTACTAAAAGCAAAAACAAATAATATTATGCCAATAACTTTTGGCTTTTTTCGCTCTCCACGTCACCCTTTTTTCTCTCTTTAACTGCCAATCTAAAAAATAAATCCGCTATTTCCGATGCTCCATCTAAAAAATTAAATATGTATATATTTGTGAATACAGTAATTTATTTAAAGCTTTTTAATCTGTTGATTTTTAGAGTTTTAAATATCTGTTTGTAAACAAAATTAGAAAAAACAAAAAATTATTTTCTAAATATATCTTTTTGTTTATTGAATAAATTTTAGTCATACAAAACATTGAATAAGTTTTTAAAAATTTAGTTGCAACAAAGCTATATCCCAGATATAGGGGTTAAGAAGAATATCAAAGATTAGGTTGATGAACATAAATCTGTCACATTTTTTGTATAAGGGAATAAATCTGTTCTTTTCTATTTCTTTTTTTAGATTTATCTCGTAAGATAATTTATTTAAATATAGCAATTTACAATTTAAATACACGAAAGGATTTAAGGAAATATTGTAAAAAATTAAAATAAACAAGTAAAAAAATGGCATTTTTATATAAGTATTTCAAAATTAAAAGAAGTACTTATAATCGGAATCAGAATTTATCAATAATTCTTAGATTAATTTATTTAAATGTGTTTACTTTATTTCACTATTAATAAAAGTTTAAAATAGAGTAGCAACCCGACGCCAGAAACATTATCTGGCGATTTTTTAATAGAACCCCAATCCGAGCCCCTAATAAATAGGATGTAATATTTTGGCTTAATATGTATAATAATTAGGTCCCTGACAATTCAGACCTCGACAATCTTGTTGCTACCCTAGTTTCAAAAATTTGATTTTACAAACTAGAGCTAGAATAATAGTTTTAGAAGACCGACGATTAATACGAAAATCAGGAAGTTTGTAGGGATATCGGAGGTTGGATGAATAAATCTTATCGTTGGAGGTTTTAAGCTTTCCTTTTTTCATCCTAATCCTTGATACCCTTCTTAAATCTTTCCGCACCTAATAATATTCCTCTAATATTCCACAAATATGACAAATTAACATAGGGGTAGGACGGCAATCTCTAAGTTTAAATACTGTATGATTTACCTATTTATACACACATAAAAGATTTCTAAATTAGGAATTTTATTTGTTGTTTTTTGCTTTTTACCTGTTAATTTTGATAGTAAATAAAATATTTATAAATACTTTTAAATACGTATTTAAGTATTTAGATGTTTTTTTGTTAAAAATAGATAAAAATGCAACATTTTCGTTGCTATTTCCTGTCTTTTCAGAATAAAATTTTTGTTTTTTTATCTTCGAGAATAAAATAAAAATAAAAATATAAATACAGCTGTAATACAGGTGCTCGTTGACAAAAGTTTATTTTTAATTATTTCAGTAGAAAAGTGATAAAATGGATAAAATAGGTACTTTAGCAGAAAATATGAGACGAAAATTAATTTTTTAATGTCTTGATTTTCTTCACACTTTTTAAAAACAGAATTTGTAGGCAATTAATAAGCCAAATTATTCATAAAACCTTCAAATATCTAAAAAAGCCAGAAGGGATTTTTTGACTCCACTAATAATCAAAAATAAAAAAATGCTTCTAAATGAGAAAGCGAGACAATTAAAAAGGCGAAAATTCAGCGAAAGACTGGTGGCAAAAAGATACACAACTGTATCTTTTCTCACCCGTAAGATACTCAACTGATACACAACAAAATATAAATAGAAATCTTTGGAATATGTCGTTTGTGTAAATATGTTTGGAATAAACAGAATATAATAAAGACCGGACCGAAACCAGATCTCGATTATTTTTCTATATTTCGATATCGATTCTTCTACTATACTCCAAGTCCATTCTCTAGTATATCAAAATTTCTAACTTACTTTCTAGAAGTAAGATTTCATAAATCCATTAAAATACTGTAGTTAATTCTAATTTTTATTTAGTTTTGGAGCTAATTTATTAACTAGTTAGAGAGTTGGAATAAAAGCAATTTAAAATAAAAATGTTATTTTTAGAAAATAAATTTACATTTATAAAGACTATTTCACTGTAATGCATTTTTTAGATTATTATACAAAATCTGGAAGGAAAATTATTGGAAAATTAGTAAATATTTTATTCCTTCCATTTTTACTTCCTTTAGGGAATCCCCCTACTTTTTTTATTTATTTAAAAGCAATGTTTTCAGGATTTATTTTCACGTGAATTACATTTGACTTTTCGTACTTAATAAACTAAAAGTTTAACTAATTCAGAGTAAATATTTTAAATTATTTTTGTGTAAATTTATAATAAGAAATTTATAATAAATTTATAACGTGTATCTTTCCACGTGCCTGCAAATGTTTGTCAGCAACTCGATATCCGACGCATTTTTTTAAAGTTGCACCGCATTTTTAAAGTTTCATTTTTTTAAAGTTCCACATAAATCAAATATTATGGATTTTCATTAAGCCAAGAAGAGATAATTCCATTTTCTTAACGACGCAGACGAAAATCTTAAAAGTATTATCTTAATGAAGGCATAGACAAATTTCACTTATATAGCGCCGCATGCGAAAATTTTGAGAATTTTCGAAGGTCAAAGAACCCAATTTCTTCATTTTATGTAACAAATTTCATGGCAAATATTGGATTTCGGCTCGGGTTTTCGAAAATTTCTCGGATCGAGTTTTGTGTCGAAAAAAGAAGTAAGTTTACGGGAATAATTAAAAATCCCGTAATTGAGAGAAAATTCCCGTGATCCAGTAACCGGATTTTTTAAAAAGTCTAACTGGACATTGCCCAGCAGTATTTTATTGGTATACTTTAAGACTTAATATCAAAAAATCGGATTCGGCTCAATTAGATTTGTATATACCCCAAAACCATCACATACTCCCTCATAATTACAGATTTATGTTAGGTTAATTTTGAGAATGTTAAATTTAATTTATAAAAAATGAAATAAATTTAAAATAAATAAAATAAAAATTATTTCTAATTAAAATTTTGTTGCATTAATTGTTGTATTGCTTGTTGAGGATTCTTCATAATTTCAGCGAATGCTTCACTTGGAGTTTGAGTAATATTCGTTGTTGGTCGAGCAGCTTCTTTTTTGTTGTGTTCATAATTTTTTAAAACTCTAAAAAATTTAACAAAATTAATTTTAAAATTAAATTATTTTGAACATGAAACTTTGTCCCAAAATTTTTTTAATTATTTAGAGTATGTCAGTTGATTATCTAACCAAAGGTAATGAATTTTCCAAGTCATTTCATTATCTTTGTTATTATTCGCTATTTTGATTGGCACATCCCTTTCACATGTTCACTATGTCATAGCTATGTAAAGGTATTAGCTAAGGACAGGCTAAACATCCCCACAAGCTAGGGATTGGATAAACAAAGCCCTTAGGGAAAATAATGGTAATATGTGCCTAAGATTATTTGATAGAATAGCATACCGTATATACTGTATTAATTACCCTGGGTAATTATTGTTTCGATCTCTCGCTGGAGGGGGTAATAAAAGCAGGTGGGGTAATTATTTGAGGGAGGGCAATTATTGTTTCGACCTGTAAATTTTTTATTTCATCGTAAAGATATGAACAGTAATATACAATATGTTACCGAATGCAGAGATAAATATTAGTAAATTTTTATAGATATTTTTTATTCCCTTAATACTTTCATATATAATATACCCCAATACGGTACAATAACACCAATGCTTCGTCCCTGGGAGATATAAAGACACGATTGTCATGTGTATAAAAGTATGTATGATTCCTATTTAGGGAATATACCCTACATTCTGTAAATATACTTCTTATAATATGACTAAAGACAGAATATTGATCCATAAATGCTTAAAAATTAAAAGTATCCGGGTTATCCTCTCCAAATCCTTTTATTTTCTTGATTTATTTTTTTATGATCCTTAAAATGCCCATTGTTAAAATCATAATGTTTTTTAATAAATATTTTCAACATTAGCTTATAAAAAATAGGGGGTAATTATTTGAGGGAGGGCAATTATTGTTTCGATCTCTTGCTAAAGGGGGTAATAAAAGCAGGTGGGGTAACTATTTGAGGGAGGGTAATAAATACAGTATATACGGTATGTACTTCCATATTCCTATTTATCTATAAAATCTAACCTTCTAGCAAACACTTCTCTCTCAGATGGCCAATCACAATCATTTCCTTGATATATTGGTTTTGGGGAATTCCAAAATAATTTTCCTCCAAATCCCTTTTCTATATAAAAATATTTTTAATTTTTTAAAATTCTTTTAACCTTTTAAAAAGTCCATAACTTCTTTATTATATTTTTTAAAGAAAAGCATTGCTTCTCTTGCATAAACCGTTAATGATAATTTACTGGCATCTTTAAAATAGGTGTAAAATTATTCTTAAAACAATATTATACATATTTTGAACTTTTAAATCTATGCTTAATTTAAAAGTGGAACGTGTGACGCAAAATTTCCACGAACCTCCGATATCTTATCTTGTATTTCTTATTTTGCACTATGCTTTTTCCTTATTCATTCCTACTCTCTTTAATGCTCCAAAGGCGGAACTTTCTGTAGGTATTGAAATTTCTGTTGAGGAACATTCATTCTTCCGGAACTAGCCAAACTTTTTTGACATTAATCCTGTCTTAGTCTAACTTTCTAAAATGCTCAAAGCCCGACTTCGTAAAAATCAATGTATCTCTTGGTTCAAGACCAAGAGCCTCGTATGTCTCTATAGTTTAATAAAAATTTTCTCAATACCCACCAGTTACAATAATATATTGTATATCTATTTCGTCAACTTGAGTATCATTTCCAAATTTTGGTCCAATTTTGATTATATAAACTAGAAATTATAATTATTATTTTAATTATTTTCCATATTTACTTATATAATTACTCTCTCCCTTTTAAATGCCCCCTCCAGCCAAAGGCTGAAAAATAGCTACCCAAGGTAATTATTTGAGTAAATAAGGTACTCTATAATTTTAAATTAATCCTTTACATTGTCTTGGGTAAAAATATTCTTCAGTATACATCCAATACTTGCCAGTACCTACTTTATTTAAATCCCTTTTAAAAGTCTCAATTGGTCCATTTTTTGACACTGCACGATAAGCTTCCTTTTTAATTTTTTTTAAATTTAATTTTTTTTGTCTCATTAAAAACCTCAATAGAAAATCCATCTTCACCCATTACACTATTCGGTTTAACTTTAAAAAATATTTTAATGAAAGAATTATTTATTAATTACAATAGCTAACGGCACAATACATTTGCGGCCTGTTAATGTCAAAACTGACAGATGCTTTATAGACTTGAAACCTTTAAATTTTGTTAAGAATAAATTATTTTTATAGTTAATTTTATAAATAAATTCAAAAATGATTTACAAAAGAATGGATCAAAAAGAGAATTGAAAATTAGTTGTCTTGGTAGCTGATATTGACCAATACCGATATACGGCGGAAATGAATTGAGAAATAATCTCTCCTATTGATCGACCTATCCGCAGTCCATATAATCCAAGAAATTAACTATGAGAAGGATCAATTGGTTGATCAAATAATGATCAACCCTATATTATTGCCGATCTGAGGATAATGTTGTTGCCTGTTTAATCACTGTTAAGGGTTGAGCGGTGAATAATGCCCAGCAGGAATAACAACAATGATCAAAGAATTCCTTTTCATATTCCGCTCATTCTTAGCTCTAATATAGAACTGTGTAGGGATGTAAGTAAGCACATTCAACTTTATTTAAAAAAATAAATCCAACCATTTTCCCATAATAAGGGCTGAAGGAACATCGACAGTCTCTGCTGGATTTTGAATCATTTGGCCGATACCGCTAATAATTTCAGCAAAATTTTGAATATCCCACTAAATATTACAAGTTTTACTTGATAATTTATTTAAATAATTTACAGGATTTTCGCCAATAGCATTTACATTAATATTTAATATCAATAATGACGATATAAGATAGAATAATAATTCTGGGAACATTTTAATATCTAATGTTTTTATCTGTTTTTAAATCTTTTAATAATTAATAAACAAAAATCTATGAAAATTACTAAATAGATATTACATAGGTATCTAATGCTGGGAATTTTCAGTCGTATACATATACATAGTCATAAAAAGAATTTTCTCTATATTTTTGCTCTAAATTTTAATTTTTAATAATATAGCGCGCAAAAAATATATTGAAAAATCTATCCAAAATGATTGTTAAAAATAATGAAAAAATACGTTAATGGTCATTCTCGGTTTTTTGAATGGATAACCGCAATCCACTCATTTTGCGATTAAAGTGAACTAAAAATGGAAGGATTTATTGATGGGTTTATCCCTTTTTAAATAAATTTTAATTTTTGAATTAGAGAGAGAGAGATTCAAACAATCTAATTGTGATGGATGAAATTATTTTAGCAAATTTTTCGATTATATTTTGGGTCAAACTTGTGATGAATCTCGATCGAAAAAATCTCGATCATTTTTAGAGAAGTCGATCCTAGATTCTTTATATTTATCGAGGTTAGTGGAGATTTATTGAGATTATTAAGATTCATAGATTTTTAAAAATTTGATCTTTTTGGATAAAATAGTAATAGAGATAGCCAAAAAATTTTGAAAAAAAATTTAAAAATTCTCTGGGACTTTCAAAATTCTCAAAAATTTTCGCCTGATGCGCTAGAAAGGAAGATTGGGTACAACTCTAGATAAATTCTCCCGAAATCCTTCCAGTTCTGTTCTGAAACTTTTAATGTAAAAAATTTTTTTATTTTTTATTAAACAATTTAATATTTTTTATCAATTTAATATAGATTAATATTTAGTTATTTTGTTTGACTTTGACCTCATACATTTTATAAAATATTTATAAAAACATCCATTCATTATTTTTTTAAAAAAGAAATTTTTTCACAAAAATCTGACAACATTTAACATACATATTTTCCTCTAATTTTTAATTTCTTATCTGCAATCATTTTATCACTAATTATTTATTTTTATTAATTAATTGATCATTATTTCCTTCAAAGTTCATTTGCATTATAATTTAGTCAATTTAAATTCTTTTTATTTTTTACAAGAACTTTGTTAATACTTATAATTAATACATATCTCCAAATAATTATAAGCTTAACATCGATTTTAGTGTTTCTATACTTATGCCGCATTAGTTGAGCTATTTTACGTGATATTTTTTAGTATTAATACCGTATATGCTCTAATAATTACCCTGGGTAATCATTGTTTCGACCTCTCGCTGGAGGGTGTAATTAATCGAGAGGATGGGCTAAATTTGGGGTATTTATATCTCAATAAATCGCGGAGGAAATCCATTTATTTTTTGATATTGATTCTTATAATGTTTCAATAATTAAAATTGACAATGATTCTTTCAATATTTTTAAAATTAGAGAAGGAAAGGGAGGGGGCAATTATTAAAGAGGGTAATTATTCGAGCATTTACGGTAAGTGAATATTGTTAATATTGTTTAAAAATTTAAAATCTTGGTTAAATATTGTTAATTATTTTATTGTTTTTAATTAGGTATTTTTAAATATTTTCATAAATATTGCTTAAAAATTTCTATTTAATCCAAATAATGACTAAAATCCGTTCTAGTTTTCTAATTTAAAACATTAAAATCTGAGTGTCGGTGCATTATTTGTCGAGGATGCACTTTAACTCCGAATTAGCCATAAAAAATAAAGATCTTAATTATCGGTATTTTTGCTAATAAATATTTTAAATTTACAATTAATTTTTAATACCCTATTTAAATTATTACCCCTCTCAATATTAAATAGCGAATTGCATGAGAAATTTGCTGTAGTAAAATTGAAAAAATGTGCAAATGCTATCATTAAAACTGGAATATTCTCCCTTTCATTTTAGGTACATTTATTGATATTTCTATATTTTTCCTTTCATTTATTTTTAGTTTTTGTTAAATTTTGTCTGTACCGATTTGGTACTTTTATCAATAAATTTTGTAAAATAAAATTTTTGTTATAAAATATTTCACGCTGCTTATATTAAATTTTCTAAGTAAAACATAATTAATTATTTTTAAAGTTCATTAAAGGAATAGAAAAAAATGCGCCGAGTACTTACTTCAACAAAACTAAAAAATTCTTCATCTGTTAATACTTTACCAACTCTTTTTATTATCCGTAATCAAAGCAGAATTGCTTCTTCTCCTTTACAAATAAAAAATGACAAAAATAATTCTTTAAAAATACAAAAATCTTCTTTTAAAAATAATAATATTAATATAAGACAAATAAATTCTGATTCTTTTTCTGATAGGTAGATTAAGTGATTATGATGATAAATTTAGTTTTCTTGATTTTAGACATAATGGTCCTTGTGGTATGTGAAATTAAAAAATATTTTTTCTAAATTAATTTTCAAAATATATTCTAGAGTTGGAAAAACAACAAATGCTTCGTTATCTGGGATTTAAGGCAAATATTTTATTTTATGAAATAAAGCCGGGCCTCACTTGTGTATGTGACTAAATAATTCCATAAACGGGGATATAAAATTCCCCATCCGTACATGAAGATGGTGAATCCCCCCCCCTCCCCACTCTCCCACTCTCGAGTCCATTTTTTAAGATTTACAAAACTATCTGAAAAAAGGATTAGCTTTTTGTATGTTCACAGATGAGGTAAAAATCCCGGGTGAAGCTCGGGGTTGCCTCGCCTACTCCAATGGGGGTACTTTATATCATAATTTTGTCAAAAGTTGTTCTATCATATTATGCATGTTTACACACACTCAATGCACACTTAAGTGTGTGTATCTCAGTTGAGGTCCGATTATAATTCTTTGTAAAATCTTTGTATTTAATCTGTGTAATTTAAACATATTTTTTAAAAAGGATTTGGATGAGTTAACGAACACAAACGTGCCAGAAAGTATTCGTTTACGCCAAAAATTGGGAAAACAAATACCCGAGGAAGGTGTAGACGAATCTAAAATGTTAAACGAATTAAGTGAGATTGCTTCATTAAACAATCCTTACAAAACTTTTATTGGTAAATTTAGAATAAATTAATTAAAAAGGTTAAAACTATACAATTTTTAATTTATGGCCAATTTTTATCAAAGTCTTAGATTTTCCTGTTGGTAAGAGGTAATTCTCCAAAATCGAACTCTGTTACAATTAGTGTTGCTAGCTCACTCGACCCGAAACTCGAAAGATCGAGCGAGCCGAGACTTTTCACACGAAAAGCTCGAAAACGAACCGAATCGAAAAAAACCCAACTCGAAATTATTACGACCTCCTGCAGCTTGTTTTACATAGGATAAATAACTACAACCCCTTTTTATGATTCGGACCAGAATTATCTGTTTTATATATTTTTGATTAAAAATGAATTAAGTGAATAATTTTTAAAAATAATTTATTACTCATTTTATTTTAATTTTATTAATTTTTAGGTATGGGATTTTATGGTATGTTATTATTTAATATACTTCATTTATCAAAAATTTATGAGAAATAATTTTAAAGATTGTATTGTACCTTCAGTAATTGTCAAAAATATGTTTCAAAATGCTGGATGGTGATTATTTAAATTTTAAAAAAATTTAAAAAATAATCGGGGCTACTTCGTTATCCATTTTTTGCAGACCATGTATGCGGACAAATTTTACGTTCTTTACTTCTCTCCCTATGTCTAGGTTTGGCGGTTCCTGAGAAATCTTTGGATATGTATCAGGAACCGATCCGAAAACTTTTTAATATCCAACCTTTTTCGGTTTCGAATATCGCAACCGCCAAACATTCCTACGTCAACTAAATAACAAACAAGATTAATTTAATGTACATTATTATAAATAAAACCGAACAGTATTAATTTCTTACATGTTTTATTAGCTAGCGATTTTATTATGAAAATTTGAGATTACCCTGCGAAAAAATTTTTTTTAATTTTTATTACTTAAATTTCTAGGACTTCCCCATATACTCCTTATCAACCAGAAATAGCACAGGGACGCTTAGAAAGTCTTTTAAATTTCCAGACCATGATATCTGATTTAACTGGTTTACCCTTTGCAAATGCTTCAGTAAATTAAATTTAAAATAAAATTTTTTTATAAATTTCACTTAAAGTTGTTAGATGAAAGTACTGCTTGTGCTGAGGCTATTGCTTTAGCTGTTCGTGTAACTAAAAGGAGAAGTTTGTTTTTACGTTGAGAAATTCTGAAATTTTATTTCCGAGTAAAGAACAAATTTTAAATTCTTAAAATAAAAATTTGTAACATTTAAAAAAATTTTTGTCAAAAGTAAAAATTCCAAGAAAAATTCAAAAAAATCCACGAAAAAATATTTGTTCGATACTCAAAGACACTGGGGCCAAAATTTAGCCAAAAATTTCAAAAATATCATAAAAAATCTATAAAAATTCAAAGCATATTTGATCGGTTATATGCTGACAAGGCTTTACTAAAATTTTATTTTTCGCGTGTATCCTTAGAAATCGTGATTTTGATTTGAAAAAATCTTACAATTAAATTTTCTATCATGATATATTCGTAGTCACTTCTTGGAACTCTTAGTATATCCGGAACTTAACCAAACATCCGACAAGAAATATCCTCATCTTCTTCGATTTTTCGATAACTCTACTCTTAATAAATTTATTTACAGCAATCCTTTATGATACTGGATTACATCCACAAAATATTGGTGTAATGGCTACACGTTCAGCACCAATGGATATTAATTTTAAACCATTGGATATTAACGAAGGAAGTGTTAATAACAAGTTTGGGGATAATATTGCTGCAATTATTTTACAATATCCCAACACAGAAGGGTTAATTTATGAAGATTTGGATTTATTAGTTCAACATGCACATAAAAAAAAGGTGAATAGATAATTTTGAAAAATTATTGAAGTCACACTGATATAACTTCGAGTTCCAAAGCCTTTAGTGGATAAAACAAATTATGTTAAATAAATACATAAAAAGGTGCAAATATTAAAAAAGGCAAATAGAAAGCATAGGCCAGATCAGATATTATAGTTCTTATAATTAAATAATGACCTTCTTGTTTAAGTATTTATGAAGGGCATTAATATGTCAAGAGTAAGGTAATAAGTGAATAACACAAATATGTAATAGATACATATGTGTCGGGAATGATGATAAACTGAAGGCGTCAGAATCCCTTTTCACATATGAAAAACAGGGTTGGGCTGTTTTGCCATTTTGCTCTTTATAATCTGTGAGGGTCCATCCCTCATGAAAAGTTAAAATGCACGTGAATAAGCACAAACACATCCCTTCATACTTAAATAAATCTTCTATATTAATTTTTAGATTCTCGTTATAATGGTTTGCGATTTACTTTCTCTAACACTTTTACGTTCTGCCGGGGATTTGGGTGCAGATATTGCAGTAGGTAGTGCTCAGCGGTTTGGACTTCCTCTTGGTTATGGCGGGCCTCATGCTGGGTTTATGTCTGTTGCCAATTTAGCTCTGGCTAGACAAATGCCTGGAAGGATTGTTGGAGTTTCTAGGTGTTTTTGGGAAATTATTTGAGTTATTTTTTTCAAATATTTAGAGATCAACAGGGAAATATTGCTTATCGTCTAACTCTCCAAACTAGAGAACAGCATATTCGAAGAGATAAAGCAACCTCCAATATTTGCACTGCTCAAGCACTTCCTGCTAATATTTCTGCAATGTTTGTGTTTTTTAATTTGTTTGGCGGAGGGATATTGAGAGAATTTTAAGAAAAATTATTTTTGAATATTTTAAGGTATGCAATCTATCATGGACCCAATCGCTTAGCTTATATTGCCAAAAAGATACATAAAGCTACATCATTTCTTTCTCAAAGTAATATGATTTTATTCAGATTCTGTACTAATTTAATGTTTCCCTCCTCACCAGAGGTGGGTCTGAACAGTCAGAGGTGTCGGAAATCGGAAGAGCCGGAAATCGGTACTGGCTCAAAAGTCGGAACTTGGAAATCGGAAATCAAAATTTTTTCGGAAATCGGAAGGAAAAAAACGCCTGAAGTATGAATTCCGTATTTCGACCCACCTCTGCTCCTCACATCAATTTTCCTTTTTACTATCAATCATTTATTTCCCTCCTTTTAGTGACAAACATTTGTTCCCCTCATTAACATTCATTTTGATGAAGTTTCCCTTAATTAAAATAATGGAGGAAAAAATGAATGAAAGTTTTGCGCCGCCATAATTTATAAAAAATATTTACAGTCGGACCTAATTATAGTGTACTCCTTAAAAAAATGGTATCCATGAGCTGAAGGAATTTCGGGAAGTACAATATTTCGGGAAGTACAATAGCCCACTCTAATAAACCGACACTCTAGAGGAAGGTTTAAAAATAAACCAACACCCTAGAAGGGTCATCTTCAAAGAACTTGACTTTCAAATCAGGATAAATGGTCTACTACCCCTATTCAGACATGATTTTCTGCCAGAAGAGGATTCACTATAGTGTAGGGTTGTCGGGTCAAGATATCAGGTTCTTAAAAAGGCCGGATAGCCGAAAATTTTAGGTCGGATATCGGATCCGGATCTTGATATCCGAAGATCTCCAACTATCCTACATCTTCTATAGTGAGGTCCGGCTGTAGTTTTTCATAATTATTAATGATAGTGGCGGCGCAAAAGTCGTCCGGCGCAAAAGTCGCGGCGCAAAAGTCCCCCGGCGCAAAAGTCGCTCGGCGCATAAGTCGCGGCGCAAATGTTCTCGGCGCAAAAGTCACGGAACCTTAAATAAGTACCCAGAATAAATATTTATCTTCTGATAATTAAAAATTAATTTTTTAAGCCTTAAAAGCTAATGGAATTCAAGTTGTCCATAAATGTTTTTTCGATACATTAAAAGTCCTTCCATTAAATAAACATTTATTTGATATGAAATGTGAGGAAAAAAGAATAAATGTTAGAAATTATAATGATGGTTATATCGGTATTTCTTTGGATGAAACAACTAAAAGTAATTTTTAAAAAAATATTTTTTTAAATAATTTTTATAAAGTTGGTGATATTTGTGATATTCTTTATTTATTTGGAATTAATATTTGTGAGGTATATTGTTTCTTGATTTCATATCATTAATTAGTTATAGTAGATTGTTTTATTTATGCGCAAAGGGCTCATTATTTATCTGACAACCCATTATAATCAGAGCTTGACATTATTGTAGGGACTTGTATCCATGGTTGTTTCGTACAAACTAACCCTGGGACGTTTTTCAGACAAGACCCAGTCCAGAAACCTCGCTCCACCCCAAAACAGATTTTATCAAAATATACACTTTACGGTCTACCGTTCCTTGAAACCCCGACCCTGGTCAGTGTTTATGAGTTCTACTTACATATAATTAAATTAATTAAATTCTTTTTAGAAAGAAATTAAAAATAAATTAATGGAAACTTCAACACCCTTAATTGGTAATTCTCTACATTCTAGACATTCACCTTTTTTAACTGGGCATGTATTTAATAGTTATCATAGTGAAACACAAATTATTAGGTGAATAATTTTTAATAATTTTATCAAATTTTAAAATTGAAAAGTTATTTCCAAAAAAATACCTTTTCCACACCCTTCTTTATCAGTATGGCCAGTATTTAAAAATCCTTAATTTGCTCTCTTAATATTTTTAACTACATATGTTAAATACCAACTAACACGGTCATTTAACCACATTGCCAGTTAAGCCTATTATATACATTATTTATCATTGTACCTTTAAAGCCGCAGTCATAAGTTCATTTAATCCTAGGTAGGGACTAGACCTTATTTTTTCTGTACTTGCGGACATGGATACAATTTTGGCACGAATAAATGATTATGGCAAAAAACAAACTTTTCCAAACGAAAAATATTTTTATTAATAACTTTAAATAGAGACCGGACCGAGACATGATCTCGATCGAGAATCACGGTTATCGAGAATCGGTATTTTCCGAGATCTAGATTCCTGTACAACACTCCCAGTCCGGTCTCTAATTTTAACTACCTATAATTTATTTAAAGATATATGAAAAGACTTGAAAACAAAGATCTCTCACTTGTACATTCAATGGTTAAAATAATTTTATTTTCGATTTAATTTTCGAAATTATAGATTCCCCTAGGTTCTTGTACAATGAAATTAAATGCAAGTTGTGAATTAATTCCAGTAAATCTTTTAAAACTCTGTTTAAATTAAAAAAAAATTATTTAAAGATAAGCTGGCCAAAATTTGCTAATATTCACCCATTTGTACCCACAGAACAAGCAAAAGGATATTTTAAAGTAATTTGGAATTAATTAGTGTAATTCTTATTTTTGTTAGATTTTTAATTATTTGGAACGTTGGTTGTGTGAACTTACTGGTTATGATAAATTCTCTTTACAGCCTAATAGGTACTAGTAAATAATTATTATAATATTAAAAATAATTGTCATGATGCGTCGACAATTTTCAATTTTTTAAATCTAGTAAATTTAAATGAAAATATATAAGGTTAGATAACAGCGCTGGGCGAAATCTAAAATAAACAGCGAAGTCCAAAACTTTTCGAGCTGAAAAATGTGAAATATGCGAAAGATCCCCCTTACTTCCCCTCCCTCAGTCTATTTTTTGTTTTATTCGTAAAGCTCTTCGAGCAGGGTTGAATGCAGAATTAGCCAGTGGAAAATCTCCGAGTGTGTCAATGTGTCAATAGTGAGACACTTTTTTTACTAGTCTCCTAACTAGTCAAATTTTTAGGGCTAAAAATCCAATAAGTCGTAGAGAGTGAATCTAAAATTATTTTCAGTCTAACCCTATCGAACTACTTATTTTTTGATTTCTAAAAATTTTTTAGAAGGAAATATCCTTTTATCAAATTATTTCAAATTTTTTAGTGGAGCTAATGGTGAATATGCTGGTATGTTGGCAATTCGTAGCTATTTCCATTCTAAAGGAGAAAGCCAAAGAAATGTAGATTTGATTAGGAAAAAAGTTCTTTAAAATAAATTTATTAAAATTTAAAGATTTGTTTAATCCCTGTATCTGCCCATGGAACTAACCCAGCTACTGCACATATGGCTAATTTTAAAGTTGTTCCAGTAGAATCAGATAAACATGGAAATATTAATTTTAAAGATCTCTCTGATAAAGTAAAAAAATTAAGTTAAAATTAAGGTTCAATATATTTAAGTGTGAATATTTTTCTAATGAATTAGCATGTGCAATGATTACATATCCTGTAAGATTATTTTTATTAGTTTTTCAAAATTAATCAAAGCTTAATATTGATTATTTTATCATATCCCCCAATAATTTCAAAGATTAATTTTTTAAATTAACAACGAAATCGGCCTTTTTCAATTTACTTTTAAATTATAAAATCTGTAGGGCTGTCAGTATTAGATAATATGATAACATCCAAATTCGTACCAATTTTTTTATATAGTGAGTCATCAGTTTCATGTGTGTATAAGCCTTACTTATCCGAAGATATAATATACACGCACAATATAAATATGTAGTAGGTAGGTCCTAAGTTCCCAAAAAGCAGATATTTAACTATTTAATCTAATACAAATCTAACTGTTTTTCAAAAATCATTAATTTAATTTTTTATATTTCAAGTCAACTCATGGAGTTTTTGAATCACAAATTAAGGAAGTTTGCAATAAAATACACGAACATGGTTAAATTATTGAGGATAATAGTTTAAAAAAATATTTTCAAAGGAGGTCAAGTTTATTTGGATGGTGCTAATTTTAATGCACAAGCATGCCTTTGCCGACCTGGAGATTATGGAAGTGATATTTCCCATTTGAATTTACACAAAACTTTTTGTATACCTCATGGTGGTGGAGGACCAGGAATGGGACCAATTGGAGTGTATGTTGTTATTTTTAGAAGTTATAGGGAAATATGGGGAGGGATGGGTAGTATTTAGATAACTGAAAACAATTATTTTATGTCGAAAATTTTACGAAAAAATTTTTAATTAATTTTTTTAATAATTTTAAACAGTTGCCCAATAATTACATAAATATTGAATGAAGACAGTTCTTTATTAATAAATTTTGGTAGAAAGACTGGTCAGAAGTTAATTTTAGGAAACGGAATGAGCAAGGGTTTTTGGAATAAGACTGGTTCCAAGGACTTTATTGGGTGGTTTCTTTCTTGATCTTTTGGCTAACTCGTGGACCTTGGGTCTAGCTTGAGTCATGTAAATTTTTTGTCTTTAACATCTCTACAATTTATCCACAAAATATCTCCAATATTTCCTTCCAAATCAAAAAATCTTCCCATCAAATTTAAATAAATTATTTCAGTAAATCACATCTTGCACCCTTCCTACCTGGGCACCCAATAATACCACGAAATGGAGAAAGACTTGATGGCGTTGTGAGCGGTGCACCTTGGGGAAGTGCCAGTATTTTGCCAATTACTTGGGCATATATTAGATTGTAAAATAATTTTTTTGATATTTATTTTTAAACTATTTTTTAAAGAATGGGTATTTCTGGTCTAAAAATTGCCTCCCAAATGGCTATACTTAATGCTAATTATATGGCAAAAAGATTAGAAAATGCTGGCTATCGAGTTGTTTATAGAGATGAACAAGGCTTAAACGCTCATGAATTTATTATAGATTGTAAGCCTTTCAAGCATGTTGGTATTGAAGTGGATGATATAGCTAAACGTTTAATGGATTTTGGATTTCATGCACCAACAATGCATTGGCTAGATTTTTAATTTCTTATTGGAGAAGAAACTTCAAATTTTCTATAGGCCGATTCGTGACAGTTTAATGATCGAACCGACAGAGAGTGAAGACAAGGCAGAATTGGATCGGTACTGTGATTCTTTGATTGCAATCAAACAAGAAATAGAGCAAATAGCTAATGGACAATACACATTGATCTCTACAAAGTAGGGATGAAAATATCGAACTACTAATTTCTGTGTATTCAGCATGCCCCACACACCCAAGCAGTTTTGATGGCCGACAGTTGGGACAGACCTTACAGTCGAGAACAAGCTGGTTGGCCAAAGCCATGGTGTCTTACTTCAAGGAAGGTGTGGCCATCTTGTGGAAGAATTGATGATTCTTTTGGTGATCGAAATTTAGTATGCATGTGTCCTTCAGTTGAAGAATTGGCACATCAATAAGATTTATGATTTTCGAATTTACTATTTCCTATTTTTTTTTAATAAATAAATACTACATTAAATCTACGGTTCTGGTAGAGTTGCCACTAGAGAGCGGGCCATTAGAGTTCACGATTTTTTATAAACCTCGGTTTTACCCTTGACCTTGATCTCGGCTTTTCCATCCACAACAATCCTCGGCCTCGCTTTTTTAAAGAAACCTCGACCTACACTATTTTGAACTACCCTCCATCTAACTCATGACACTGACGATTTATTAGCAGACCTCCGGAACTACATTAAAGCACTATAGAAGTTGTTCCGACAATGAGAACAATATTTAAATCTAATTTTTAAATTTACACTGGTGCCAAATTGACTACCGCTGGCTATAGGCCGGGACCTTTGGACCGTTTATATAACAAAGATGATTAAAATTTATCTGTAAAAGTGCTTATTAAAATAATTTTCTTTTTTAATTATTTAACATCTTTTAATTTAAAAATTTCATTAATTGGTGGTATTCTAATAAGATTATCTTTATTATTTTTATTCTTTTCTTTAAATATTTCACTTATTTGGGGCCATTTAATTAATTTCATATTTTTAGTTTGTTTGGTATTTTGATTTAATTTCTCATTAATCTTTTCATAATTTGATTTTTGTGTAAGCTGATTATGGTTTTGATCTGAAAATAAATTTAAGGTTTTCATTTATTTTAGAGCCCAGAATTCCGATCCCTATTAACAGTTAAGCAGCTGGGCTATAGATATTTCTCTCCTTTAGCTAATGCAAAAGTTATTCGGCAGCTGGGAGCGAACCAGCATCTTCAGTAGATCGGACTGATGTGTTATCCATACACCACGCCGCCCACTGCGCACCTTAGGAAATAAATACCTAAATGATTTAAATAACTGTATAATTTAATTTACACGACATATTCTACATAGGTATTTATCGGTACGGTAAAATTTTGAAGTTCATCGGTATTCTGTATCAAAATTTCGAGTTCTAATTTATTTATTACCTAATTGACTTTTTATATGTTGATTTTGTTTATCTTTATTAATATGATTTTGTTTAAATTCCTCTTCAAATTTAATACCAAGACGTGATTCAATTCTTAAATTTTTTTTATATTTATTAGGGATTTTTAGGTTTTAAACCTTAAAATAGTACCTAAATAGGTTGTGTAATGTATTCGATTATGTGCATAAATAAAATTATGTTGAAAAAGCAGGAATTTTTAAAAATGTTGGCGGATTAAAACCCGGGATTTCTGTACTGCAACCGGGAAAATCCTTTACATGATACCTCCTCTGCTACACCCTGATCAACATAACTATTACAGGAAATAATAAGTTATAACCTAAAAATCCGATCCCTAATAATTTTATAATTAAATTTAATTTACATATTTTCTAATTCAAAACGATTCGAAAATATTCCATAAATCGAATTATCATTAAATCCATATTTATTGTTTATTTTTCCCATATGGAAATTGAGAGTAGAAATAAATTCATTAATATAATTGGGATTTGAAGAACAAGAATCCTCTTTAAAATTGAGACCAACTAGCCAAATAACGCGAAGCATTTGAAAGCTTTAAAATTATTTGAAAATGATTATTGTTAAAGCTTGTAGAGCTCTGCTGTATTTGGAAACGGAATACGGGGGCTGATAAAAACGGGGGGAAAAGGAAGACAGAAGCAGAAGAGAGCCAATCCTTATTCGAGTTTTAAGCTTTGTATTTATAAGAAAAAATTTTGAGTTTTAAGTTTTAAGCCCGTTTTTATCAGCCCCCGTATTCCACGACTAAAATTCGAACTTGGTAAAACTTTTGCGTACAACGACGAGTACGAGTAAAAAAGGCCTTTGTACGAACAACTGTTTTTGATTCAGTTTTTATTTTAGAATAATATTTTCGTTCTGGTTTTTAGTTAAATAGCATTTTAGTATTGGAGGGGATCACGAATTTTTAACTATGACCGGATCAAGACACAATCTCGAGCAAGAACCTCGATTTTGTCGAGACATTTAATACGATTTGAACTCTTTCGAGTATCTTTTTATAATTCTTGTTGTTCCCTCCCAGTCCTGTCTCAAGTTTTTACTTAAATTTTATTACTTACTTTTTATTATTCATCCGTCTTTTTCTTGCAAATCCACTTAAAGCATGATAGTTATTCAATCTATCTTTTAAAATAATTGTCTGTTCATTTTTTGCTTGAATAACAGTTTTTTCTACCCAGCGATAAAGAAGAGTTCTAACTCTAGTTTTTAATTGTCCACAATTTGGAGGTGAAACTGATGAAAATTCTTTCTGATTTTCATCATTAATGTCTTTAAATGATGTACATTCTAATAACAAAAAATGACAAAATTTATTTTTATAATCCAATTGTTTGAAAATTAAATTATTTTCATCCAAATTTTTAGAAGAATTTTTATCTGTTTCTTCAATCAGAATTTTGTAAACTAAAATAGAAAAACAGCATTTAGAAAAGAAATCTCACTCAAATTATAAAAATTTTTTTACAATTTGCCCGTTTACAGAGCAAAACAAAATACAGAATTTATCTTGATATATTAAAATGGTGATTAACTCCATATAGAAAGAGATAAATAGTTTATCCCGGGTATGAATCGATCCTGAGGCCTCTGCGTATTCTAAGAATGGGATAGGGTTCTTGGAATTATTAACCCGAGGAAGGTTTAAATGTTACAGAGGAGAGTTAAGAAGTTAGCATGTACAAAATTCTCTCGTTTACGGAGTGAACGTCATTTTTAGACCGACTAATCGCGGTGCGCTTTTGCATCTTGATAGATCTATGCTCACGCCTATTAAGCATCTCAGATACTAGCTTGTTGTATTTATATCCATCCTTAGACTAGCATAATTTCGAATTAATTTTATTCATAGCCCACATATTTTTGTTTAATCAATAAAAGCAATTTCAAATTTTTTGCCCATTTGCAACGGAAATTATGAAAAACTTCACCTCTATTAATCTCTACTTTGATAATATTCAATGTATGGTTATTAACATTATAAGCTGCATTTTGATTTGGAAAAAGTGAAGTAATTACAGGCATTTTGTCCCCATCGTGATATTCTGAAGGCAACAAATTTTTTAAATTCCAGTTTTGGAAAATGTTGTTTGAATTTACTAATGAATCCAAAATTACTGGAACTGGCCAAGGCCTAAATTAACAAAATTGAAAATCTTGAACAGATTATTATCTAGAATTGGCTATTAATGGGTTGACCCAAAAAGAATGAGCCCTTTGTTATGAGCTAGATTTGGAATTGTAAACTGGGAATTAATTTCTAGGGGAACTGGGCTTAATGAAGATCTCTATCGTGCAATCCTGGACCGCGTTCAAGTTGCCATTGATGGTTTTACAGTTCAGGGACGGCGTCAAGGCCAGGTTGTTTTCCATCAGGACAACGCGCCTCCACACCGTGCAAATGCAAATCGTTTCCCATCCGAACTGAAACACTCGGATGGGAAATTCTACCACACCCGCCTTACTCACCGGACATTGCGCCATCTGATTATCACTTATTCCGCGCTATGAAAAATCATTTACGTGAAGTTCGGTTCCAAAATGATACGCAAATCAAAAATTGGGTAACTACTTTTCTAGAGGCAAAATCAGCTACATCTTTTTATCAAAAAGTAATTCAAAAGCTGCCCAGATAATGGCAAGAAGTAATAGATAATAACGGCAATAAATCGTTTCTTGATTGTTTTTTTGTTAAAGTAAATTATTTGCATTATCCATAATCGGCTCATTCTTTTTGGGTCAACCCATTAATTTGTTATTATCTCTTAATTTTAGTTTCAAGTTTCATATAAATTTTGCTTTTATCTTGGTTGAATTTTCAAAGAAAATCACTCATTTTCAAATATTATGTTAGTCACTTCTATCTCAAAAACATCTATTTCAAACAAAAATCACAAGATTTACTCAAATACATTGAGAGGGTAATTGAGGGGGCTAGAGAGGGTAATTATTTGACGAGGGTACTTAGCTAGTAAATAGGAAAATATTTTTTAACTTCTTATCATCTAAATTTATTTAAATAAACAAACCAAATGCTATAAATAAGGAAGAATTGTCTTAATAAAAATATTAAATTTCCAGTAGGATATAAAAGACAAATCTTTGCTGACATTATTAATAAAATTGTGCCGCTCAGATAACCAAAAATGTTTGAATAAATTTGTCGAGCTGAATAAATTTTTGATTGTTAGTTAAAAAATAATTTGAACCTTTAGCCCATTGTTTAACAACGCGCAATAAATTAGTAAACATTTCCTCACGTTCAGGATTTATTAGAGAAAATTTTGTTCGGTAAGACATTCTATAACCTTTAAAAAGATTTACTATCTTTAATTTATTTTTTAAATTTGGTTGGGTGATTGTTAGGCAAATCTATCACAATATCCCACTCGCATGCTCAAGTTTATATAATAATTATTGTTACTCTTGTAATTCAGTTCCCAATTAATCAGTCCTTTTGTGCCCCATATGAGAATCAACTGTGCGGCTATGTAACGGTAAGAGCTATGGTCTGGTTAAATATAAGAGTAATATTTGACTAGGGTTTGGTTACCGATTTTCAGCATACTTGCACTTTACTTAATATATTTATCGAAAAATAATTTTAAAATAGTATAAATTATTAGAAACAAGCCTGTCAGAATTAAAATACTCTGAAAATGTTGAGAATCATTTAAATTATCCATTCGTTCAATTAATTCATTTAATATGTAATTATTTTCTCTAATAACGTCTTTATTATTATGTTCAGACAATTTTAATTCGGCAGGAATTGATGTAACAGGAAGTTGTGCAAACATAATATCCATTTCGTGTCCTTCTATTACTAATTCTATAAGTGGTACACGTGCATTGGCTATTGAATTGATATTGAATAAATCACAATTGAAATTCTATAATTATGAAATATTTGTTATTTTTTTAATGAATAAATAATATTAGAAGGAACACTACCTGTATTAACTAATCCTGGGAAGTCCTTGGATATTCCGATCAGATCCGAAAACCTTCATAAACTATAAAGTAAATTATCATACCAAATTTCTTGAATACTCCTCCTCTAATTCTTTAGCCAAATAAAAATAAAAGGAATTTTCATTATTTTCAAAAATTAAATCATTTCTTGATTGTTCCTCTAAACCATCGCAAAAATTTAATGAAGGTATTAAGAAAATAATGTCAATATCAGAATTATCTGTAGCTGTATCCAAGAGTATGGATCCTCCAACAATCATCGAAAATCCTTTAACATGTATAAATCAATTATTACTTCACGAATTATAGTAAGGTTTAGAATATATGACAGAAAATCAAAAAACTATGTCCAAATATATGCTTTAAGACCCAACGTAAAAACACCATATTTGAACACTCTCACATGGCATATCCCCATACAAAACATGCATTTGCATGTTTTCTCCAAGTTATACTATAAATTTATTCACCTCCATATTTCTTAGAATTATTTTCACAAATTATTTTTAACCAATTCTTAAATTTTGCTTTTAGCCAATTTAAACAATTTTCTCTTGATTTTAATATTTTTTCACTTATTTTATATAATTTATCAAAATATGTTAAATCAAAATTTTTATTTTCAATATTAAACATTTGACTATATTCATAAAAGTTAGGTGAGAGCCATTTAGATTTTTCTAATGGAATAATTCTCGTAGTTAAATTGCCATTCTCGATTAGAGAATAAATCTCTTTTTGTAAATTATCATCTAAAAAATTACTATTAAAATAAAGCTAAGATGAAAGTCCAACAATTTTTTTTATTAAAAGCACACTTCACATAAATGCATTTAAAAACCCTAATATGCATAAGCACAATCTTTTACAACTCTGAATCAAAAAAAACTCGAACTACTACAGCTTTACTACCTTAATTTCACGAATAAGGTAAATAGCTATGATCTTGTAATCACTATAATTCTTGTTAGGTCTTGACCTAGTATTCCAAAAACTGACAACTCTAATTATAAGTAAATTTACACCAACCAATTGTTTGCTGTTCAAACATTGCATGAATTGAAAGAATATTTGACATAAAAATTTGACAAAATTTAATCAAATTACTTCTATATTTTCGATCATTTTTATCAATTTCTTCAAACATTTCCCCTCCAAACAATTCAAAAATTCCTTCAAAAAATTCAAAATTAAGTGTTGGGTCCTCTTCATGGTAATTTACAAATTTAATAAAATTTTCAAATTTATCTTGAGAAATATTTATTTGATTATTGCTTGTCATTTTTAATTTTTTTGAAAAAATGGAACAAAACAGTTGAAAATTAATTTTTGTTAATATTTTTGAAATTTTGGTGATCAAATGATTTTTCGATGTAGATTCTTCATTAACAATGTTTAGTATATTTATTGGTTTTTCACTAAATGAAGTTTAAATTTTTATATTGTACCGTATTTGCTTAAATAATTACTCTCTCTCTCTCATATAATTTCCCTTTCCTCCCCTATTAATTACATCCACCAGCAAAAGGTTAAGATAATAACCCATAGTAACTGTTTGAACTATTTATTTTAAAAATTATTCCTTTGATCAATCAGTTTTAGAGGGAAGAGGGGAGGGGTTCGAGATATATTTTATCTATATAATTTTTGAATTATCGCAATAATGAATTAACGAATAGTTCGGCCTAAAAAATCATTAAAATATAAATAAATTAGCTAACATTTTTCTTTCAAGTTCTTCAACAAAATTGTCATCAAACGGTAATTTAAAAGAAATACTTTTCAAATTTTGGTTTATTTTAAACAGTAAAATCATTAATTTATTTATATTATGTTTGTTTGTATCTCCATTTTCTTTGAAATTTTGTTTTTTAAATTTCTTCCAGAATATTGCTATAGACTTCAATATATTTTTAGCATTATCTTTTCTTAAATAAAAAATGGATTTTAGAATTAATTATTACTTATAAACCACCACCCAACAAATATATTATTATAAATTATGACGGAGTATGGGTTCTTCAGATCTTCAGCCTTCTCCATAGATTTATTATGGCCTTCCAAATATTTCACTATGCAGCACTAGAAATTGAAGAAAGCTGGCTTCTTAGCTTTAGATTTTTTTTATTTTTCCTGGCTCACTCATGGATCTTCCAAAAGGAACAAAAGCAAAGGCTCCGAAAATCACACGCTCAGGAGACGGAGTCTGGATTTGAAAAAGTCGGAGCGGGAACTACTAAAGGCTCAGCACCACTACCCAACAAATATTACTACAAATAATCTAATAAATTTAATTACCTATTTTTATCAATTATTATTTCTGTTTTAACCAACAAACTTGCACTCAAAATCTTATCTTCAATTAATTTAGTTATAATTATTATATTCATTAATTCCTCTAAATTTGGTATTTCCACTATTCTTTTTTTATTTTGTATTATTATACGAAGATTCAGGGAATATATCTCTTCTAAATGTTTTTCTAAATATCCTTCTTTAAACGATTCTTTTAAATCTTAATTTAAAAAATTATTTAAAACATATAATCAAGGGGGAATTTAAGGTTGAGAATGTTTGTGTCGGCATTTGTTAAATCATTCGGGGTTTGGGTTGGATTTTGAAGGGCAAATTTCGGAAATATGATAGGCAAAAGTATTTTGCAGCATAAGGTTTCATAACTTACTTGTTAGCTTCTTAAGCTCTGATCAGATCTGATAAAATCTGACCAGATCTCGAGCAAAAATCCTAATTATCGAGGGGAGATTTTTGATAAATCCAGACTAATCTTCTGTATTTCTAAATAAACAATATGGATATCTGATATATTGCTACATGTTATGCGAAAAATATATTTTCTTTGTTTGATGAAACTAAAATCTGAGATATTTTTATCCTTAATCGTTTGATCATGTCCTTAGATTTCTCGATTCAAGATGTTACCAATAGATTAAGGCTGGGGATATTCCATGATATCCGATCCAATCTAAAATTTTCGGATATCGGCATTTTTTGATACTGATTTTTGTTTTAATTATTATTTTAGTTTTAAATTACTTTTTAAATTACTTTTTAAAAAATTTTAAATTACTTTTTAATTCAATCATCTCAGTCAATTTATTTATTATTTCATTCAAGGAAGTTTCATCAATTACATTTTCTATTTCATTTTCTTCAATTTCTTCCTCTTCCAATTTATTTTCAAAATTTAAAAATAAATTTGTCTTTTTTCCTTTCTTAGTTTTATCCCATCTTTGCTTCGATTTTTTAGATAAATTTTCCATTGATTTACTTCTAGACAATTTACTCAATGGATATGCTTTGTTTACGTAAATATTTTTATCTTTTATTTAAATAAGAATTATTTTTAACTGAATTTAAATAAATAATAAGGGTTGTTTCCTCCGAGAACGTCCATGGGCGGCAGAGTTGCGTCGTAATTGAAAAATTTTTTTCGTAATCGTAATTCGTAATTCGTAATTTTCAAAAAAATTTCGGAATCGTAATTCGTAATTCGTAATTTTTAAAAAATTTTCGTAATCGTAATTCGTAATTCGTAATTGAAAAAAAATTTTCGTAATCGTAATTCGTAATTCGTAACTGAAAAAATGCCGTAATTCGTAATTCGTAATCGTAATTCGTAATTTTTCAAAAATATTTAAATTAATTTTAAAAATCAAATATCTATTAATAATTGCTCCTGTTACCATTAATCCCTCCAAGTCACTTAATCCTAATGATAAATCATATCCAAGTCTCTTAATATCTCTTAATCTTAATAATCCTCCGATGTCTCTTCAATCAATGCTGCGGAATCATTGTCCAGATTAAAGTTTGATATCATGTGAAATCCCTCTCACTTAATCCTGAGCCAAAACTTATATTTTCTGCGCCGCAGGCGAAAATTTTTAAAAATTCATGACTAAATTAAAAATTTTTAAGTTTTTTTCAATTTTAAGATATTAAAAATATAAATTTACAAACCTAAAATCAAAATTAAAGCTTAAAAACATTTATTTTTGAAAAAATGAATTGTCTAAATATTATTTCCCACACATTGATTCGAACCAGACCTAACAAAATATCAAATAAGTGAAGCTTGACTTTTAACCCACTCAACCACCGATAAACAAAAGTAACTGTGAGAGAAAATATAAATATTTCAAATATTTCTTCCCCTTTTCATTCTAAAATTTAATGGCAAAATTATTTTCGTAATTCGTAATTTTTCCATATATTTTCGTAATCGTAATTCGTAATTCGTAATTTAAAAATTTTTTTCGTAATCGTAATTCGTAATTCGTAACTGAAAAAACACCGTAATTCGTAATTCGTAATCGTAATTCGTAATTACGACGCAACTCTGATGGGCGGATATGTCGCGTTACAAAGTTTTAGACAGTTTCGGGGCTGAATTCGGATCGAGTATCAAAATATAGTCCGTGTTCTGGTCGGGGTACAACTCTGATATAAACCTGAGCTTGATTTTTGTAATTTAAATATCTCATTTTCTTTCGAAATATTTTCTTGGTTTAAATTTTTCTCTTCAATTATTGGGCATTCGTTATTTACTAAATTAGTACTTTTAGTTTGTTTTTTATTTTCAAAAATTTTTTCTTCAATCTTTGAATCTATTTCCGGCGTTCTTAATTCCTCAACAATTTTGTTCTTTAATTAATTTATTTATTTATAATATTATGGGACACATTATTAGTTTACTGATCACTCAAGTTCTATTTTTAATTCACAAGTATCTATTCAATCCTTCACCTTCAGTACCCGATTTTCTAAACTTAGTCTTCTCAAGATCAATAATTCAAAAATCCGGTTTGCCCTATACATAGACAAGAGGTTAAATTTTTTCTGGAAAGAAAGAATTATGGGTCCCTGGCTTCGTTTAAATTCCATTAAAATTTCTTTTGAAAATCTTAAATTTTATTTTTATTAAAATTTACATTCTCTTTTGTTATAGTTTCTTCAACTAAAGGCACTTTTCCTTGTTTAACTAATTCATAAAATTTACTTTTAGAGATTCCAAGAAAATCTTTGAATTCATTACCTGTTTAATAAAATTAATAATTTTAATTTTTTTAAATTTGAATTTTATTTTAATTTTAATCATTTTGTAGAAAATAATATATGTATCTGTAATAATCGTGGAAATAAACATGATCGAAAAATTTTAAAGAAACATTTTTATTACAACCGGGCCTTAAATTTAAATACCTATGAATTCAGCTAATCGACACTCCTTAGCAAGTCATGTTGAGAAAATTTCGAGTCGGGTCTTATATTGGGAAATGTCTGTGGTTTCGGGTCTAAATAGTTAGGCTCTATTAATTAATTAATTACCATCAATTTCTTTAATTTTATTTGTCAAATGCTCAAAATCTTCTTTAGCTACTTCACCATTCTTATTTAAAAAATATTCTACAATTTTTTCTATATAAATTTGCTTTTGGTCATCAATCATTTTTACAAATAATTTTTGATTTTTTAATTTAATTTCAATACATTCTAGCCAAATATTTTTATTTATTAATTTTAATTCTTTTAATATTTCTTCAATACAGAATTTTATAGCTTGTACTATTGTTGGTGAATTAATACTTTTTTGTGCATATAATTTTGTGTCCAAAAATATTTCCTTAAATCATTTTAATCATTTTAATGTAATAATTCTACTTTATATTTATTAATATTATACCTGAAATTGAAGCAAAAATATATCTTTTGGTGGATCATTTAATTTCAAAATAAATTCTTTCAAATAATAATCTCCTTCCCAATAAAAATCAAATATTTTATCAATTATTAATTTAATTTCCTTTAATTCTTCTTCATCTATAATTAAATAATTCATAATTATTAATTAAAAAAATATTTTTTTACATTTTTTATTAATTTTGTGAAACCATTCTTTATATAAAAAATAATCTATTGTCAATTTTATTCTCCATTTATCTACAATTTTAGTCTTTTCGTCAAAATATCCATTAAATAATTCAACTAAAATACAGGGTGCGGCATAAGTAACCGGACACTTGTTTTCTCTCATAACTTTATTAAAACACAATCAAATAAAATCGAAATACAATCAAATGATAGAGAATTAAATAGGGAACAAAAATAATCAAGAAGATTCGAGATACCCACCCTTGGCTTTGATCCAGAGGCGAAGGCGTGAAGAAAAATTTTCGCTAATAGCACGCACCTCTTTAAGTGTAATTAAGTCCCACACTCGGGTGAGAGAGTGGCGCAGAGACTCCAAACTTTTGTTAGGCATAGCACAGACCCTGGACTCCAAAATTGACCAAACAGAATAATCCATGGGTTTAGATCCGGGAAGTAGGGCGGCCATTACTGAGCGCTAATGAACCCATGGAAATTGGCCTTGCATCAGTCCTGAACTTCTTTCGCTTTGTGTACCAGAGTAGTGTCCTGTTGGAAAATCCGGACCATGCGACCGAAATGGCTCTTGAACCGAGGCTTCAAAACACGCTGAAAAATTTCTCGCAAGTAATAGTCTTTGTTGACTATTACCCCAGGATCCACGAAAATAAGGGGTTTTTTGCCTGTCGCGCTAATACCGGCCCAAACCATACCAGATTGGGGATGTTGGGAATGAGTGATAAGCCTATCGGAAAGAGGAGATTCTGTAGTCCAGATTCTATAATTTTGATGGCTGTGAACGGCTTTTATTGTAAAAATTTTTTCGTCTGTGAAGAGAATGTCCGGACATGCGTGCCACTGGAGGAGCAGTTTGCATCCTTCAAGCCTAACTTTTTTGGTTTTTTCTGTTAGGAGTTGTGCTTTTTGGATTTTGTAGGATATTAACGCAGGTTCATTTTTAGCTATTCGTCTGACGGTTATCTCACTTATTCCGGTTTCACGAGCCAATTTTCTTACGGAGGGTCGATATTTGAGATGCACCCTAATTTTGATCATTTTGATAGACTTGGAAGTGCTGACGGAACGAGGTCTTTCACTTTTTTGTAAGTTCTTAGTTGTGCCATGATTACTAAATTAATTTCAAAAAAATTTTCTCCCAAAAAATTTTCACCAGAATTTTTTGATTTTGTATTGTACAGTGCACTTTGGGACATTCAAAAGACATGAAATTTTGCGGACTGAAATTTTTTGCGAAAAAATTGAAATTATAGAATCACGTTGACTAGCCATAATAGAGAATTGAATGAGCTAAAAAATAAGCATAAAATCGATTAAAAACATTGCACCAAAAAAAGTTATAAGGAATTTAAATGTGTCCGGTTACTTATGCCGCACCCTGTATTACTTTCGTCTGAAAAAAATTTTTTGGAATTAATTTTTATGTAAAAATTTATAACCAATACTATCTCCAAAGAAAAGAGTATATTTTTGAGTGATCATTACAGAATTAGCCAAACCAAATAATTGTATGAAAATACAAATTGCTCTTTTAGGATCATTTTGTTTACTTTAATTAAAATATTAAATAGGTATATCAAGTCCAAATCCAAGTTATTTCCAATCCCAGTTAATTTCCAACTCACAGTTACATCCAAATCCCATCTATTTTCGTTAATCCGACTATATCTCATTTAATCTGCCGAAATTACATTAAATCGCCCACGATCCTTGTTGGATCCGGGTGGAAAATCAATGGATAATATTATTTCGGGGATTTGTTAGTTTAAGCGGATCTCGAGAGATAACAGAAGAATGAGATGGATATCAAGGGATTAAGCGGGATTTGGGTTGACTATAGTGTGATTTGGGTACGAAGAAGCAAGTATCGTCAGTAGACTGGACTGATGTGTCATCCATTATACCACGCCGCCTACCGCTTAGCCTTCGGAATTACATACATTACATAAAATCGCCACGATCCTTGTTGGCGATATTATTTCGGAGATTTGTTATTTTAAGGGGATATCGAGAGAGGGGATATCATATATTTGTTGTTTTAAGGGGATATCAAGACTACACACACTCATGGCAATTTTTTAGTCCCATATGGCTAGATTTTTACTATATGCTTTACATTATTAAAATAAATTTTAAAAACTCTTATATTTAATTTACCCTATTTTTAAATAAAAATCCTTTCTTTTCTTTAAAAAATATTGAACAAAAACAATAAAATTTGTTTCTTGAATGGGCTCTTCCCAATTTTCAATTATTTTTTCAATTTCATTTTGATTAGTACATTCTATTAAATTTTCTTTTTTATTTATTTTTCTTTTTATTTTATTTATTTCTTCAAAATATTTATTTGATAATATTTGTTTTTGTTTTAACAAATTACAAATACCTTCGAGTTGTGAATAGGCGTACGTATATGACATTTTGCTTAAATCAGCTAGTCTAAATAAAAAAAACATAAATTTGTATGAAGTTTGACAAAAAACTGAAAATCTTTTTTACTCATAATCTTTTATGCTCGTACCAAAATTAGAATTCGTACTGATAACTTAAAACGAGAACAATGGGAAAAAGGTCTGTACAAGGGATACGATACTTACCCGAATCCGATATTTAAAAAATACTTAAAATGGATGGTGTTATGGGAAACCAGATACTAAAAACCTAAAAAATTAGAAAATTACAAATCTTTTTTAATTATGAGCAGCGACTAATCCGGAATAATAAAGGGTCGGTTCGCCAATAAAGGCTTTTCGACATAATCTCAAATTTTAATAAATATTACCCAGTCTTTTCCTCTAACTTATTTAAATTCCTTTTAACATTATTAAACATAAAGGTATGTGAAATAATTGTTATTTGTAATTTCAATTTAAAAATATCTGTTGACTGATTATTCAATAAATTTGCATAATGACTTTCAAGAATATTTAAAGCATAGTATTCGCTTTCCATTGGAAAACGAAAAAAGCGCCATTCATAATAAGCAAGTTTAAAATCTTAAATTAAAAAATTAATTATTAATTAATTATGATAGCTGAGGGGGAACCTCCAAATCAGGCTGTTTCTAATGCCAGTTGATCGGACCTTCATAGGGAGAGCTTAATGGTTGATCAGGCTTTTAGTTGATCCCCTCACCGAAGACATACAAATTTCAAACAAAGTTTATATATTTATTTAAATAATATTTAAGAAATATATGTAAAGCTGAACAAATAACTATTAATAATTATAGGCTTACAACTTAGAGGATTTGGAATTGCTTCTATAAAAATGAATTGAAATAATACTAAATGAAAGAAAATAATTGAAGCCAACATTTAATTTATTTTTTCTGTTAAATTATTTAAAATGTAAAAATATATAAAATTGTTAAATTCTGCAACAAATTAAATTAATTTTTAATAAATTTAGATAGAGATTTTTGCAAAATTTTCAGGCATTTCTCGTAAGAAAAACAAATTTTTCACAGTGTTTTATAATTTCTTAATAGACCATAGAAAGCAAACAACCAAATTTAATATTAACGATCTTGATAAGATTCGAAAAATTTTTACGAGATATCTCGAAAAACATTAATTTAGAAACCTGAGATTTTTATTTCAGATCCCGTCTCGATCCGGTCTCTAATAAAAATTAATATATAAACAAAATTATTTAAATATTTATTTATATTTAATTATCAGGCCAAAATACAATTTTAAAGCCATTTTAAAGTAATAAGCATGTGAATAATAAATGAAAAAATTAATTTAGCAAGGTCATTTTAAATGTTTATTATTATGTTTTTCTCAATGTTTTCATCGAAAATTATTTTATAAGGGTATAAATGAAGAAAAACTATGGGAATATTTATTTTATTTTAAAAAATATTTCTTTGAGATAAAAAACATGGGAAAATTTTTGAAAAAATAAAATTTAGACATTTTTAAAAGTAATAAAATACTAAAATTATTTGTTTGTCAAACAGAATTTTTTATTTTCAAACAGAAAAAAATCAAAAAATTACTTATTTCTAAAAAAAAATCTCGGGAGGTTTTCAGACATAAGCTCTCAAACATTCATTCCTTTCAACAACTTCCTAAATAAAAGTAATCTTCGAATGAACATCTTACTTCTCTTCCAGGGTTGGTTGTGTAGTTGTAGTTGATGGGGCGTTACAAAGATTAATGAGAAGGTGCGTAGTTGGATAAATACAAAAAAAATGTAAAAAGGTGAACAATCTGGTAAAACATGTGAAGAGGTGAATGAATAGTTGATGGGAAGGGATGGGGAAACATGAAAGGTGAAGGAACAATATATTATGGAGGAGATATTTGGAAATAATAGATGGATTGTGTTGGCGAGAGGGGGTTTGGAGGTGGATGGCACTCAAGTACCTTACACTTTTAAATAAAATTATTTTTTATAATTGAGATCATTATATAAGACGTAATTTTTAATCTAATTCTTCAATCCTTGAATTATTCTATAAATAATATCCTGAGTTGCATAAATTATCATTGGGTGAGAGTAACCCTTCAACTAGATTAATTTAAAAAATATTTTTTTAATTAGTAAATATTAACCACAATTTCATCATTTTGTCCATTAATTGAACTTACAGACTGCCCGTCACATGCAATGTTACCAACAATTGTATCATCTACAGAACGAATTACCGAAATTCGTGAAAATGCCTCATAACCTACACTAAATATTTTTAATTAATTCAATGCTTCTGAACCAGATGAGCTGATTTGGAAGCAAGTCAAAGTAATTACTTTAAATATTATCGCATCCAGTAAGGGAGCCTGAATTTTGGTCAAAAGAATTTTGGTCACCAAGTAAGAAACGGAATATTGGACACTGAAATTTTGGTCATCAATAGGAGTTACTATCATGAATAAATATACTACTAATAATAATTTAAATATTTACACTGAATTAATATCTCTCAGAAATGCTGAGTTACAAGAAATTCCATTTATTTGATTACAGGGTTCTGCCCAAGATAATAATTTGCATAAAGGCTCGGCATCTCTATTAGCACCAGCAACTCCAATAAATGTATGGACTAAACTAGTTAATGGTTGTCCTAAATTTTGTCCAGTATCAACACAAATTCCACCGAGTATTGCCTTTTTATTTAAAAAGAAATTTAATATTTCGTCTGTTAATATTTCATAATTACTTTTCTTGCCATAGGTGATCCCATACTAAATGCTACAACGTCAATATTGGAATTTTTATACCGAGAACCTGCTTCGATCAAAAGACGAATCTTAAAATAATATTTATTTTGTGTCTATGATATAGTTTGTGTCTATATTTTTATGTTTTAGTTAATTATGGTTATATAGTGCCGATATCAAAATAAATTTTCAAACTAAATTTTTGGTAAATAATGGGAGAACATTCCGAGAGAGAATGAAACAATAATTCTAGAGAGAGAGGATGAACTTATAGAGAAAGTGAATTACAGTGAGGTGATGAAACAATAATTACACGGGGTAATTATCAGAGCAGATAAAGTATTTTGTTTTATCAAATAAAATGTAAATTGTAAATTTAGAAAATTGGGTAACTTATAATATGAGTTATATATACCTGAGTTATATGTCTGCGCTCCATCTTATCTCTAAGAGATCTTTTAACCCCATAGGAATATGTTGTTGCATAAAGTTCTGAATTATTATATCCTTTTGTGAGGAAATAACGTCGAATATATTCGTATGTTCCCGCAACGTTTGTCAATCCATGAACGAAGATTATTGGCCGTCTTTTTGTTAGTATACGTCTATAATTTAATTTTTTTGATAGAATTTTTTAAACTATTCTAATTATAGAAAAGTATTCAAACCTTTCATATAAAATAGCTTAGATTGGATTAGAAATTATCGTGATAGCTCTTGTATGTGAAGCTAATAAACACTCACCATCCCCACAAGGACTGTTAGTTTTTTGTTTATTTATTTGCCAGGCTTATATGATTCCTAAGCATTTCAAGTTTTATATGTTTATATTTCCAATGCAATTATTGGAACAATGGAATATTCAAACTAATCATTCCAAGCTATCCGAACAATTAATAACATTTATGCTCCCAAATTTCACTTAAGAATCAAAATTTTGCTTATTATGACTTTAGGTTTATACGTATGTATGTGTGATTTTTAAAGTTGATTTTAGAAATTTACAATAATAAAATTCACCCATTTCCTTCATTTTCTTGTCCACCCCCAAAACTTCCACTAAAACCCAAATCTCTTATAGCAATTAACTTTTCTACTTCCTCTCCATATTCTTTGATTAAAAAGTTAGAAAAATCTTTTGAAATTGTTGCTTGAACGATTAAAATTATTGAAAATAAAAATATTAAAAGAAAATTAATTAATAATAATTTAAAAATGTAAAATACACCAATCATTAATTAATGATTATTTTAAATATTTAATTTTATAATACAGTGGTGGTCATATGTTTATGGACAACAACGATTTATCAATAAAATCCCTCATAACAAAACTTAATAAGAATAAATCAAAAATATAATTCGGTGGTACAAATGCCCAGTTCATTTGCTATATAATACCTCAGTTTCATTTAAATTCACCTTCATTAGCATAATTAAAACCCGGTCCAAATCTCTCCACCCCTATTTTTAACGCGTCATATGTTTATGGACAAATTAAATAACCTTGGATTTCTCTCCTTTAGTTGGTGCAAAAATTATACAAAAATTTCTGTGAACATTTCCAACGTTACTGAATAGAAAAGTAAAAAGAATGAAGTCTGTACCTACTTTCTTCATCGAGATCTAGAATCTCAAAAATCAACAGGAAATGGGGGTACAGTACTTAAAAAAATATTTTAACCCCCTAGAGCTATAAAAAAATTTTCTTTTGGGCCCATTAAAAAGCCCATAAAATTTGCTACAAGATAGCCTAGGCTTTTATTCTTCCAACAAAAACTCGTGAAGATGGAGGCAGGAATATTTCTTAGGTTATCATTTTTGGGGTATTTTAGGTGATTTTTGACCATTTTTCTGTGAAAATGGATGTATTTCGAACAATTATTTTTTGGAATAAATGCGACCTGTACTAACTTGTAGCAAATTTAATGGGCTTTCAAATGAGCTCAAAAGAAAATTTTTTATAAAAGCTCTAGAGGGTTAAAATATTATTTAAAGTACTGTACCCCAATTTCCCGTTGATTTTCGAGATTTGAGATCTCGATGAAAAAAGAAGTTGTAGACTCCGGTCTTTTTATTTTCTACTCAATATCAATGAAAATGTCCACGGAGTAGCAATAATCTCATTTTTTGGCATTAATCTACAAAGTTTTAGATGGAAAATCATTTGTCCATAAACATATGACGCGTTAAAAATAGAGGTGAAGAGATTTGAACCGGATTTTATTTATGATAATGAAGGTGGATTTTAATAAAACTAAGCTATTTTATAGCAAATGAACTGAGTATTTGAACTGTCATTTTTTATTTTCGGTTGATTCTTATTTAGTTTTGTTATTAGGGATTTTATTGATAAATCGTGGTTGTCCATAAACATATGACCACCACTGTATTAGCATTATTTATTTAAATGAAAAAATTTTTTTCGAAAAAACTGCAAAAAATAAAGCAAAGAAATAATTAGGTTATTACAAATTTACCGAAAATATATAATTTAAGAATTTATTTTGCGAAAAATTTAAAGTAAATACAAACTAAAAATGTTTAAAAGCGATGTTTAGTTAAGTAATTTTAAACATTATTTACAGAAATTAAGGAATTTGCAAGTAATTTAAATCATAAATAAAACAAATTATATTTGCCAAGAGTGTCATTGTTACTGGAGGCCGTACATGAAACTCAGATATTTTCGACTCTATTCCAATACAAATTTTACCTCAACCTGTGACATACTGCTACCAAACTTTACATATTCAATATTAGAAGACAGAAAAGCTTAGGAATTAAATGGGATTTATTGGAATAAAAACTCCGGATCCCAACAAGTCGACCTTTTAAAATTTTGGAATTGCGATATATTTTAAAAGAAATATAAGGTTATAATTTAATAAAATATAATAATATTAATTTAAAATTGAGACATAATCAATCCAGAAAAATAGCAAACTTTAAAAATAAAGTAATAAAATGTTTATTTCTTAAAAAACAATTTGTTAATTTCAATTTATTTTACTTCAATTACACCATTAATTTGTTCGGAGAACACAAAATAACAAATACCTAAATTAAATTGTTTTAACAAGCAAATTAAATAAAAATTTATTTCTTTTTTATTTTCTCACTAAAACTATTTTCGTTAGGACTTGCAGTAAATTAAATGCTGAAATTTTGTAGAAATAAAAACTTAACATTAAAATAAATATTTTTAAAGAAAGAAATACATATTAAAAAAGGAATAACATTAATTAATTTTGTATTTTTTTAATTTTATTACAGCTGAAAAAAATACTGAATCGGCTAAAAAGTAGCTAAAAATGTCGACATTTTTTAAAAACAAAAAGGGCCGTTTGAGTGCCGCCAATTGAGTGCAGGTCTTGTTTTGATTATTCAGGGGTCTGTATCTCAGTCCAATCAGGTCGAATTTCATTGATTTTGCTGTCATCGATGCAACTCGATGAGCTCTTTCATATGAGCTATCATTCGAAAAATTGAGATTCAGTTTTGGATTCAAATTCGGTCCGGGTCCGGGGTTCGAGTTTTTCAAAATCCGAGCTCAGCTTCGTGATCAGCACATTTTTTTACCATAGAAAAATTTTTTCTCTTATTTTTAAGATTTTTTCCGCAGGTTCGTAAAAGTGTTCAGACTCAACTGGCCTTTGCCGCATTGTCGATATTTGTCGATATTTTGAGCTTTTTTGGCCGATTCGATATTTTGAGATTCCATATTTTAAGAATCGGTATTTTGTATGGGAGCCATGGTATCACGCACTAGTCATAGAAATAAATTTTGAACAAAATACAGGGTGTTTCAACTAAGAAATACTATTTGAAAACTCAATAATTTTTTACTAAGTCGACAGATTTTATAGATATTTTGTATTTTATATCTATATTTTATAGCATTTTTTTTGACATAAAAATTATGTCTAAATTCGAACCCTAACCCGAGATAATTTCGTACTCTACCGTTCTGTTTTTCCCTTTTTCCGCACATGCATTCTTACTCCCTTTTGTTAGTTACGAGCGGGCGATAGACACTAGAGTAAACACTAGGCGATAGACACTACAAATGCAATACAGTATCTACTCTTTGTCATACGCAGGAAAATAAATGAAGTAAGATATCACACAATGAAAAGAGGGAAAAAAGAGAACGGTAGAGTACGAAATTGAAATACAGGGTTAGGGTTCGAATTTAGACATAATTTTTATGTCAAAAAAATTGCCATAAAATATAGATAAAAAATACCAAATTTCATTCAAATCTGTCCACGGTGTAAAAAGTTATGGATTTTTCAAATAGCGCTTTTCAGCTGAAACACCCTGTATAACTAGTTTTATGATGGTGTGGTCTGCTATATAATGTGGAAATTTGAAAACCCTACAATGAAAAACACCGATGGGGTTAGGTCCATGATTGGAAGCTCGTACCAAAATTCGTACTCGTACCTGTGTACGAGTACGAGAAATAGATTAGACATATACGATACAAGAAATTTTCTAAATTCAACGCAGTTTAGGCCCAGTCTTTAAAATTACAGATATGCTCTTACTCGTACAAGTCAATAATTTTTTGGTCATACTTGTATCTATCAGTATATTTGGACTCATAAATTTTACTAGCAACGTACTTATAAGCCAAAAATCTAAACTTTTGGCTGTTTTTATTAGTATTTGATACATATTTTATCTACTATATTAATATAAAATATTTTTAAATGAATAAATTTAGGGGCAAATATACAACATTCAAGTCCAAAACGAGTATTTTATTAGCAATTAACTCATTTTTGGAAATTGGTCACCAAAGTGGACATTTTGTCTTCTTTTTTATTACATTGACTGGAATAAATTTTATACCAGTCTTTTTGGCGATTAAAATTCAGGGTCATTCTGTTGTTTGTGCTAATATTGTTAACATAATGTTTTTAACTATGAGCGTTGATAGAGTTATCGCAGTTTCATTTCCAATTTTGTATGTTTTTAAAAGGAAATAAATACTTATAATATAATTAACCCGAGTAATAATGCTTCAAACTCTAGCCTAGAAATCTGAGACAAATGCTTCATTCGGGGTGACATTCAATAGATTGAGAACTAGTTGATTTATTTTTATGATATTGATTATTAAAAAATTTTTGTTAATTAAATTGATAACGATTTTTAAATATTCAATTAGGAGGAATATTGGTTAGGTGAGAAGATAATATTTAAACATACAAGGTGATTCACAGGCCTCGATTAATCTAGAATTTTTGTGAAGTTTAGAGTCTTCTAATCTTGACAAAAATGTATTCTACTGTATTTTTCTATTTGAGAGAGTCTCTAACCAATTGAATGGCCTTTTGGGAGGAAGTTTAATAATTGAGCGGCATGACACTCTTTTTAATGAAAAATATGGTATACTGAAAATTAATCTAAAACATTTTACGCTTTGTAGTTATTCCAATATCAATTTCCGTTTCTACATATTCCTACACACATTGCCGATTTTTACTCTTTCCGTATTTATTTTTTATCAAATATTGTCGCAAATTGGAGCACATCCAGACTTTCCAGTAACCGGCAATCTTGCCGATATTTTTGGAATAACATCAATTATTGATACTCGATTAATTTATGTACCTCTTTTGCTAGCTTCAATTTTGCTTCATATAATTGTCGGATTTTTGGTAAAATATAAAGGAGGTTTGACTTTATTAATGATGATTTAGTGAATCTATAATCAGAAAATTTGAAAACGAATTGAAAATTGGAAAAAAAATTTTTCATAAAATTTAAATATTTTTCCAATATTCTGTGTTGAAATTTCTTTATGTAATAATATTTTCAAAGCTGAAAGATGTTTAGGTAAAAGTTAAGCTTAGGTAATTTGGCATAGGCTTCTCAATGTAGTTTGCGCAGGCAACATTGCCTAAAAACCTAGATATCCAAAAGTTTCTCAATAGTAATATAGATATATTTTTGATTGTTTAGAAATTTGAAAAGATAAAAAATGAAAAAACTTAACTTTTATCGGAGTTTCTGAAAAATTTTTCGGACATCAATAACATAAAAAGGCAAAAAATCGTGTGAATTTCTAATTGTGAATGACAGCACATTTAATATGTTTATATTTAAATTTTTAGATTTGGCAAACGAAAAGCTACGTAAACTATTTCGTTCACTTTCCCTGATAGTTTTTGTAAATATCGGAGGATATTTTATCTTTAATGTCATATTTGGGTCAATTATGGCATTTTTATCTATCTCTCCGGAAATGATATGGTATTTAAGTGGTTATTTGGCAGTTATTCTAAACGCATCTGCTGCTTTAAATGCACCAATTCTTTACTTTAATAGGTACACAAATTTCGAATTTAAACTTATAGAGGGGATTTCACTGTAGATAAATGACTTTAATAATTTTAACCAACGTTTTCATGGACTTCCTTTCGTTGAAATTTTATAATTTTGAATATTAAATATTTTAGTACTGATTACAATACTGCTTATAAGAAGGAATTTGGGATAATCAAAACAAAATTATTTAAAAATAATACTGTAGATAATTCAATTGTATTATACAAATAAAATTTAGGATTATGAATTTATTTTTGTAATGAAAAAAATTTATATAATTATGTACATATGAAGGCAATGCATTAATTTATTACTAAATATAGGGTTGCCGGTCAAACTAAACCGAAAATTTTGTTTTGATCTCTAGTTATTATTTAATATCATATCTTATTGCCTTTTGAGGAGATAGTTGGCATTGGTTCCAAGCCATCACACACTTCTGGAGTGCTCAGAATCCGTTAATCGAAATCTCTCTTTTTAGTTATTTATTTAACCATTTATTTATGAAATATTTAATTACCCAAGTTTAAGATTTCAGATAAAAAATCAATACGCCGTAATGGCACCCACAAAAACTGAATTACAACAAATAATGGAAAAATTGGCTGCTTTAGAATTAAAAATCGATAATAACAACACAAAATTTTCGTCTTTTTCTAATGAAATTCTTCAAATTAAAAATGCTTTAACAACAATTGAATCAAAAATTCAAACAATTGAAACAACAATTGAAACTAATTTTAAAAACAATGAGTCATCAGCAAGCGAACAAGAGCGTAACCGTTCAATTGTTGTTATTGGTCTACAAGAATCTAAATCAACAACACCATCAATTCGTGTTGTCGAAGATAAAGCCGCAATCGAAGATGTACTCAACTTGTTGGGGGTTGAGAGCCCATTCGTTTCATACAGAATGGGTAAGTATGACCCAACTGCTAAAGGTTGTCGTTTACTTAAAATTGTTTTTGGTGCTTCAAAGTTTCAGCGAATTACACTTGCTGAATGGAAACGTCACAGAGTGGAAATGAAAAAAGAAGCTAAATGGTCTCGTTTATTGATTAGGCCAAGTCTTACTCGTGAACAATTGGAAACTGAGAAAATTGAACGTACTAAGAAGCGAGATGAATACAATAAAAGAATGAGTGCCAATGTGACTGAAAGAACAAAAAACCACTAAGTGGTCGTCCAAGATTCAAGGTTTTAAAAAATTTTTTAAATAAATCCCCTTTTTATAAATGTCTTTATTTTAATAGCCGGAGCTTAGTTAACAAATTAGATGCCTTAAGATTACTTTTAATTTCTAAATCCTTTAAAATAATTTGTGTTTCCGAATCGTGGTTGAACAAAAAAATCGATAATTCCCAAATTTTACATAGTACATCTTATTCCATCGTTAGATGCGATAGAGGTTCTAGGGGCGGCGGTGCATGTATTTTAGTAGATAATATAGTTCCTTTTTCTCCCGTTAAAATTCCTAAAAATAAAAATTCCGATGTTGTAGCTATAGACATTTATTCCCCAAAATTTGACAAATTTAGAATAATAACAGTTTACCGCCCTACAACAAACGAAAATTTAAATGACTTCCAGGAACTTCTTGAGATCTTAAGTTACCTAATATCTATTAATCATAACTACATAATTGTAGGTGATTTTAATTTCCCCAATCTAATCTGGGAGGATAATATACCGCAAGCTCTCAATCATAAATCACCGTCTGAAAAATTATTTATTGATTTCGTAGAAAACTGTAATCTATTTCAAGAAATCTCTTCTCCAACGAGACAAAGTAATTATCTTGATCTACTTTTCTCCTCTTCCACCTCTCGCGTTGCCAAAAATATTACCATTAATGCCCCATTCAAAAATTCTGACCATAACACCATTGAATTTAACTTAAATTTCAATTGTTTTCCAAAAGAACCAGAATTCATTCATGACTTCCACAATGCCGATTACAATCAAATTAACAATATTCTAATCGGTTTAAACTGGAATACTTTGTTTATAAATTGTACCAATGTAGATTCTCAATATACCCTATTTTTAGAAATCATTCATCAAATTATCCAAAATTTCATACCACTAAAAATGATCAATAAAGATATTGCTAAATTCCCTAAACATATTCAAAAAATGATCTCATATAAAAACCTTTTATGGAAAAATATTAATAAACCTACTACCCGTGAAAAATACATTTTCACTCAACAGAAAATCGATAAAGAAATTTCTCGTTTCTTTAAAAATAGAGAAATCTCAAAATTCAATGATTCCCGATCTAAATTCCAGTATATAGGCGCCTTCCTTAAATCCAAAAAAACCAAAATCCCAATCTTCAACAATAACAATCAATTTACCATTTCAGCCAAAGATAAAGCCGAATGTCTCGCCAAACAATTCCAATCTGTTTTTAACTCTTCTAACTTTGACTCCTCTGACATAAAAGCTTTTAACAAAAATACTTTATCTTTTATTGATATCAATCCAGAGGAAATCTATAACATTATAAGCAAACTTGACAATGTTAATAACCTATCTCCGGACGGAATTCCCAACATTTTCTTAAAAAACACCGCAACTTCATTAACCATTCCATTAACAATTATATTTAATATGTCAATCATGACAAGTAAAATTCCGACTATTTGGAAAAAGTCAATAATCCGACCAATTCCCAAAAATAATAATCCAAATGAACCCAAGGATTTTCGACCTATCTCTCTCTTATGCTCAACCTCTAAAATTTTAGAACGGATTATCTCTAATAAATTGACTTCATTTCTTGAAACTAACAATTATCTTCCCACCTGCCAACATGGTTTCCGTAAAAACCATTCAGTTATAACTCAACTCCTAGAAACTTATAACGACTATACATTAGCTATAGAAAATAAGAAATGTGTTGACGTTATATTCTTCGACCTGCAAAAGCTTTTGATACTGTTCCCCACGATCGCCTTCTGAAAAAACTCAATCATCTAGGCATCACTGGCGCTTTACTAAATTGGATTGAGGATTATCTGTTAAATCGAACTTTTACTGTTCTTGTCGAATCTAATAACTCTAATGAATATCCTATAACAAGCGGAGTTCCTCAAGGATCCATTCTTGGCCCAATTTTATTCATCTCATATATTTTTGATATAATAGATATCTGTGAAACAGAAAATGTAACACCCAAATTATTTGCTGACGATTTAAAGGCCTATACCTGCTTTGACTTCTTAAACAAAAATCACTATTCTCCACTCCAAAAATTTATCCAAACATTCTCAAAATACTGCGAAATAAATGGCCTTAAAATCGCTGTCAGCAAATGCAGTTCTTTTCACATAGGAACTAAAAATCCCTTCCACCAATATACTCTACAAAACATTAATATACCAATTATTCCACACAACGAACCTATTCGTGATCTTGGCATCTATTTTACATCAAACCTGAAATGGGATTCTCACATTAAAATTGTAACAAATAAAGCAACTGGAATTTATTATACTCTTATAAGATCCCTTAAAACTAATAATACACAATTCCTAATTACTTTATTCAAAATATATGTCTTACCTATCCTTGAGTTTGGATCTCCTATAATTAACCCTTATCTAAGTAAAGACATTAACGCTTTAGAAAATGTTCAACATAAATTTTTAAAAATAATATATTTACGCTCTATAAAACATAACAACAGTCCAACCTTACCTAATTATAAAGAACTCCTAGACCTATTTAAACTTGAATCTCTATCGCATAGACGTCTAAAATCTAATCTTATCCTTTTCCATAATATCATTTTAGGTAAAATTAATCTAAAACACGATAATACATATAGCATTCTCCCTACCACTACTAGAGGTAATCCACATAACCTATTTATCCCCTTTTGTTCAAGCACCATTCGGAAAAACTCATTTTTTATAGACATACCAAACATTTACAGAAAACTTCCAACAGAATTACAAAAATCGTCAATCGAATTGTTTCCAAAGCTCCTAAACAATTTTAACATAAACAATATTTTATCATAGCCACATTCCATTCAAATGTCTCCAGACCCTTAGCGATTTAAATTTAAATTATTGTCACGTTTACTTTACTTTATTTTATCTGAATGTCACGTTTTTATACGTATAAATTGAATTGAATTGAATTGAATATGAGGGAGTAGAACCGGCTAACTTTTGCTCTGAACAAAAACGGGTGATTGAATGAATCTTTTATTGTCTTTTATGAGGAATTCAAAATATGCAAAAAATTTAGTGAAATTGAAACCGACAGCCCAGTAACGAATAATTCTAGAAATTTAAAATTATCCTGCATATTAGATCATCAAATTTATATTTAATAATTATGAATGTTTAGCTTTAGAATAATCTTAAAATTATTTAAAATTTTATTATTAAATTCTAAATCATTAATAATTAATATTACTCTTATTTATCCAAACTTCATAAATTGAGCTCGATTTAATAGAGATTTGGTCTAAAAATTTCAAAACCTTAATCGAGTTTCTCAAATTATTTGATTTCAAATTCTTGGTAAGGGGCTTAAATATAATTTTTGTAAATGCTTTGTAAGAAACTTAATAATAAACAATATTCTTAAATTATAAAGATTGTCAATTTACTTTGTAAAATTTATCAATTTATTTTTTAAAATTTTTCCCAAATAATTGCTCTAAAATTTTATCACATTTCTCGATACATATTAACTTTAATCAATAAAATAATTTTTAAAATAAAAATTTAAAAAAAGTTGTTAGAATATTGCCAACACTTTTTTATTACTTAAAATTTTTCCATCAAAATCAATCTCCGTACTTAGCTATAGAATTTTACCTTAAAGCATGGGTTTGTAAAGCATGGGTTTTATGCTGTTCAAATAAAAACTAGAGAAAGAAACATTTATTTAAATTCATTGACGTTAAATAAATTTTTAAATTAATAAAAATTTATTTAAAATTTAAAATAATTAAAATTTTCTAAACTATTTTTACTAAATATAGCTGTAAATTATTTTTTAAACCCAAAATTAGAAAAGAAAAATTTTCTAAGAATGCTTTATAAGATTAGGAAACGTGTATAGAATATATAATATTTTAAGACGGCAAAATTTATTTATTTATTGTAGTACTTATTTATTTATTCTAATTTGTAAAACCACATCTTTAATTGAGCCACTGACACTAATACTATAAGCATAAGAATGGAGAGGTGAAACTAAGTGGTTCTTAATTATAATTAAGGCTGGGAATTAAAGGAAATATAATGATTCCATTTAATAGCCAGTCCTAATAATAATAATACACTCATGATACCCTAACAAAACGTAAGGAAAGGCGTAAAGTTACTTACAAGAGGGCAATGTATTCATTTCAAAAAATGATAGTTTTAAAAATGTTCAAACGCTTGAATACTTTTAAAAATATAAATATGATCGGTATAGTTTCTGAAATTATTTTATAATAAAAATATAATTTAGAATAAAATAATTAAAAATGGCTACTTCAAAATTCTGTTTAATTTTATTTTTAATTCCATTTGCTAATCTTATTAATTGTAAAAATGAAAAAGAAAATGGTCATGATAGCGAAGCTATTTTTAAATTGCAAGCAAGAGCCAGACTTGCAACTTGCCATCATGGAGTTGGTGTTCTATTATATATTGGAATGGGGGAAATATCAATTGTTTATAAAATGCTTGTTTCCCTTGTTTTTGCGGTTGCTCGTTGAAAAACGATCGGAACCATGCCGGAAATTTGAAAATTTTAACTCTATTTAAAATATGAAAATAAAGTAATTGTCTTAATAATTTAATTTAAACATTTTTTAATGATTTAATTACATTTTTTATTTAAAAAAGGCTTCTTCACTCCAATCATCTCAAAATCGCTCAATTGGGAAGCACAAAGAAGTACTAGTACTATTACAACTACATCTCCAACAATTCCACCAACATTCCAAACATCTCCACCAACTAAGCCAACATCTGTATACACATCTAAATCATTTTTTTCAAGTCCCTCTACCTCAACAATAACTTCAACTACAACAACTAGAAAACGGCCTCATTCATGGACTCGCCAAAAAACTAAGTCGGAACATTTTACTTTTGGTAAGTTGGATAATTTTTTTAATTTTTTTGTTTTTAATAAATAAATCTTTAAAAATTAAATTTTTTAATTGAAAAAAAAAATAATTTTTTCTGTTTTTTATTTTTTAATTGCTTTTTACTTTTTAATAGTTTTTACTTCCTTTTAGTCTTTAAAATTCTTTCCGTTCCATTTTTTATTTCTTTAGAATTCTTGTCTTTTTACTAAAATTTTTTAAAAATATAGTAATTTTGCTTTTTTAACATTTTTAAACTTTTTTTTGATAATAATTGACTTGCGTTTCTTTACCTTAATTTATATTGAATAACTTTTAATTGATGCCACAGACCTCAACTTTTTTGTGTAAAAATTAAGGTTCGACATTAAAGGTCTGTGGTTGTTCTCTCGGGACATGGACGTTGGTCCCTAATAAAAACAAATATAACTCAATCCTTATAAAAAATGACTTAAATAAATGTTAGTCCTTAATGGGGACAGATTTCGGAAAGCCGAAACCAAACCGGCAACCTGGTTTCTAAAAAAGGAGTTTTGATAAAAATTTCAATCCAATTAAACTTCAATAACACTGAGAAAATAAAAAATTTGGTTAAATTATTATTCCAATTAATTATTCCATTATATTTCACAAGTAATTAAAAACCTCAAGTCAAGTATTAGCTTTACTAATTTTATAATTAAAAAGCTTTTTTTGCTTTATTTTCTTAAACTCACGCAATTTTACCGCTTTTCTGCCTTTTTACCTCAAAAAACTTATCTTTCCTAGAAATGTCTTTAAATATATTTTTATGCACGATTTGGTCAGTTGCACGAATCTGGCACGGCCATTGGCCTTAACAAATAAAAAAAATAAACAAAAATTTTAATGTTGACTCAGGGGAAAATTAACTATATAATTTCACACTTTCCGTCACGCTTTTTGCCGTTTTTTAAAAAGAAAAACAGATTTTGTTTTGACACGAAAAATTTTCTTTGTAAAAAATAAGAGAGAAAAAGTTGTTTTTCTCTAATTGCTTAGGGAAATTAAAACTGTAAACAAATTCCAACCAGCCGTCTGCCAGTTAATCGCAGGCAGGCAATTTTTCCAAAATTACGCAGCCATGAAAATACATAATTCATTGACACTTATTCGCAAAGTCCCGCAACTATAGAGGATTTTGGGGGACATATTTGGAAAGAGTTACAGTTTTTGGGAAATTGGGTAAGAGAGTGTCAGTTTCGCAAATTTTTCATTGCAGTTTGACGAAAACAAAAAATTAGGCTGTCATATAGCGCAAAGGGTAAAAAGAGAAATACAAAGATTTTTTCCTTTAACTCCTCTTGAAGAACAAAAGAAAACAAAAAAGATGTAAATATTTTGAAAAAAATAAATGACTGAAAAAGGAAAACAAAGAATTGAAAAATTTTGAAATAAAATGTCAATCAGTGAAAAAATATATGCAAAAATATTATTTAAAAAATCCAGTATTTTTTTAATAAATATATTTTAATACTTTTTATTTTAGAAGCAAATTATTTAAAAATTGTTAAATTTAAATATGGTGCGTGTTAAACAATCGTTCCGAAATTCTGATTCGGATAATATTTTTTGTCAGCAAAGTTCAGGTGATTTACACACCTCTGCAGAAAATAGTCAGTCGGGTTCCAAGCTCCCGTTAAAAAAAGCGGTTGAACCGGTTCCAAGCTCCGGTCTTAAAAAGCGGTCTAAAACTAATTTAAAAAGAAAATATGAATTTATGAACCAAACAATAAATTTAGATGAAGTTAGTGAAGAGTTTTTTAATACCGATCATAAACTATTAAAAACAGCTAAAAGGAAAGAAAAACAAAGAAATAATATGTCCGAAGAAGAAAATGAAATTGAGCGTAAAAAGAATCGTCAAAGTCATAACATACGAAAAACTTTTTCACAAATACAAGCTTTGAAACACTTCGATGCTTCACATCCTAATTTCGGTCAATTTTATGAACTGAGCCAATTTAACTTTAAATGTTTACAATGTAATTCTTTACATTTTCTGGAAGAAGCGAAAGAAGAATCAAATAACGATAAATTTTGTTTTGAAAGTTGCTGTAAAAAAGGCAAACTTAAAAATCTTTCTGATTTTTTTGAAGACTATCCTGAAGAGCTAAAAATTCTTTTTAACAGAGATCATCCTTTTTATAAAAATTTTATTTCAAATATTCGCAGATACAATAATAATTTTGCTTTTGCGTCGTTAAGTTCTTTTAGATTTAAGTTTCCAACTCCTGGACCGCCTTGCTACAAAATTCAAGGGCAAATTTATCATAAATTTAATCCTTTTGCAATGCCAGCTAATGTGAAGGAAATGCCAACAAACGGTCAATTATACTTTTTAGATTCTGAGGAGGCTTCGGATATTAGAGAAATTAACAAAGAGTTCGAACCAAAAATAATAAATTACATTGAAAAATATATTAGGGAAAATAATAAGTTCGTTAAATCATATCAGTTAATGAAGGATGTATATGAAAAGCAAGAAATGGTTTGTAAAAAGCAGGGAATAAGCATGCCAGAAGTAAGATTGCTTTTTAAGTCTAAAGGAAAATTTCGACAAGAGAAGATACAATATTCCTCAAAGTAATGAAGTATGTGCCATTGTGGTATGTGATGCAAACGATGAAATACCCCCCGCGAATATTGTAGTTTATCCAAAAGGTGAAAAAAAATTAAAAAACATTTATCCATTGGATAAATGTATTGAACCAATGTGCTACCCACTATTATATCCAAAATCGTCCTATGGCTATACATTTAACTTGAAAGATTCTACTGGAAAAAATATCTCTTTTTGTGATTTTGTTAAATTTTTTATGTTTGTGAAAGATGATGAAAAATTTTTGCCTCATTTTTATGCGCAAAAATTATTTCAACAATGGGTTGTTGATCAGGCAGAAAAACTAGAGTGGTATCGATTAGAATATATTAGAAACCATCAAAATGAATTATGCAGCAGTACCTATGTAAATGTGGAAGATTTTTTGAAATCTAAAGCAAATAAAAGTGGTGCTGAGATTCAGAAAAAGATAATCCTACCCTCAACATTTACTGGAGGCCCGCGAAGCATGCATGAACATTTTATGGATGCGATGTCTATTGTGAATGAAACAGAAAAACCAGACTTATTTATTACTTTTACTTGCAATCCAAATGACCCTGATATTATAAAATGTTTATTTCCAGGTCAAACTGCATCAGATAGACCTGATATTGTAACAAGAGTTTTTAATTTAAAAAAGAATTATCTATTAAATTTAATATTGAATAAACAAATATTTGGCGAAGTTATAGGCTTTTGTTGGGTTATTGAATATCAAAAGAGAGGACTGCCTCATCTCCATTTATTAATAACTTTAAGCGCGAAAGATAAATGGCGCAATTCTGAAGAAATTGACAAGTATATTTGGGCCGAAATACCCGATGAAGAAACTGATAAAGAGCTTTTTGAGATTGTGAAGAAATTTATGATTCATGGACCCTGTTCGGAAAATTCTCTTTGTTGGGACAAATCAAGGAAAAAGTGCGGGAAAAAATTTCCGAAAGCTTTTCGGGAGTTAACGGAAATAAACGAAGATGGATATCCAATGTATAAAAGACCTAATAACAATCGATATATTTTTAAAAAAGGGATTAAATTAACAAATCAATATGTAGTGCCTTATAATCCTTATTTATTAAAAACTTTTGAATCACACATAAATGTCGAAAGAGTGAGCGATATTTTAGTAGTAAAGTATTTATACGACTATATTTATAAAGGTTATGACGCAGCAACAATTGAATGTGTACAAATTGGTGAAGACGGAACTAAGAAAGTCTTAAATTATGACGAAGTTAGTAAATATTTAGAAGCCCGATATCTAAGCCCATGCGAAGCAAGTTGGCGTATATTTAAATTTCCTTTGCAAGGCAAATCGCATTCAGTTGATAAATTAGATATCCATTTAGAAAATATGCAAAAAATTATTTATGAAAAAAACGCTACAAAAAATGAAATAAAAAATGCTTCTGAAAAGAATTCTACACTAACAGCCTATTTTAAATTTCGCCAAGCAAACCAGAATTTACATATAAAATATATTGATATGCCTAAATATTGCACATGGTTTAAAAAAACGCGTGAATGGAAATATCCAAGAAAAGTAAATTTTAAAAAAATAGGGAGAATTATACCAGTTAATCCTGTAGAAACTGAAAAATATTATTTGCGATATTTATTGCTCAATGTTTCTGGAAAAAGTTTTGAAGATTTAAGAACAGTAAATAATGTTGTTTATGATACTTTTGCTAAAGCATGTTTAGCAAGAGGACTAGCAAGAGATGACGATGAATGGTTTAAATGTTTAGAAGAAGCAAGTCTTTTTTCAAGAAAACACCCTCAAGGATTGAGAACATTATTTGTAAATATTTTAATTCATTGCGAACCAAAATATCCAGGAAAATTATGGGAATCCTTTAAAGAATATTTAATAAATGATTTAATAAGAAAATTCCCAACTTTTCCAAAAAATGAACTTTATAAGATAGGTCTTCATTTAATTGATCAAGGCTTAAAAGATCATGACAGATCACTTATCGATTATAGCGATATGCCGCAAAATATAGATTGTATAAATATAGATGAAAGCGAATTTTATGACCCGAAAGAAGAGTTCAATTTAGCACAGAATTTAATTTTAAAAATGAATGAAGAACAGAAACAAATTATTGAAAAAATAGATAATATATTGAAAGAAAATGACAACCAAAAATGTATTTACATTGACGGCCCGGGTGGTACTGGAAAATCCTATGTTTTAAAAACAGTATATCACTTAGCTAGATCTTTTAAAAAAAATATATGCAATATGGCTTATTCAGGAATAGCTGCAACACAATTACAAAAAGGCCGAACATTACATAACCGATTTAAGTTGCCTTTAAATATTAAAAAAACTTCAACTTCAGGTGTTGAGATAAAAAGCAAAGAAGCTGAAGAAATTAAAAATACAGATATTTTTGTTTGGGATGAAGCACCTATGGCTTCACGATTTACATTAGATATAATTGATAGAAAATTAAAAGAAATTATGAATAATGATATGCCCTTTGGCGGGAAAATTTTTGTATTAAGTGGAGATTTTAGACAATGTTTACCCATAAAAGAGTTTGGAACACGAACGGAAATAATTGACTTATTAATAAAAAATTCTCCTCTTTGGAATACATTCTTTATAATGAAACTAAAGAAAAATATGAAAGCCGATCCAAATGAAAGAAAATTTGCTGAACAATTGATTGAGATTGGTAATGGTATATCAGAAAATGAAGGTTTGATTTCTGTTCCAGATTCATGTTTTTGTAAAAGTAATTTATCTGACGAGATTTTTGAAACAGTTATTAGAAATGGAAATTATAGCGAACTTTATAATTACGCAATTTTGTCTCCGTTCAACTCAATCGTTGATAATTACAATGAGGAAATAATGAAGAAGTTCCCAGGCGAAAACAAAACGCTATTAAGCATTGACGAAACAGAAGTAAATGGGAATTTGCAGATTACGCCAGAAATTTTAAACTCCCTAAAATGCCCAAATTTTCCAAATCACAGCATTTCTTTAAAAGAAAAGTCAATGATTATGTTAGTGAGAAATTTAAATGTAAAAGAAGGTTTATGCAACGGAACCAGACTACAAGTAGCCAATATAGGCAAATATGTTTTAAATTGTATAATAAAAAGTGGGGACAAAATTGGCGAGACGACACTCATCCCAAGAATTACATTAATTGAGGACAAAAAGTTCCCTTTTGTATTAAAAAGACATCAATTCCCCATAAGGTTGGCCTTTGCCTTTACTATAAATAAAAGCCAGTCTCAAACATTTGAGAAAATTGGAATAGATTATACAGAAGATCCTTTTAGTCATGGTCAAACATATGTTTCGTTAAGTAGGGCCAAATCATGGGAGAAAATCAAGGTAAAATTATCTGAGAAAAATAAAGAGAGAAGAATTAAAAATATAGTGTGGAGGGAAGCTTTGCTCAATTAATTTAAAAATTTTTCCAAATGTTAAAAACCCTGTTTAAAAAAATATGAATTTGTTTGCAAATTATCGAAAATTATTTTACTTTTAAAAAAGTCAAAATATTTTAGCAAATTTTAAAATTAAAACATTTTTTAAAAATGGGAAAAAATTATTGGAAAAATATTTCGAAAACATAGTTGGGAAAAATATTTGCAAAACATTTAAATTAAAAATATTTGAAAACAAAATTGGCGACACTACACAAAGGGCAAAATTAGTGCAAAAATCTTTTAAAAAATAATTTCTGCAAGTTATAAAAAATTAAAGCCATTCTGAAAAAATGAATTTAAAAATAAAAAAAAAACAAATTAAATAATTTGTAAAAATAAAAAAAACAAATTTAATAATTTAAAAAATTAAAAACAAGGTAAGTTAATCGCTACATTAAAGAGGAGGGTGTAGCGTGTGATAGGGCGGGATAAAAATAAACCCTCTAACTATCACAGGACTCCTCTATTTGGTATCCGAGTTTTGGTGCGTTCACGTCGCGGATACCGTTAGTAGGGATAAAACCCGAAACCAAAACCAAAACATTTGTAAAAATAAAATTTAAATTAAAAAAATAAAAAATTTTTCCTTCAAAAAATTTTGTCAAAATTATTGTTTACACATGATAGCCAAAAGATTGTTTACTAAATTATTAAAAGCAAAACAAAAAAACACGAGCTAATTTGAACTGTAAATCTTAATTTCCATTACAAAAGAAACTAACACGGATAAACATTTATATATGAGCTAAAATCAAAATAACTGTTCTTAACAAAAATTGTTTTCATTTTAAAAAAAAATAAAAAATTTGTTCATACTCAACAATTATTTTAAATTAAAAATTAAAAAAATATTTTACAAAAAATAAAATGGAATCTGAAATTTCGTCTCAAACCCCGATCAAAAAAACTAAACGTTCCCCATTACAAACTATAAAAGAAGGAGAAAATATGATGTAAGTTAAAAATTAAAAAAATTTTATTAAAAAAAATTTCGAGTTAAAAAAAAATAAAAAATTTTGAGTTAAGTGCACAAGAAAGAAAAAAATTTTTATTAAAAATTTAAAAAAAAATTTTTTAATTAAAAAAATTTTTAGAGATATAAAATTATTTTTGATTACTGCTGATGCAGTACGAACAGTTCATGAAAATACATTAGTATGGACTTTGGTTGGAACAGATGGGTTATAAAAAATTATTTAGAAATTTTTAAATAAATAAAAAACATGAATTAAAACAATTTAAAAAAAAATATTTGAAATTAAATTCTAAAAAACTTAAGATATGATTATGTTAATATAACATTATGGGATAAACACTTTAATCGTTTAGTTACTGAACTAAACAATAATTTTAAGGTAAAATATTTTTTTTGAAATAAAGTTCGAAAAAAATATAGGGGAAAAATTTTTTGTTTAAAACATTTGTTTCAAAACATGTTTTGGCACCTTACAATTATGGCAGTGTCTCTTATGAGTTAAGGGCACAAGAAAGCTCAACAATCACATTAATTACAGAACTGGATATTGAATTTTATGGAATAACAGAAAATACTTATTTTAATTTTTTAAAACAAAAGTTAACAATTGACGATACCTTTCAGCCAATTTCTTATGAAAAAATGCGTGTAGGAGAACTTTTTGAGTATTTAAATTTAAAAAAATATTTAAATAGTTTTAAAAAAATATTAAGAGATGTTGAACTTAAGTTATATAGCATAAAAGAAGTTAGAACTGTATCTGTTAAGGGACGTTCTGAAGCTAAAGTGTTGGATGTTACAGCTATGGCAAATAAAACAAAAATTAGATTGACAGCCTGGAATATCCTTGCTGAATTTTTATTTTTTTTGCTTAATGGAAAGGAGGTAAACTCCCGCAAGACCCAAATTTTATATAAAAAATTTTAAAGGGTAAAATGTTAAAGCTGCAAAGCATACAGTTAAAGGAAGGGCTCGGGAAAGATGAAAAAGTAATAAATTTTTTAAATACAAGCAAAGTGAAAGTAGAAGAATTTGATGAAGAAATGATTGAAGAAGAACTAATTGAATCTTTAAATGAGATGGGGAAAAAATTTGGGCAAATCAAATGTAAATATTTTTTTGTTCGAAAGTTAATCATGAAAACTAAAATCAAAAAATTCTAAAATTTGTAAATAAGTTGGTAATTTAAGGCAATGTCCGATTAAAAGTTGTTAGAAAACCTACAATTATTAGTTCAATTAAAAAACAGAATGGTACAATATGTACTGATGGAGTGCACAAAACACAATTAATTTATCCGAACAAATTAAATCTTCAGATTAATGACGAAATAACCATCCACGTGGCTAATGTTGAGACAAATAAGGGTTAACATTAATTAAATCCTAAACTATCAAAATAAATTTAGTTGGGGTCCTGACGGTTACAATTTATGATGAAGCAGCTCTTATAAAACACGAAGAAAAAGAAATTAAAAAAATTGACTTAGATGAACTCGATTATCCCGAGACAAAATAAAAAATATACATTTTTTCAATGAAAACAAAGCTTTTTTAAATTAAAAAAGCATTCATTAAAAATATCTTACTCACAAGTTTTCTTAAAAATTTTAAAAACTAATTATTCGAAAAATTAATACTAAAAAGTATTTTAATCGAAAAATAAAATTAAAAAATGATGAAAATTTTTTGAAGATATTTCGTACAAAAATTCAAAAAATAGTTATGGAAACAGTAAAAAGTAAAATAACGATAAAAGGAAAAAAAATTTTAAATTGAAATCTACATTTCAAATTAATAAAAAACTAAAAATAAAAAAAAATATGCGATAGATAGTGGTAATCAATAGTAATTAACTTAAAAAATCTTTTTCAAAAAAAAAAACAAATAGCAAAAGATATAAACAAAAATCTTCAAAAACAGCACACATGTGAAAAATTTCCAGAACAATATTTAAAATAAAAAAAAATAAAATTTTTCCCAAAAAAACGGCCCAATATTAAATACACCTCAATTTAAAAGCTTTTTCAAAAGGTTTTTTTGACTAAAAAGACCTAAACATTTAATAAAGCAACCCTTCAAACAATTAGAAAAACCACCCAAAAAACATGCCGAGTTAAAAGATTAAACCAATTTTTGAACAAATAAAATTTTCTTTAAATAAATTAACATAAAAAAGTGAATATTTGTTAGGAAAAACCGCTAAAATTATTAAATAAAAAAAGATAGAGAAAATTTTCTTGAAAATATAAACAGTAACATTTGATTAGAAAAAAGGATAGCAAGAATATTAGAAAAAATTAATACTAATACATATAATTAAATCCTTTTTTTGTTTTGAAAAATAACCTAAAGTTAAAGGAACTAAAGAATAATCGATAAAAAGAAAACTTAAAAGAAAAAAAGTGGTTTTAACAAAAATCAAATATGCAAAAGGAAGAAAGTGAAAAAGCTAAAAAAATGATATCATCAAGTGACTAAAAATCTCTCAAAATGTGTGAAATTGTTAAAAGAAGAAACTATTTTTTAAAGAAAAAACTAATTACTAAAAATTAAACAAAATCGTATTTTAAATAGTTAAATTAAAAAGTTATCGTGTTTAAAAGGGAAAAAGAAGAATAGAAAAAGGTAAGACTAGAATTTGAAAAAAATTAAATACAAGTTACTAAAATCAGAAGTGAATCCAAAAAATATTGTTAAAACTTATAAAACTGTTCTATTTAGCTTTGGAATTTTTTTAAAATTAAAAAAGTTTATTTAATAAACAAAAAAATTGGCACGAAAAACCGCTACAATAATGACCAAACATAAATAAAAACAGGAGATAATTTTATCAAAATATAAAGTTTAAGACTTATATTAAGAAAAAATTAAAAAAGAAAATATTTTTAAAAAATAAGAACATTAATACAAAAATTAATGAAATAAAATTGAATAATTGAATCCTTTTTTTGAGAAACAACTAAAGGTTAAAAGAAAAAAAGTATAATCGATTAAAACAAATCGTTAAAAAAGTTGGATAAAAATAAAAAAAATAAATATGCAAAACTACAAATGAAAACAAAACTAAAAGAAGAAATGTCTATTTAAAAAAACTTTTAACTTTTATACCAAAAAGAGAGAGAAAACTAAGAGAAAAACATATCGCCAAAAAAATAGGTAAAAATGGAATTTAAAAAAAGATTTACTAAAAATGTATTTTGTTCCAAAAAATTAATATTGAAGTGGAATCCCAAAAAAACTGGAAAAATTCAAAAAAGTAAAAAAAACTAAAGAACCTATAATCGATTGCAAAGAAAGTGTTAATAGAAAAAAGGAAAAATTTAAATAAAAATTAACCAGAACAAAATAAAAAATCTTATACCGTATTTTATCAATTAATTCCCCTAGGGAATTATTTTTTCAGCCCATCCATGGCATGGGGAATTATTCAAGGGAGGGAAATTATTCGAGTTTTGTAATTTGAACGTGCAGTAGGGTATTTTTGGGAGGGAAATTATTGTTACAACCCATACGTAGCAGGTGGATTAATCGAGAAAATGCGGTATCTTGAAACAAAACAAAATAGAAATGTTCAAGAAAAAACAAAAAATATTAAACAGAAAAATTAATTCGCTCACAATTAAAGATACCTTTTTTGTTTTGGGAAAAAACACACGAAAATCGATTAAAAAGAAAGAGTAAAAAAGGGAGAATTAAAATAAATATGCAAATTACAAGTTTCAAAAAACTAGAATAAATGACAATTTTAACTCAACTTTAAACTTTTATACTAAAAAATGAGAGAAGAAATCTAAAAAACACTTCGCCATAAAAAATAATTTAAAAGCGAAAATTTCAAAAAGACAAAAATTGATATTCAGGAACATGTTTTGTGTATTAAAAATAGTAACGCATTCGTTTTATGTTTTGCTAAAACAGAACAATAATGCTTAAACTGATAGTCTAAAAAATCTTTTAACGAAAAATTTCGCACTTTTTCGGAAACTAAAACAAAACCTAAAAACTCAAAAGTTAACTTTTAAAGCCAGAGCTCCAAAATGCTTTTCTTAAAACCACTTTAAAATTTTTATTCAGAACATTTTTAAAAGCTAGATACGAGCGTTCAGGTGCCGCGAAGCGGCACCTGAACGCTCGTAAATATAAAAATGCACTCCAGCACGCACTTAAGCACACAATAATAATAATAATTCTTACTTTTCTAAACTTTTTTTCCTCTTTTTACATATTAATTTGCTTATTTTTAATAAAATTTATAATTAACTATTTTTATTTTATCTTTTACAGTGACCAGGGCTGATCGAAATTTCGTTTTGTTTTACTCCCTCATGAAGTTTTTCTTCTCCGATTCTTTGCGGAACGGAAAGATTATTTAGTTTCAATTCGAAATAAAGATTTGTTTCTGATTCTGACCTCATTAAATTATACTTCCTTAGGGCAGAAAAACTTAATCCTATAATGATATCCTATTATTTTAATCCTATTATTTTAAATATCCATATCTGTGCAAGGATACGGATAATATCCTGATATCCGCGGATATATCCGGATACGAATAGAAAAATCTGTGTCCATGCACTTATTCCCTACTTCTTTTATTTTTCTCAACATTAAAATTTAATTTGTTTAATAAAAAAATTTTTTTCGCCTGTTCATGTTAAATTAACTAAATGAACAAAACCCTCGGAAAAATATCAAAATAAAATTAAAAATTAATAAACTTATTTTAAAATATTTTTTAAAAATTTATTTTATCGACTTTAAAAATAATAAAAAAATATTTTAATTTTTTTAGAAAAATAAAAAAAACATCCAATTAAATTTATAATTGATATTTGCAGAAACAAACATTTTTTGTTTAATTATTTATGTTGACAGTAAAATAAATTTAAATCCTTTAACAATTATTTACTTTTAAAAGGGATTTTATAAAAAAAATAAATGGATATTTTAGGCTATAAATGTCCTTTGAAAAGTAAAAAAATTTATTTTAAATATGTATAACATATTTATTTTTGAAATTTAGTACTTTTTTAGGGACACCAAGGCTTTATTGTGTTATTAGCAAAGATCGAATTTATATTAATTTCCTTATTTCCAGGCCTCGTTAGGTTTTGAAAATTACAAAAATATGTATATTTTAGCATTATAATTGAATAATGTCGTGTTTGAGTTATTAACAGTAAATATTAACTTTAAATGATCTAGTAATTTCTGTCCATATTTCCCGAGTGATAGTCAATATAAATTCGATCACTAGTTATTAGTCTTTCTCTCAGAGATTCATAGGGTCGGAAACAAATTGTTAACCGAATCAGAACCGAGAACCGGGGTCGAAAACCTGCCAAAACCTGAAATCCAACATTAATTTATATTATCGGATTAATAGGTATTCTAGTCTACATAGTTCTAGTCGTCATTTAAGTTAAAAAATTAAATTCAAAAAGACTAATAAAGGGAAACCCAAGGGTGTAGGGGTTTTCCCGGACCCATCCTCATTAATTTGCGGCATAATCAAAAGGTTTGGGTCATTAATTAGACAGGTGACATGTTTTGATTGATGGGTACAAGTGTTTGATTGATGATGACAAGTGACAGGATTTGATTGATTGGGACAAGGTACCACCAAAACGTTGCACGTTGTGCAACATTTTGGTGGGTACCAAAACGTTGCACGTTGTGCAACATTTTGGTGGATGAAGTCGGGATCAAAGGAAACCAAAGGGTGTGGGGTACTTTCAGGTTCCCGGTGTGTCAGATTTGATTGACAGGTACAAGTACAAGGTACTTGTACCTTGTACTTGTACAAGGTACAAGTGTTTGATTGATGGGTGACAGGTGATTAAGTTGATTGATACCTGTACAAGGTTTCAATCCCAGACTGAAAGTCTGGGGCTGAAACCTGGAATTTCAGTCTGGGACTGAAAAAATGTTGGGGGCAGGGGTCCGGGGTACGGTAGAATTAAAAATAATAAAAATTAAAAAATATATTAAATAAAAAATAAAAATTACTGGGAGAAATAAAATTTACAAAATTTTATAAAAAAATTAAAATGATTTGGAAAAAAGGGCGGAAGTCAGAATGTAAGGGGGAGTTACCAATTATTTCGAAACATACAAGATCTTATCTAATTGACTGATGATTAATGAGTCTGGGGCTGAGATATTTGAGTCTGAGATTTTCAATCTGGGACTGAAATTTTTGAGTCTGGGAATTTCAGTCTGGGACTGAAATATATGGGTTTGGGAATTTTAGTCTGTGACTGAAAATTTGCTGGGGCAGGGGTCCGGGGTACGGTAAAATTAAAAATAATTAAAATTAGAAATATTAATTAAATAAAAATAATAGGGAGAAATAAAATTTAAAAATTTTGCAAAAAAATAAAAATGATTTGCAAAAAAGGGCGGAAGTCAGAATGTAAGGGGGTTCAACCAATTATTTCGAAACATCTCAAGATCTTATCTAATAGATGATTAATGAGTTTTTGAGGCTCAAATTTTGTAGCCGACAGAGTTTGGATAATTTATAAATGACCTTGAAGGTTACGAAATAAGGAAAAGCTAACTTATTAAAAAATTACCCTTTATCTCAAGATCTTATCTAACTGTCTGATGATTAATGAGTTTTTGGGCAGACAAATTTTGAGCGGGAAAATTTTTTAATAAAATGACCTTCAATTTTATGAAATAAGGTAAAGTAAGTTATTAAAAAATTTTTTCCTTTTATCTCAAGATCTTATCTGACAGATTGATGATTATGAGTTGTAGAGGGAACAAATTTTACCAGTTCCGCATCACGTGACCTTGACAAAAAATATTTCGTAATCACCCATCCGCCTGAAACGAGGAGTATAAAAGGCGAGGTTTTTTGTCATTCTTAACCATTTGTCTCAAAAACAAAAACAAAACGCTCTCTTCAATTAAAAATTAAAAATCAAAAATGGCATTTAATAACGGACAAACTGCACCTGCCAATAAGCGCGCTAGATTCCTCATCCGCGATATCCTTCCTCATTTATTCAATGACGTACAAAGCGGTGCGGGTGCAAATACCCTAAAAAATTATTACCGACAAATCGATTATGAAACTGACTACAGCAGCAAATTTAAAATGATGAAAACAACTGGAAAATTTATAATAGAAAAAATACCTGAGAATCCGGAGGAATTGCTTCGAGAAATAATACAACAATGTATGGATAAAACAGTTGAAGAAGCAAAAAATAAATCAATAGAACCTGAATGCCTGGGGGCATTAATTTCGTCACAGCTATTAGACAGCGACATATGGATTCCTATAAGAAAAATTGAAAATGATACGATCGACAACATACTTAATCGTTTCCAGCTTGTTTCACAATCAAAGATAGAAAAAGGCTCTCTTATTGGGCAACCATTCACAATAGCAATTCAAACACTTGGAATCTCCTCTCTTCCAAGAACAAAATCAATTAGAGGCCGCGCACCGCAAATATTAGCAACAAGTAATCTACAAATAAATAGCCCCTGCCTAATAAAAATCGATAACCCCAACAACTTATGCCTCTTCTATGCATTGGAAATAGCAAGAAAATATTTTACTAAAGAACTGGGTGCGCGTTGGAATTTTACAAGATACATGCAAAATAAAAAGAGACAAATGGAAGATGTTTTTAATCTTTTGATTTCAGCAAAAATCCCCCAAAATCTCCTCGAATATGATGCTGTGGAATTTGTACCAACTGTTGTAGATTTTTGGAACAACAAATATAATGATTCTGGGTTCAAATTCAAGGTATTTATATTTGGAAACGACAACGAAAAGCCAAAATTTACTTATGGAAATGAAAATTTCAACATGCCTATTACAATTCTTCACACAAACAACCATTTTGACGCAATAAGAAATGTTGGAGGAATGCTTGGATCAGGGGCAAAATATTGCTTTACGTGTGAAAAGAAGTTTAGGAAATCAAAGGAACATGATTTGAGATGCAAATCTCTTTGCCGATTTTGTGGGCGCATTGGCAGTGACCGACCTTGTGTTGCAACGGGAGACTTTTTCAAAAAATGTGATGAATATGGGAAAAAATATTTAAATGAAGACTGCTTCAATCATCACAAAAAAAAACAGCAATTGCCGCCAAACAAAGCAGTGTGAGAAATGTGGAGTCATCTGGTCAATGAAAAATTATAAGAGGGAGGGTGAAAAGAAACATGTTTGTGGGCAAAAGTGGTGTCAAATTTGTCGGCAATTTCACAGTATGGAAAGAGGATGCTTTATTCGACCACTGGAACTGAAAAAACCATCACATTATCGCCTAGTAACATTTGACTTTGAAGCAACACAAAATGAAAAGATAAACGAAATTACCGAAGAAGAAAGGCGACTTCACAAAGTGAATTTCATTGCTGCAACAGTGACTTGCACAAAATGTATGGAAGATGATCAATTATGGCGTGCACCTCTCAAACAAAATGGGAAAAATTGTACAATTTGCGGTAATAATCGATCAATCACATTTTCCCACCGGCCATTTACTCAAACAACAGTCGATCAGCAAATCGTCACAACAAACCCTCTAAAAGAATTTATTGATTGGATCCTGTTTAAACTTAACCCTCAATATACAACTGTGGCATTTTCACACAATGGAGGGCGCTATGATATGATTATGGTCTTCAAAGAAATTTATTCAAAAGGAGTTGTTCCATCAATGATTCGTCGCGGTAATAAACTTTACGAACTGAAAATTCCCCGCAACAACAAATGCAATGAAGTAATATTTCGAGATTCGTTTAATCTCTGTCCAGTTGCCTTGGGAAAGCTGGTTGGCGCCTTTGGACTACAAATTACAGAAAAACAATTTTTCCCGCATTTGGCAAATATTCCTGAAAATTACAATAAAATATTACCGCAACTGCCTTCAAAATCCGATTACCTTTATGGAGGAATGTCACCTGAGAAACAAAATGAATTTGACAAATGGTATGAAGAAGAAAAAAATAAACAATTTTGCTTGGATGAAGCCTTGGCCGAATACTGCACAAACGATGTCCAAATACTCACAGAAGCACTGATTGCATTCAGGAAAAAATTCACAGAGATTAGCAAACCAAAAAATGGCAAGTCTGGGCCAGCAGCAGAAGGAATAGATATTTTGAAGGATGCAATGACAATCGTATCGGCCTGCATGAAACATTTTCGTCTGAATCATCTTCAACCTGACCATTTGGCAATTGTTCCGGAGAAAGGATATGAAAACATCGATAACCAAAGCGAGCTTGCCCTGAAATATCTACAATGGTATGAGGAAACAAGAGGCGTTGAAATTCAAAGTGCACATTCAGAAGGTGGGGAATTTATAGTGGCGGGAAAATATAAAGTTGATGGGTACATTGTGGCTGAAGATAGGGCAATTGAAGTGAATGGCTGTGTGTGGCACGCGTGCCAAAAATGCTTTGGAGATGATTTGTACAAAGTATTGCCGAATGGAAAAACCGTAGGAGAAACACGTGAAGATGATGGAAAAAGATTGGAAATAATTAAAAAACATATAAAGAATGTCGATATAATATGGGAATGTGAAATTCACCAGATGCTTCGCCGCAACCAGAAAATGAGGAAGGCTTTCGCAAATTACCACAACAAAGGGCCAATCAATATTAGAGACTGCTATTTTGGTGGAAGGACTGGACCCTTACAAATGTACTTTGATGCAGAAAAGGAACAACATAAAATTGCCTACTTAGACTTTAATTCACTTTACCCCTCAACAATTGCTACGACATCATTTCCGGTTGGGCATCCGAAAGTACATGTTGTACCACTAGCTGAACAAAAAGTTTATTGGACAAGAAGCGAGCAAATCATGTTCAAAGGAATTTTGAAAGTATTTATATTACCACCGCCTCAACTGGATGTTCCTGTTATCCCGGTCAAGTTTGATGAACGACTTCTTTTCCCACTGTGTAGAAAATGCTCACTCACATACCCAAATGGCGCAAACATCAAAGACTACCACTGTCCACACAATGATGATGAAAGAGGGTGGGTTTCAACAGTTACATCGATTGAATTGGAAGAAGCATTAAAAGTTGGGTACACCGTTACAAGATTTTATAGAGCCTTACATTATGACAAATGGGATGAAAATTTATTCAAAAATTATGTGGCTGAGTTTATGGCAATGAAGATTCATGCGAGTGGCTTCCCTGAAGGAATAGAAGGAAAAGATAGTGAAGATGATTTCATAAAAGAATGCAAAGAAAAATTTGGTATTGAACTTCAAAAAGAAAAAATGGTCCCAGACAAGGCAATGCGCTACATTTCAAAACTAATGTTAAACTCTCTGTGGGGAAGATTCAGTCTGAGGAATACCTTGTCAAAAACTGTGATTACAGATGCACCAGATGAACTTCGAGAATATTATTACAACAAATCAATTGAATTGCAATCTGTAGATAAATTAACCGAAGAGACAGTAATAATAACCTACAAACCAAAAGATGAATTTATTGTTGAACATGACACTTCAAATATTGTGATTTCCTTATGGACAACGTCAGCAGCAAGAATTAGGCTATTGAAAGCAATGCAAAAGGTTACCGGAAAACTTGACTGCAATCTGCTCTATGGGGACACTGACAGCATATTATTCTCTTACCCAAAGAACATGGAATGCCCGCTCCAAACCGGTCCTCATCTGGGTGATTTGGCACGAGAGTACGCAGGATCTGAAATAAAAGAATATGTTGGAGGCGCGTGCAAGGCTTATGCACTGAGAATGGAAAACAACAAAAACGCAAAAATTAGCACTGTTCTGAAAGTACGCGGCATCACTTTAACAGCTGATGTCTGCAAAATCCTCCACTTTGACACTTTCAAAGAAAGCGTACTTAAATATGCAAATGGGGAAAACGAAAACGAGGAAGATGATGATGAGGGAACAATTATGATCGAGAACCCAAACTTTATACGCCGCAGTGTGAAGGATGGTATAGTTTACTCAACTAAAATGAAGAAAATATTTAGACCAATCATACAAAAAGGGATAATTTCAAACCTCAAAATTGTAAATTTCGGACAAAAATAATTTCATTTTTCACAATATATTTTCCACCGTATTTTATTATTTTTGTCCTTTACTTTATTCACAAAATTTTTCAATTGTATTGTAATTTTCACAATAATTTTTCAATTGTATTGTAATATTTTCACAATGTTCTTTAAATTGTATTTAAATTTGTTGATAAATTATTATATTATTAAAATGTTTAATTACTTTTAGGGTTTAAGAAAAAGTTAAGGATTATAAGATAAGATTGATACAAAGTTAAGGATTATAAGATACAATTGTTGCAATGTTAAGAGTTAGAAGATATAATTTAGGCAAAGTTAAGCAATGCAAGATCCAGGTTTTTGGGGTAAAAATGTAAAGTTAAGCGATAGAAGATACAATTGAATAAAAGTTAAGGATGTGAAGAAACAATTGAATAAAAGTTAAGGTTTAAAAGATAAAAATGGTACAAAGTTAAGAGAAAAACGCATATTTTCAGTAAAATGTTAAAGAATATCTACACTTTCCACGCTTTCCCTCTTATTGGCGGGTGTAATGGAGAGCTACTCACTAGGTGGATGACACAGTTACAGTATACAACATTGTGATGTTACAGTACACCCTATTGGAAAGTTTACGTGCTATGTCTTTAAATGAAAAATGATATTTCACCGAAAAATATTTTATTATAACAAATTACCAGTTTACTTAGAATACAAGCAATTCATAATTTAATAAAATACATTATTCAAAATGTTAATGTTTTCAATTATATTAATAACTATTCCGTCCTTAGTGGCAGATAGGATTGACAACAAACCATGGAAGGGAGAAGAATTAGTGACTACATTATACCGGAGGACACCATTACCAATATGGCGGAGAACACCGCCACCAATATTTCCTAACAGAGATAAAAATAATTCAGTGGAAATACCGATATGGCGGAGAACGCCGCCACCACTATTTCCTAACAGAGGAAAAAATACAACAGTGCAAATACCAATATGGAGGAGGACACCACCACCAATGTTTCCAATCAGTGATAAAAATAGTTCAGTGGAAATACCAATATGGCGGAGAACACCACCACCAATATTTCCTGGCAGAGATGTAAACAACTCAAGGGAGCTTCAACGCTTAGATAAATTAAGCAATCAGTCGATGAATAAAGCTGATGTAGGGGAAAGATTACTTAAGATCTTTTATTCAATTGTTTCTTCACATCCTTAACTTTTATTCAATTGTATCTTCTATCGCTTAACTTTACATTTTTACCCCAAAAACCTGGATCTTGCATTGCTTAACTTTGCCTAAATTATATCTTCTAACTCTTAACATTGCAACAATTGTATCTTATAATCCTTAACTTTGTATCAATCTTATCTTATAATCCTTAACTTTTTCTTAAACCCTAAAAGTAATTAAACATTTTAATAATATAATAATTTATCAACAAATTTAAATACAATTTAAAGAACATTGTGAAAATATTACAATACAATTGAAAAATTATTGTGAAAATTACAATACAATTGAAAAATTTTGTGAATAAAGTAAAGGACAAAAATAATAAAATACGGTGGAAAATATATTGTGAAAAATGAAATTATTTTTGTCCGAAATTTACAATTTTGAGGTTTGAAATTATCCCTTTTTGTATGATTGGTCTAAATATTTTCTTCATTTTAGTTGAGTAAACTATACCATCCTTCACACTGCGGCGTATAAAGTTTGGGTTCTCGATCATAATTGTTCCCTCATCATCATCTTCCTCGTTTTCGTTTTCCCCATTTGCATATTTAAGTACGCTTTCTTTGAAAGTGTCAAAGTGGAGGATTTTGCAGACATCAGCTGTTAAAGTGATGCCGCGTACTTTCAGAACAGTGCTAATTTTTGCGTTTTTGTTGTTTTCCATTCTCAGTGCATAAGCCTTGCACGCGCCTCCAACATATTCTTTTATTTCAGATCCTGCGTACTCTCGTGCCAAATCACCCAGATGAGGACCGGTTTGGAGCGGGCATTCCATGTTCTTTGGGTAAGAGAATAATATGCTGTCAGTGTCCCCATAGAGCAGATTGCAGTCAAGTTTTCCGGTAACCTTTTGCATTGCTTTCAATAGCCTAATTCTTGCTGCTGACGTTGTCCATAAGGAAATCACAATATTTGAAGTGTCATGTTCAACAATAAATTCATCTTTTGGTTTGTAGGTTATTATTACTGTCTCTTCGGTTAATTTATCTACAGATTGCAATTCAATTGATTTGTTGTAATAATATTCTCGAAGTTCATCTGGTGCATCTGTAATCACAGTTTTTGACAAGGTATTCCTCAGACTGAATCTTCCCCACAGAGAGTTTAACATTAGTTTTGAAATGTAGCGCATTGCCTTGTCTGGGACCATTTTTTCTTTTTGAAGTTCAATACCAAATTTTTCTTTGCATTCTTTTATGAAATCATCTTCACTATCTTTTCCTTCTATTCCTTCAGGGAAGCCACTCGCATGAATCTTCATTGCCATAAACTCAGCCACATAATTTTTGAATAAATTTTCATCCCATTTGTCATAATGTAAGGCTCTATAAAATCTTGTAACGGTGTACCCAACTTTTAATGCTTCTTCCAATTCAATCGATGTAACTGTTGAAACCCACCCTCTTTCATCATCATTGTGTGGACAGTGGTAGTCTTTGATGTTTGCGCCATTTGGGTATGTGAGTGAGCATTTTCTACACAGTGGGAAAAGAAGTCGTTCATCAAACTTGACCGGGATAACAGGAACATCCAGTTGAGGCGGTGGTAATATAAATACTTTCAAAATTCCTTTGAACATGATTTGCTCGCTTCTTGTCCAATAAACTTTTTGTTCAGCTAGTGGTACAACATGTACTTTCGGATGCCCAACCGGAAATGATGTCGTAGCAATTGTTGAGGGGTAAAGTGAATTAAAGTCTAAGTAGGCAATTTTATGTTGTTCCTTTTCTGCATCAAAGTACATTTGTAAGGGTCCAGTCCTTCCACCAAAATAGCAGTCTCTAATATTGATTGGCCCTTTGTTGTGGTAATTTGCGAAAGCCTTCCTCATTTTCTGGTTGCGGCGAAGCATCTGGTGAATTTCACATTCCCATATTATATCGACATTCTTTATATGTTTTTTAATTATTTCCAATCTTTTTCCATCATCTTCACGTGTTTCTCCTACGGTTTTTCCATTCGGCAATACTTTGTACAAATCATCTCCAAAGCATTTTTGGCACGCGTGCCACACACAGCCATTCACTTCAATTGCCCTATCTTCAGCCACAATGTACCCATCAACTTTATATTTTCCCGCCACTATAAATTCCCCACCTTCTGAATGTGCACTTTGAATTTCAACGCCTCTTGTTTCCTCATACCATTGTAGATATTTCAGGGCAAGCTCGCTTTGGTTATCGATGTTTTCATATCCTTTCTCCGGAACAATTGCCAAATGGTCAGGTTGAAGATGATTCAGACGAAAATGTTTCATGCAGGCCGATGCGATTGTCATTGCATCCTTCAAAATATCTATTCCTTCTGCTGCTGGCCCAGACTTGCCATTTTTTGGTTTGCTAATCTCTGTGAATTTTTTCCTGAATGCAATCAGTGCTTCTGTGAGTATTTGGACATCGTTTGTGCAGTATTCGGCCAAGGCTTCATCCAAGCAAAATTGTTTATTTTTTTCTTCTTCATACCATTTGTCAAATTCATTTTGTTTCTCAGGTGACATTCCTCCATAAAGGTAATCGGATTTTGAAGGCAGTTGCGGTAATATTTTATTGTAATTTTCAGGAATATTTGCCAAATGCGGGAAAAATTGTTTTTCTGTAATTTGTAGTCCAAAGGCGCCAACCAGCTTTCCCAAGGCAACTGGACAGAGATTAAACGAATCTCGAAATATTACTTCATTGCATTTGTTGTTGCGGGGAATTTTCAGTTCGTAAAGTTTATTACCGCGACGAATCATTGATGGAACAACTCCTTTTGAATAAATTTCTTTGAAGACCATAATCATATCATAGCGCCCTCCATTGTGTGAAAATGCCACAGTTGTATATTGAGGGTTAAGTTTAAACAGGATCCAATCAATAAATTCTTTTAGAGGGTTTGTTGTGACGATTTGCTGATCGACTGTTGTTTGAGTAAATGGCCGGTGGGAAAATGTGATTGATCGATTATTACCGCAAATTGTACAATTTTTCCCATTTTGTTTGAGAGGTGCACGCCATAATTGATCATCTTCCATACATTTTGTGCAAGTCACTGTTGCAGCAATGAAATTCACTTTGTGAAGTCGCCTTTCTTCTTCGGTAATTTCGTTTATCTTTTCATTTTGTGTTGCTTCAAAGTCAAATGTTACTAGGCGATAATGTGATGGTTTTTTCAGTTCCAGTGGTCGAATAAAGCATCCTCTTTCCATACTGTGAAATTGCCGACAAATTTGACACCACTTTTGCCCACAAACATGTTTCTTTTCACCCTCCCTCTTATAATTTTTCATTGACCAGATGACTCCACATTTCTCACACTGCTTTGTTTGGCGGCAATTGCTGTTTTTTTTGTGATGATTGAAGCAGTCTTCATTTAAATATTTTTTCCCATATTCATCACATTTTTTGAAAAAGTCTCCCGTTGCAACACAAGGTCGGTCACTGCCAATGCGCCCACAAAATCGGCAAAGAGATTTGCATCTCAAATCATGTTCCTTTGATTTCCTAAACTTCTTTTCACACGTAAAGCAATATTTTGCCCCTGATCCAAGCATTCCTCCAACATTTCTTATTGCGTCAAAATGGTTGTTTGTGTGAAGAATTGTAATAGGCATGTTGAAATTTTCATTTCCATAAGTAAATTTTGGCTTTTCGTTGTCGTTTCCAAATATAAATACCTTGAATTTGAACCCAGAATCATTATATTTGTTGTTCCAAAAATCTACAACAGTTGGTACAAATTCCACAGCATCATATTCGAGGAGATTTTGGGGGATTTTTGCTGAAATCAAAAGATTAAAAACATCTTCCATTTGTCTCTTTTTATTTTGCATGTATCTTGTAAAATTCCAACGCGCACCCAGTTCTTTAGTAAAATATTTTCTTGCTATTTCCAATGCATAGAAGAGGCATAAGTTGTTGGGGTTATCGATTTTTATTAGGCAGGGGCTATTTATTTGTAGATTACTTGTTGCTAATATTTGCGGTGCGCGGCCTCTAATTGATTTTGTTCTTGGAAGAGAGGAGATTCCAAGTGTTTGAATTGCTATTGTGAATGGTTGCCCAATAAGAGAGCCTTTTTCTATCTTTGATTGTGAAACAAGCTGGAAACGATTAAGTATGTTGTCGATCGTATCATTTTCAATTTTTCTTATAGGAATCCATATGTCGCTGTCTAATAGCTGTGACGAAATTAATGCCCCCAGGCATTCAGGTTCTATTGATTTATTTTTTGCTTCTTCAACTGTTTTATCCATACATTGTTGTATTATTTCTCGAAGCAATTCCTCCGGATTCTCAGGTATTTTTTCTATTATAAATTTTCCAGTTGTTTTCATCATTTTAAATTTGCTGCTGTAGTCAGTTTCATAATCGATTTGTCGGTAATAATTTTTTAGGGTATTTGCACCCGCACCGCTTTGTACGTCATTGAATAAATGAGGAAGGATATCGCGGATGAGGAATCTAGCGCGCTTATTGGCAGGTGCAGTTTGTCCGTTATTAAATGCCATTTTTGATTTTTAATTTTTAATTGAAGAGAGCGTTTTGTTTTTGTTTTTGAGACAAATGGTTAAGAATGACAAAAAACCTCGCCTTTTATACTCCTCGTTTCAGGCGGATGGGTGATTACGAAATATTTTTTGTCAAGGTCACGTGATGCGGAACTGGTAAAATTTGTTCCCTCTACAACTCATAATCATCAATCTGTCAGATAAGATCTTGAGATAAAAGGAAAAAATTTTTTAATAACTTACTTTACCTTATTTCATAAAATTGAAGGTCATTTTATTAAAAAATTTTCCCGCTCAAAATTTGTCTGCCCAAAAACTCATTAATCATCAGACAGTTAGATAAGATCTTGAGATAAAGGGTAATTTTTTAATAAGTTAGCTTTTCCTTATTTCGTAACCTTCAAGGTCATTTATAAATTATCCAAACTCTGTCGGCTACAAAATTTGAGCCTCAAAAACTCATTAATCATCTATTAGATAAGATCTTGAGATGTTTCGAAATAATTGGTTGAACCCCCTTACATTCTGACTTCCGCCCTTTTTTGCAAATCATTTTTATTTTTTTGCAAAATTTTTAAATTTTATTTCTCCCTATTATTTTTATTTAATTAATATTTCTAATTTTAATTATTTTTAATTTTACCGTACCCCGGACCCCTGCCCCAGCAAATTTTCAGTCACAGACTAAAATTCCCAAACCCATATATTTCAGTCCCAGACTGAAATTCCCAGACTCAAAAATTTCAGTCCCAGATTGAAAATCTCAGACTCAAATATCTCAGCCCCAGACTCATTAATCATCAGTCAATTAGATAAGATCTTGTATGTTTCGAAATAATTGGTAACTCCCCCTTACATTCTGACTTCCGCCCTTTTTTCCAAATCATTTTAATTTTTTTATAAAATTTTGTAAATTTTATTTCTCCCAGTAATTTTTATTTTTTATTTAATATATTTTTTAATTTTTATTATTTTTAATTCTACCGTACCCCGGACCCCTGCCCCCAACATTTTTTCAGTCCCAGACTGAAATTCCAGGTTTCAGCCCCAGACTTTCAGTCTGGGATTGAAACCTTGTACAGGTATCAATCAACTTAATCACCTGTCACCCATCAATCAAACACTTGTACCTTGTACAAGTACAAGGTACAAGTACCTTGTACTTGTACCTGTCAATCAAATCTGACACACCGGGAACCTGAAAGTACCCCACACCCTTTGGTTTCCTTTGATCCCGACTTCATCCACCAAAATGTTGCACAACGTGCAACGTTTTGGTACCCACCAAAATGTTGCACAACGTGCAACGTTTTGGTGGTACCTTGTCCCAATCAATCAAATCCTGTCACTTGTCATCATCAATCAAACACTTGTACCCATCAATCAAAACATGTCACCTGTCTAATTAATGACCCAAACCTTTTGATTATGCCGCAAATTAATGAGGATGGGTCCGGGAAAACCCCTACACCCTTGGGTTTCCCTTTGATGTTTCAAAATTCCGCCTCCAATTTGTTGCACACCTGTGCAACAAATTGGGGGGGGGGGGTAACTACTTTTAATAATTTTGTTTTGAATTTTTATTATTATTGTTAAATCAGGTTTTAATAAATTGGATTAGGTATTATCTAATAACCAGTCGCATTCTTGCTTATGATCAGAGATGAATCGGAAATAATGAAGGTCCGGAAATCGGAACTGTCAAAAATCGGAAATGGCGCAAAAGTCGTAACTCGGAAGTCGGAAATCGGAATTCCGATTCGTCTCTGCTTATGATCAATAAAACCCGCAATAAAGTAATACCTTACTACGAGATTCCAGATTTTGAAAATTAAAATTTATAATATTATTAAATTATGATTGTAAAAATTATGATAGTATCTTTAAATATTCAAATAATTATATGTTTAAAACGGAGATTTTATCGTATTCTTAGACAGACAGTAAATATACGAGATTAAATGAATTCACTGATTAGTAGAACCCAAATAAAGTTATTACTGTAGAAAGGATTTTTAAGTTTAAGAAAATCTAAATATTACTGAAAATCTTCAACTTCATTTAAAATTCTAATTAATTATATTTAAGTTACTCCATCGTAACCTCAAATTTATTTTAATAACACAAAGCGGATTAATAATATTTGAAGCATTAATAAGGCTATTCTTCGTTGGTCCAATAAAATATTTTACGAGGGACATTTTTTGGTCTCAGACTGAATTTAGGTATTATTTAAAATTATTTGGATTTAATAAAATTTATTTAAAGATTTATCCCAATAAAATTTCTTGTACAACTTCCCATATTTTCTCGCATGATATTTTGTCATCTAATTATTGTTGAAAGAATTTGTGCCACAGTTTTTATAAAATGTTATGAAACTAAGAACGGAAGAATATTTACAACCTCATGGATTTTTTTTTGTAGGGGCTATTTTAATTTTTCGGATATTTTATGTTAAATATTGAGGTTCCGTTCTATGAGTGGAGATACTATTAAAAATAATTTTCAGTGTTTATATGACAGTCACCAAGCAGGCAATGATCCTGCAGCCAATCTTTGATCATACCTTATTTATACAGGGATATAGCAGATATAAAATTAAATTCAGATTTTTGAATTGAGGATTCCTGGCCCAAAAAACGTCGAGAATTCCCATTTTCGTAAATATCCCTTGTTCATTTTTTTAAATTTTTATATAATTTCACAAAACTTTCAGTTAATTCTGTCAACATTAAACTTTATTCATAATGAAGAAGATGAAGCAAATGATAATTTATCTTCTCAAAATGTGACATTATCTAGTGCAATAATTGCTGTATTGCTTGCTTTAATAGGATTTTTTGAAATTATTGTACTAAATAGATTAATATCAAATAAATACTTAATAAGAAATTTTAAGTTGATTGGAGTAATATGGAAGTATAACAAGAATAAATTAAACGGATTCTCAAATACAAGTCTATCTATAATTGGAGGTAAACCTGTTGTTGTAATAAATGTTTATAGGAGAACATCTGAATATAAGCTGAAAAAGCGTTATCAGGTAAATTATAAAGTTTGTTAGGGATTTAAGTTGAAAATGAAAACGTCTGTGGCATTATTGGGATTTAAAGCATTAAGGCTGCGTTTACAATGGTACCCGTGCAAACGTTCTGTAGAAATTATTCTTCTAATTTACATTTAATTTTTAAAGTATTTGGAAAACATGCGCAGCGCTTTTCAATTGGCGCCAACAATTCTTGCATATTTCGTTGCGAGTGTTTTGACAGCATTTTCGCAAACATTTTATTCAATTATCTTTGAAGCAGATGACTTTACATGTGAAATAATTGTTAGTTATTAGTATCATAACTTTTTTTAACAAGCTAGTCAAGAATTCTAATTCTTGTATATTATAGTTTATTTAATGCTCAATCCAATGATAGCAGCATTAAAAATATCAACCCCTTGATAAGTTATAGGGCTGAATGAATGAGCCGGGACTATAAGGAGGTGGACAATCTACCTTGTAGCTTTGATGGGGTTTAAGCGGAATTGATAGAAATATATTTACATATGAGTTATTTCTGCATTGATAATAATAGATAATTCATAACTATGCAGAATTTTAGTTATTTCTGAATAGTTATGAAAAACATATCAGAAATTTATGAAAACAGCAAAAATAATAATTTACTAAATAATTTTAGTCACAATTGAACAATTTGTTTATTGCGTTTATTAACTTTTTTATAATTTCAACAACAATTTTGTAAGCTGAAAATATTTTTTATTCCATTATTACATATATCAAATCATTTTAGTTTTCATAAAATTCTAAGAAAGAATTTCTTCAAAATTTTTAACCAAGTATTTTGTTGTGCTCCTAAAATAACGAAATCTCTGGAGAAGAGTACAATAAATAAAATTACTCCAACTGAGGCACAACAACAAACTGAAAAATATTTTTCAATGTTGAAGAGGACTTGGGATTAATTCTTATAAATTTTAAAAATATATTTTGATTTAAATAATCATGTATGTAAATTTAAAACAATTTTAAAAATTTTGTATAAAACTAGTGTTGCGAGAGATCGAGGTTTTTCGAAAAAACCGAGACCGAAGATCACCGAGATTGAAAAAGCCGAGGTTGACGGTCAAATATGAGGCGCGGTCCGAGGTTTCAGGATAACCGTGGTTTTTAAAAAATTCTAATCTTTTGAAATTAAATTTGCTAAATTTATCAAATATCAATGAAGCAAAAAAGTGAATTTTTTAGGCCTACAGCCTTACAAAATTAAAAAAAATTACACTTATTATTTATGCAGCTTTCAAAAATTTTTCAACATTAAATTTGTTACAATCCTTATCATTCCAAAATTTATTTAAATCAATTATATTCTTTGATTTTTCTTCAAACTGTTTAGTAGCATATTCACATATTTTGCAAATTGGAGAATAATCATAACCAAATCTTCGTTTTGTATATATTTTTGTCCATTCAAAATGTCTGTATTTTAAATGAACTTTACTAGGCTGAATAAATTAATGTTCCCATGATAGATATATTTTTGTGAGAGAAAGCTGAGACACATACTAACACAATTAGTAAAACTTTATCTAATCCTATACATCAAGATTTTTGGACGGGAGTCGAGCCATTTGATAACAAGATCGAGCTCTTAAAGAATCTTTATCTTAATAATCGAACCACACGAGAACTCGGTAGGTATTTTCACTACTCGAACCCTGTACATTTTTCAGTACTAGAGACCGATAGTTTTACTAAGATTGAGTTTTATCTGACCGTACTCAATTTTTTTAATTTACTTTAAATATCTTTCGGTATCATTTTGCAAAGCCTTTAAATGTGCAACAAATTCATTTACTGATTTAAAATCATCCAAAGCAATAAATGCATTAGAAGGAACATCCATTCCTTCAAAAACAGATCTACTAAAAACTACAGGTACTGTAAGTGATCTTAACGAATTCCAGAATTTTTCTGTTACATAATTTTGACAAATATTATTCTCCAATGCCAAATAGAACATGTGGGTTTCTAAAAATAATTATTAATTAGAGTTATATGGTGATAGACACTTTAGGCCCAAGGCAATACAAATGCCAAAAATTTTATCTACTTTTGCTTATGCGTTTGGGATTTGTAATCTTTTTTCTGGATTTTTGAATCTTTCAAGATCAACACCATCCCAGATCACGTTCCAGGATTTTTCTAGAAATGCATACAGCTACTAATTGTGGATGAAAATATCTGTTAGCTAATTTCAATCAAATTTAAATTACCTATATTACGGTTATAGCATTCATCATTGCACCCTCTTCTAAAACAAATACCAACAACCTCCAATCCTATCAGCTTTTGTAGTCTTGTTGAAATAAGATCACGACCAGATGTAGCATTACAATGAGAAATTGCTTGGAAGGCCAATTTTGTTTTATTTTTAACTCTTGCCACAACCTTTAATTTGTTTTTATGATTAAACTTTCGCATTAAAAGTATTCTGGGAAGTCTAAATGATATCCCTGATAGGAAGATTTATATTCACTAATGAAAATCCTTTTTAAGAAGGATTGCTTCTTATTAGAGTAAATTCGAGTTACTCAACTCGACCGCTCGGGTCTCTTGCGTAATTACTCGATTCGAAACTCGGGATTCTAGTAATCGGATTACTCAAGCTCGGAAATTTGTTACTAGACTGCTTGGCTTAATCGAGTATTTTTATGCCCCTATCTGCGGCACAAAAAAAATTTTTGTCTAAAGGATCTTCCAGATTTCTAAAAATCTTTGCTTGGCACTGAAAAATATAGAAATTCTGATCGTTGGACTTTAAAACTTCTCAAAATTTTCGCCTGTGGCGCTAAAAAGGAAGATTTGTGTATATTGGAGGATTTGAATGGAGTTAGGTGGATTTTAGTGATATCCGTATATTTCAAGGGATCTAAAGGAATAGCGAGTGATTTGTGTTTCTAAAACTAGGGTGTTCCCAATTGGCCTTCAGAAATTCTCAAAATTTAAGCTAGCGGCACGAAAAAAGAGGGACAGCGCAACGGATCTCATGAACACCTTTCGACAATATACATAATACGACGATATCCAAATTAATCTTCGAATTTCCCAGATTTTGCTGCTAATACACCCAAATATCACTATAATCGGTGCAAATTTCTTTTAATCCCTTGATATCCATCTCATTTCTCTTATCACCTGATATCCCCTTAATCTATTTATTTTCAACTCGGAGCCCGGTGTCAACATGGGTCGTGTGCATTTCATGGGATTTCGGCGGATTAAGAGGGATATAGACGGATTAACAAAAATAACTGGGATTTAGATAATGTTCTACCACATTACTGTCAACAAATGCCCAAAAAACAGCCCCGATGATGAATAGTCTTTAGTAAAAGTACTATTTTTATTAAAATTATTTTAAATTCGTCTACTCGAAATCGACTTAAAAAGATGAGCTAGAGCTCAAACTCGCGTTTTTCAAAGTTGTATTACTCAAGCTCGTTTTTCCCAATTACTCGGTACTCGACTTACTCTACTTATTAATATCTCGGGTTTCTTTCGTAATCGCTCGGGTTTCTTGCGTAATTACTCGATTCGAAACTCGGGATTCAAGTACTCGGATTACTCAAGCTCGGAAATTTGTTACTCTCGGTACTCGACTTACATCACATTTCTCTTATCATTTCTCTTATCACTTGACTTCGAAAAACACGAGTTTGAGCTCTAGCTCTAAATTTATTTGGGAGCATTTTTACCTCTTCTTGATCCCAAATATATTCTTTTGGAGTAGTTGGAGTAATTCTAGTTAAAGCATCATATGGAATAAATACAGAACTATCTAAACGATAGGTAGCTGAACTATTTAAAAATTTGTTTGTTAGAAATTTTCTGTCATAATGTCTCAAAGTTTCTGTAGGACTTTCAACTGTATACATCATATAATTTTGATCTTCTCTGCGATTCTGGGGCCATTCGTTTATTAAACAAAATACATGTATAAAGAAAAGTATAGTTGAAACATTCATCTCACTTGAATAATAAAACATCTATATAGGAAAAGAAGTGTTTGTTATAGTTGATAATAATTTACCTAATCGAGCCCAAATACTCGGAGCTTGAGCTTGATCAATTATTTTTGAACTGAGCTTAAGTTAATCTCGAAATAATATAGCTCGAAACACCTAATATTGTTGCATATCTTATCTATCCTATCTTGCTATTTCTGGTGTTTTTTATTTAAATCCAAACATACAATTTTCTATCGTTAGTAAAAGTGCAATTGAAAGGACATTTAATGTTTGAATTAATCACTGGATAATCTGGATAACCAATTCCTTGACTTTTTACTTCAATACATTTATTCCAAATCAAAATTGGGGGCATTTTCTGCTTTTTAATATTTATCTTAATTAAATTTAATTAAAAATTAGAAATTAAATAATTTACGTAGTTTTTTAAATGCTTTATATTTTCAAATTTATAGAGTTTGAGTTACTCGACTCGACCGCTCAATTTTTTTCGTCATTACTCGGGCTCGATACTCTGGATCCTAATACTAGGATTACTCGAGCTCGAAAACAAGTTACTCGAAATACTCAGTTCAAATCGAGTATTTTCATGCCTTATCTTCGAGGCAAAACGGAAGATATTTAGCTTGAGGATCTTCCAAATTTCTCAAAATTTTCGCATGCGGTGCTGAAAATGGAAGACTTAGTATGTGTATATCGGAGGATTTGAATCAAGTTAGGAACGGAAAATTTGAATGGATTATACAAAATACCCCGAAATAAAATTATCCATCAATTTTCAACCCGAAGCGTACTCGACGTACTCTAACTCTTATACCAAGTCCCCTTAAAAATATCAAACTTTTTTAAAGTCATACAATCTTTTAATTATCTCAAGGAATCATGTCCTTTAAATTCAAACCCCTTTGCGGATTCCTGAAAATATAAATAAGCATACCAACTTATTTAAATCCTTTAAAATTTAATTAATACCGCCTTAGACGATTTGAGAATATAAAGTTGATCTTGTTGGTTATAATTTAGATAATATAATGAATTTATTATTAACATTATAAATAGAATTAGACAACAAATAAATTTTGAAAAATCTATTAATTTTGGTTAAGAAACTGACAAAAATTCAATAAATAGTCTAAAAGTTTTATAAGAAAATTATTTTATTTATTTTAGCTAAACCACGTTACTTAATTCTAAAAAAGTCATTCAACAATAAATATATATGCAAACATTTATGTCAACTTTTTATCCTTTCTTTAGTAATGTAACGTTAATGATGACAATGTTAACTTAATGACAATGTTAACTTACAACTATAGCCTTTGGACTCCACACTTCGGCATTTACGGGGCCTATTTTAAAATGAGTGTTCCAGTAAGTGGGGTCTGGGATTCTCCACATCAAAATTTCTTCAAAATCTAGATTTTTACTCCATCCTTCTGTATCGTCTTCAATTCTACTGATTATAAACTCATCTCCCCAATTAGACACCAATTTTCTCCCTTCTAATATTGCAGCCGAACCTTCTTCCAACGTAACTCCTGTCACATTTTTACACCTAGTCCCAAAAATAGAGTATTCCTTTTCCCAATCTGTATAAGTCTGCCACGTATTTTCCCCTCTTCTTTGTAATAACTGGTGGTCCCATGTATCTCAACACTCATCCTTCGAAATTTCTGAAAAATATATGTTCGCGTCCTTTTCTTTTCGATAAATTCCAAAATAGAATTCAGTGCACATGCGGATATTCCACCTATGGCATCTGAAAATCGCAAATTTCTTCGGCAATCTGATTGGCACAAAAATATTAATTTTAGCTAATTCAGTAACGTCTTCAAGTGGTATAGTGCAATTATGGTCGGCGGGAAAATCCATAATCACTCCCGATGCCTCCGGGTAATCTCTGTTACATATTTGGAATTGAGCGTTCATCATTTGCATTAAAATGCATATTATCGTTAAAATGCACATAAATATACGGGAAGCTAGTTTCACTGACTCTATATCCCCCTCTTGAAAAATTTCCTCTTCCCCTAAAATTCGTTTCTCTCGTATTCGTTATTGGCACCGTACTTGGGTTCCTGTTTTGTCCTGTAGGCCATCTATTTCCCCTCGCATTTCGAAAATTTCTAAAATTGTCGGTTCCTCGGTATGTTTGGTTCCAGGCTGGCGCTCTATTCGACTGCCCTCTTCTCCATTCACCGCTACTATTTCCTCTATTCCCCCATCCTCTATTGTTAAAATTTTGCCTGTTTCCAAACTGTCGATTTTGTCGGTTTTTGTCATACGTCCTAGTGTTTCACCGGAACCGAAATTTTGACCGGAACCGAACCGGATCCAATTTAAGTACCGGTTCCCGGAACCGGAACCGGATCCAATTTAAGTACCGGTTCTCGGAACCGGAACCGGAACTTTTCCAAGTTCCGGCCCGGAACCGGAACCGGAACTCACCAACTTCATGATATCCTCTGATCCCCGAATTTCTTCGAATTATCCTTAATCCCAACAGATCCCTAGATATCAAATCACCGATATGCCATTATAACTATTGATACATCGAAATCCCCAAATGTCACTCCAAATCTCAATTAATAAATGCGAATTTTAAATAATACCATATTTATCTTTCTTTATTAGCGCCGCAGGCGAAAATTTTGCGAATTTAGGAAGTTCAAGTGAGAAATTCCAAGTTTTGGAATGCCAAATCACCAGCTATCCAATCCCTGGTATCTCCTTGCCAGCTCAATCCCTCGACATCACACCCAAATGCTTCTATATTACCTATGACCTCTTGAACTAACATAATGTAACTCAAAATCTATCTTCATCCATCCATATCCTCCGATATACCAGCCAACTTACAAAAATTTTGGGATTTTAGGTGAACAAAGGATACATATTTCTTCCTTTTTCAGCGCCGCAGGCGAAAATTTTGAGAATTTGTGTGTACAGGGAGCTAGATTTCTTCGTTTTCTGGCGCCGCAGACGAAAATTTTGGAATTTTGAAAGGCCAACCGGTGAAAATATTGCAAGGCCAACCCATATTTTTTTAAAAAACTAATCGTTAGGGGTGTAAAAAAGTTCCGGTTTGGCCGGAACCGATTTGTAAACCGGAGCCGGAACCGGAACCAATTTGAGTTCCGGTTCCCGGAACCAGAACCGGAACCAAAAAAACACCGGAACTTTCCGGAACCGGAACCGGAACTTCCGGTGAAACTCTAATACGTCCCCTCTCTATTTCCATTCGCTCTTATTTCACTCACTTCCGCTAAAGTCGCCTTTACTTCTTTTTCTTTTGTCCTTCGCCATATATCATCTTTCATTGTATTATTTAATTCTTCCACTCTGCGCGCCTGCGCCACCGCCATCGATAGTGTAGGGGGCTGGTCCATGAAAATCACTTTTTCTTTTATCTCCGGCAGCAAACCAGCGCGAAAGCGATCACTGCACTGCTCGTCGCGGAACCGTTTAGTCATCACTCCCAATTCTCCCTTCACATTATTAGATATTGCCACGTCAAGGTTTGAGCCAGCCAAATCCACATCCAGAGATGAATCCGGATAAGCTCTCTACACTAAGTTGCGTAAGGCCTGGGCAAATTCCTCCACAGACTCTCCAACGTTCTGCCTCCTCTCAATCATTTTCAATCTAGCCACCTCTCTTGTCGAGATTTTCTTCAATCTGTTTGCTAAGCCTTCCACCAAATTTTTCCAATTAGTCTTCTCATCCTCCGGCATCCCCTCATAAACAGCCAAAGCCGCTCCCCTCAAATATATGGGCAATATTTGACAGCATCTTGGAGGCTGCCAACCATGGCCAGTCGCCAATCTGTTGAAGGACTTCAAATATCCCAGAAAATCATCACTTCCATCAAACGGCTTCGGGTAGGGCAAACCAGACGAGCCCAGTTCCAAATTCAAATCCTCCAAATTTCTCACTTTTGTCTTTAGCTGGTCCATTTTCAATCTTCTTTCTTCCTGCCTTTGAAGATATCTGTTGTATCTATCTTCTCTTTCAGTCTTCTTTTTCAGCAAATCTTCTATAGGTGTTTCAGATCCTTTTAATTCACTTGTTTCCAGTCTGTTTCGTAAAAATGGAATTTTTGTCCTAAAATTAAACGCGTTTTATTTAATATTCCTTATTTTATTGTCCCAAAATCTAGTCCAACCCTTGTTTGATTTAGTGCTAGCTTTCTGCCCTCTAAGGGGACCTCAAAAATCGCCGGCCGGACCATAATTGAGGCGGTTAGGGATCTTGGGACCTATTTAATGGCCATATTTTTAGCTTTGGACGAAGTGAAATCTACTCAAGGACCTGTACTCCCGATCATCAGTGCCAATTTCACTGTTGGGGGATTGATCTCTGGGCAGAACCGGTTTTTTGCGCGGAAACCGTTCCGACCCTTCAACTCTGCCAACAGGCTTCCACTTCTACCCCTACTACGAGTAAAGCTTCTACGATGAACTTTGGGAGGTTGCTTTATTGGGCCTGGTCCTGCTTTCTACAATCCTTCTGGCAACTCTTTTGGGCCTGGTTCTTAAATAGAATTTTATGAAGAAACGAGAGCAGGATTATCCCTTCATATCCAAACCTTTTCGTTTTACCCTTAATAAGTGAATTGTTTAATGTTGAGGAGGAATAAATTGTTAATTGTTAGCCTTTTTGAAAATTTATCAAATTGGGGATGGGCATTACTCGGCAGAATAGGAGGAGGATGAGCGCGAAATTCGGGGAGAAAGGGAAAAAAAATTAAAAAAAAGTGAGCTGTTTAATGAAATAATTTAATTTATAAATGTTTATGTTCGGCCAACTTGATCACAAGATTTTTCGTTTAAAAATATTTACAACTTTAGGTAAAAATTTGTGGTTGATTAATTTGATTAATTATTTGGGCAAATAAATGTAAAAATTAGGCGTTTCAATCTCGGTAAAGGTAAAATATTTTATAAGAAATTTAATATTGGGCGAATAAAATTACACATATAATTTAATTATTTTGATTGATGGAATTGGATTGGCCATATTTAGAAAAATTTGGCCACTTTTTGTTGTAATAGTTTGTTTCACTAATTTGGCCAATTTTGTTGTTTAATAATTTTTTGGGCAATTTTTTAATTGGGGGGAAAAATTGTGTTTTAGTGGGATTGAGATTAATTTTTTAATTTTTAATTTTAAGGTGATAAAATTTTGGATTTTTGGATTTATAAAAAAATTTTTTAAAGCGCCTTGGGAGCACCATCTAAAGTCCCCGTTAAACGGGTCGGCGTTGGCCCCAGTTGTGGGACGCCACAACTGGGACGCGCCTGTTTTAAACACAAAAAAAGAGCTATTTTTATATAAAATTTATTTAATATCAAAATGTGTGAAATAAAATTGGGGGGAGTGGATGGAGAACCGGCCAAAGGTTCTCGAGACCAAAAACGTAAAACTAAGACTGAGCTAACCGGGCCAGTTCTCCATCCCCTTAAATAAGAATAAAAAAGGGGTGTGACAGCCGCAATCGGCAATTTTTATTTTAAAATCCGCGGACGCAATCCGCAACTCGCAATTTTTAGTTTAAAATCCGAAACGCAATCCGCAACTCGCAATTGCAAAAACCCCGCAATTTACGCAATCCGCAACTCGTAATCCACAATTGCGTGCAGCCCTGGTCACCCAAGTCCCCCAACTTCATAATATTCCTGTTTATCCCTCTTAATCCAGTTAAATTCCCCTTTAAACCCTGATATACTCCTTAATTCAAGGGCGTAGCCAGGGGGTCGATTTCGAAGAAGGTGGGCTAACTTTGGGTATCGCCAAAATTTTGGCTTTACCTTGGCGTTCCAGACGCAAAATCTTACGACATCCCTCATAATACACTAAATCCCACGGTTATCCCTCTTAATCCTTTGATATCACTAATATCTCCTTAATCCACCCAAATCCTCTGAAATAATATATTTTATTGCTTTTCCAAACGGATAAATTCCCCAAAATTCTTTGAATTTCGCATAGATTTTTCGAAATTATAGGTACTTGTGCTGAACTTGGCTGTGATCGTGTCAAAATAATAAGTAAACTAAAAATTTGCCTTATGAGACCAAAAAATTATCTTGAGTCTTGTTAATTTTCGGTCTTGAGTCTTGGGGTCAAGTCTTGATCTTGCGGTCTAGTCTTGATACTAAAAAAATTTAGAAATTGAAAATTTTAGGTTAAAAGTTGAATTACTAAATATTTAAAATTACTATTAAAATTACTCTGTGAATTTTTTAGGGCTTATTTGAAATTTAAACTTTTGTTAACAATCATTTTTACCTTCAGTTTTATGGGAACTATCGGTTCATTGGAATTATTAGTGCATTATTTGAAATTTAATCCAGCAAAGATAATCTATAAACACCGAAAGATTGAAGTTCATATTTCCCAATCATCAATCCAAATCGACGAAAAATAAATAAAAACTTTTGTTAACAAACAATTTTTCTCGATAAATTTTTAAAAAACACCTCGCCTTTTTCGCATTTAATAATAATCTTAAGCAAACATAGAATAAAAAAAGAGTATAAAGAATAAAATGTTCGCCAACACTAAAATTTTAACATTGATTATTTGAATGAAAATAAATTTTAAAGATAACCAAAATTTCTTTCTAAAATTTCTTTTTTAAACTTATCAATCGAAAAGTTTTTCAGCAAGATTAATTTTCAGATTAAGCTTTAAATTTACGAAAATTCGAATGTAAATACTACCTATAATTAAATGGAAACGTGTAGTTCCTAATTAACCAAATGTGATTTTAAAAATTGTTGAGGTTAACTGCGTCATTAAATTAAAAAAATCAAAATCCTTTAATTTTAAGTTAAAAGTTGAATTACTAAGAATTTAAAACAATTATTAAAAATCATTTAAAAAGATAAAATAAATTATAAATATTATATCCCGGTTCCAAGCTAACTAATTAATTTAAATTCTCTCAAACTTTTCGTTGAGGTTCCTAATTTATATTTGAATTGTTTTACTCAAACAAATAATAGACGTTTTTTAATTCAAGTTTATTTTCAACAAATAAATGAGTTTCGTTTAAATCAGTTTTAAAGGTATTGAGTACAAGTATGAAGGTAAGGTCAGTTAATTTTGAGTGGATATTTATATGAATATATGAGGGCGGGATATGAGAGAGCATAACATGTAAGGTTGGTTTATGGGTCATAAATAAGTTTGATAAGGAAAGTTGAATGTTTAACTTAAAAGGAAAATATATTTAAATGATGTTGAGAGGGAATGTTTTAAATATAAAAAGTTTAGATAAAAAGGTTGGAGCGGAAGTTTTTTGAATATATGGAAAAAGGGCATGTTGTAAAAAATGTTTAAGAAAAAACAATTTTAAATTAAGGAGAAATAACATTTAAAAATTGATAACAAAAATTTAAACAAATTAGGGACTCAACACTCCTTTCCCCTTTAGAAGAAATGATGTCCATATTCTCCATTTGTTGTTTCCATTATCTTTTTTTTTACTGGTTTTATTGAAGACGGTTATCAGCCAATTATAGGCCTCTCTAGTGATTGAGATGTAAGAGGTCAATCGTGCATACTTTCTTATTTTCTCTCCTATTACAGGGTGTTTTATTTTTAGTTATTATCTCCAATTTAGGGGTTCATTTCTTTGCTTCTCCGCAATAATGAGCGGGCATATATTTTTTTTTACCGTCTTAAATATTTATATGAATTTGTTGTTTGGGTTTTTTTTTGGATCTCTCCTATATGGAGGTGGTATTTTTGATGAAAGCATGGGAAGCTAAACATTTAACTTTTTGAATTCTTCTTTTCATTCTGGGGCTTTTGTTGTTTTGGTGTTGATCTCTTTTTGGTTAACATCCATAATTTCTTCATTCGCCATTTAAATAATTACAATTACAACGAAAAATTAAAAAATGAATTGGGGGAATTAAAAATATTGAGGGATTTTAAAATTAGAAAGGATAGCGAAAAAAAAAGAAAAATTAAATATTGATTAAATGAAAAAAAAATATTTTTTTTAAAAGAAATCTCATCTTAAGAATCTCAGTCTTTTTCGACTGGGCTGTTACTTCGTGATCTCAACTTATAGTTCCCGCGAGAACGCAGTTGGTCAATATGAGCGATTTTAAATGCTCCACTTTCCATTTCCACTTTGTATATATACTCCCCTCTTTCCTCCAAGATAACGCCTGGGGACCATTTTTCATGGCTTGAATGGTCACGTGCCCATACTTTATCTCCTTTCGAGAATTCTTTTATTCTGCGGGTGTTTCTTTCTTTTATTTCTCCGCTTACTAGTTTTAAATTTTCTTTTGGTATATAGCGAAGTATGTCTATTTTTGATCTAATTTGTCTCCCTAAGAACAAACTTGAAGGGTATTCTCCATCTAATTTTGGGTGTGGGCTTGCTCTATATTCATTTAAAAAGTCAGTGATAACCATTTGAAGGTTATTATTTTCAATTACTTTCAAAATGCTACTTTTGAAGGTTCTAACAAAGCGCTCGCAAAGTCCATTACTCTGCGGATGATAAGGGGGTGACTTAATATGGTTAACTCCATTTGTTTTCAAAAATGTTTCAAATTCTAGAGAAACAAATTGTGGTCCATTATCACTCACCAAAACAGATGGTGGACCAAACATTGAAAAAATCTCGCGAAGTGCGGTGATTATATAGGCTGATGTTGTACTTTTCATTTGGACAACAAAAGGATACCGTGAATACGCGTCAACTATTAATAGAAATGTTTTGCCAAAAACAGGTCCAGCTAAGTCAATGTGTACCCTCTCAAATGCTAATTTTGCTTCTGGCCAGTTATTTTGACTGGCCGTTTGAGGTTCGTTTGGTCTGTTAATCTGACATTTTTCGCACTCAGCTATAAAATTTTCTATGTCTTCGTTTATAGCCGGCCACCATACTATATTTCTGGCTTTTGCTTTACTCCTAACTATTCCAAAATGTGAAGAATGTGAAGAATGTATTAATTTAAGAACTCCATTTCTCAGTTTCTCTGGTATTAAAATTTGATTATTCGGTTTTTTCAATATTAGTTTTCCATTAACAAATAACTTGTCTCTTATTTGAAAATAAGGTTTTATTTTCTCCGGATATGTATCTTGCCAATTTTCTCTAATAGCTTTAAAAACAATCTCCAATATTGGGTCAGACTGTATTGTCTCTTCTAAGGTTTTTCTATTTATACTCTCTACAGAAATTTGCATTAAATAAGGAATTTCTTCCCTCGGATATTTACAAACAATTTCCTCCCATTTTGCTGGGGCTCTTGAAAGGGCATCAGCAACTTTATTTGCGGTCCCCTCTACATATACAATATCCGGCTGTATTTCTTGCATTGCCATTAGCCATCTATTCAATTTAGTGTTTGTACTTGCTTTTGAGAAAAGAAATATGAGTGGTCTATGATCCGTATGAATGGTTAATTTCGCTCCATAAATAATGGGTTTAAAATATGTAATTGAATGGTAAATTGCAGCAAGTTCACCGTGAGTTGCAGGCAATTTTTCCTCAGATTTATTTAAAGTTCTGGACCAAAATCCTACTGCGTGTAAGTTTTCTCCCTCTACGTTTTGCATCAATGCTGCTGCGTAGGCCACTGTTGAAGCATCACAAAACAAATGAAAAGGTAAATCATAATTTGGGGGTCTTAAACAAGGACTTTTTACTAAATTTTGCTTTAATATATTAAATGCATTTTCTTCCTTTTCTCCCCATTCAAATTTCTTTTCATTACCTCTCGTTAAGTTATTTAACGGCCATGCAATTGAAGCAAAGTTCGAGATAAATTTCCTAAAAAAGGACGTTAATCCTAGAAATCTCTTCACCTCCTTCGTGTTAGAAGGGATAGGAAAATTAGTTATTGCTTCACAATTTGTTAATGAAGGTTTATACCCGTCTTTATTCAGTTCATGGCCTAATTATATACATTTATTTTCCAAAAATCTACATTTATCAGCTTTTAATTTCAAGCCTGCTTTCTCTAAGCGATTAAAAACATTGGTCAATGTCTCTATATGTGACTCAAAATCCTCTGAATGTACGAGTATATCATCAATATAGGCAGTAACATTTTCCATATCTTTTAATATTTTATCCATAACTCGTTGGAAAATACTAGGAGCATTTTTTAATCCAAACGGTAAGCGTGTCATTTCATACAGTCCCCATTCTGTGATTATACCACATTTTTGAGCTGTTTTTCTTTCGAGCGGAATCTGCCAAAAGCCCGAAGCCAGATCAAGCGTAGTGTAAAAAGATTTTCCAGCTACGCGGTGTATTACTTGCTCCATTCTAGGAATGGGATAGGGATCGGAAATCGTAATTTTATTTAATGGTCGAAAATCGACACAAGGGCGAAGTTTACCGTCACTTTTCTCCACAAGAACTAGATTACTAGCCCATGGGGTATTTGATTCTTTAATTACTCCCGATTTCAACATATTATTTATATGTATTTTTAATTCCTCTCGGTATTTTTCCGGCGTTCTATAAGGTTTAGCCTGAATCGGGGTTTCGGATGTAGTTATTATGGGAGGTGCTTCGATTTTACACTTCCCTAAATCATAATCATTTCTTGCAAAGATTTTGCAGTATTTATTCAAACAAATTTTTAACTTTTCTTTTTCAGATCTATCAATCTTTATATTAGCTATTAATTTTGTTATTTGGTCCAATTCTCCACAGTAAATTGATTTATTTTCCAACGGAATTTTTGTTAGCTCCCAGTTTGCAAAATTCAACATAAGGGGTAAGCAATTTAATGTTTCTCTACCAATAATGGCGCTATATGATTGATTCTGGGTTACTGTATCTTTGATAAAGATACTGGGTTACTGTATCTTTGACAAATCATAGGAGAACTAAAAGCTGATCCGAAGAAGCAAAATATTGCTAGAATTACAAGCATGTATGGACTCACAGTCCCTATCCTAGGACTTCGGTTTCTCTCAAAACGCACTCTGCGATTTGGCGAACGATGGTTGTAATTATTATTTCTAGTCCTATTTTCTCTCTCCCTACTTGTCGAGCTACTATAATTTCAATTCAATTCAATTTATACGCAATAAAATACGTGACATTCAGATAAAACAATCATTTAAAATATAAGTGAATCATTTGTATTTGATGGTCTGGGGAATAAATAGTTTTACTGTGATAAATTTTTGTCAAAAATGTGAGATAGATCGAGTGTGTTTAAGAGCTTAGGGAACAGATCAGTGGATGCTTTTTGAATATTTGTAGGGAGTTTTCTATAGATATCTGGGATTTTAATGAAAAATGAGTTTTTCCGAATTGTGGTTGAACAAAATGGGATAAAGATATTGTGTGGATTACCTCTAGTAGTGGTTGGTTTGGTTGTATAATAGTTAGGGTGTGAAAGTTGGATTTTGCCGGAGATAATATTGTGGAATAGAATAAGGCTAGATTTTAGACGTCTATGTGATAGAGGTTCAAGTTGAAACAATTCGAGGAGTTTGTGATAGTCAGGTAATTGTTTTGAGTTTTTAGTTTTGCCCGAACGTAAATAAACAATTTGGAGGAATTTCTTTTGAACATTTTCAAGGGAGAGTACATCTTTCTGTAGGTAGGGGTTGAAAACAGGCGATCCGAATTCGAGGATTGGGAGAACGTAAATTTTAAAGAGAGTTATAAGAAAGTTTGGGTTTCTTGTTTTGAGTGATCTAATAATGGTGAAGTAGGTTCTTGTAGCTTTCGCAGTGATAATCTTAATATGTGACTCCCATTTTAAGTCGGATGTGAAGTGGATACCCAAGTCGCGAATGCTTTCATTTTGTTGTGTAATTGGGATTGGTGAGTTTTCTAAGGAGTATTCATGATTTGGATTTTTAGAGCCAATGTGTAAAGATTTGCATTTATTTATTGAGATTTTAAGGCCGTTAATCTTACAATAGTTTGAAAATTTATTAATAAAGTTTTGGAGTGGAGAGTGATAGTTATATTGTGTAGAGTCAAAAGTGAAATAGGCCTTAAGATCATCAGCAAATAATTTAGGTGTGACATGTGGAGTTTTACAAAATTCAGTAAGGTCATATATATATGCAATAAATAGGATGGGGCCCAATAGGCTACCCTGTGGGACACCACTGGTAATATTGTGTTCTTCGGACATCGTTGATTCAACTTGGACAGAGAAAGAGCGGTTATTCAAATAATCTTTAAGCCAATCCAGTAATGTATCAATGATTCCCATCGCTTCAAGTTTTTTGAGGAGTCGATCATGAGGGACTGTATCAAAAGCTTTAGCTAAATCGAAAAATATGACATCAATACATTTCTTTTGTTCAATAGCTTGTGAGTAATCATCAAAAGTTTCTAGGAGTTGAGTTGTAACTGAGTGATTTTTACGGAATCCGTGTTGATTAGGGGGAATAAGTTTATTGGATTCGAGAAAATTTGTTATTTCTTTGGTTATGCAATGTTCTAGTATTTTTGAAGTTGAGCACAATAAAGAGATTGGTCTAAAGTCGATTGGTTCCTTAGGGTTAGAATTTTTTGGAATAGGACAAATAATGGACTTTTTCCAGATCCGGGGAATTTTTTTAGTCATAATTGAATTTCTAAAGATAATGGTTAACGGTGAAGTCAAGGAGATAGCGGTATTTTTTAGAAAGATATTTGGAATGCCGTCTGGTGATGCATTGTTAACATTGTCAAGATTGGAAAGGATGTTAAAGATTTCTTGTGGAATTATGTCAATAAATGATAGGGAATGGGCTTGAGAAATATTGATATCGTCATTGGAAAATATTGTAGAATTAAAGACCGATTGGAACTGTTTAGCCAGTTTATCAGCTTTATCAAAGTCGGAAAGCGTGATGTGATCATTGTCTTTAAATGCAGGAATTTTAGTCTTTTTAGATTTAAGAAAGGCTCCAATATATTGGAATTTGGATCGAGGATCTTTGAATTTAGCCATTTCTCTATTTTGGAAAAATTTGGATGTTTCTTTATCGATTTTATGTTGGAGGGCGAGATATTTAACGCGCATCTCAGGTTTGCTAATTTTTTTCCATAGAAGGTTTCGGTATTTAATCATATTTTGAATATGTTTCGGGATAATGATAGAGTTTTTATTAGTTCTTTTTAGGGGTACAAAATGAGTAATAACCTGCTGAATAATTTGTAAAAATTTGTTATATTGGGAATCGATATCAATACAGTTTGAAAAGATGGTATTCCAGTTCAAGCCGATGAGAAATTCATTAATATAATTATAATCTGCTTTGTTAAAATCATAAATTAATTTGAGTTTCTTAGGCATGCTTTTAAGGTTTAGATGGAATTCAATGCTATTGTGATCAGAATTTTTAAAAGGTGGTTTGATGGAACAGTTTGTAATGCGAAAAGTTGAAGGAGAGAGAATGAGATCTAGTAAGTTGTTATTGCGGGTTGGAGAGCTTATTTCTTGAAAAAGGTTATAATTGTTAATGAATTCAATGAAGGATTTTTCAGTTAATGAGGTAGAGAATGATTTGGGTTTACCAAATGTCCATGTCATGTTGGGGAAGTTAAAGTCGCCGATGATGATAAAATTATGATTAATAGCAATAAGACTACATAGGGTATCAAGGAGAGCTAGAAAATCTTCGGGTTTTTCATTTGTTGTGGGTCTGTAGATTAATATGATTCTGAATTTTTCGTAGGTCGGAGAATATATATCTATTGCTATTAAATCTGAATTTTTAATTCTGGGGGTTTTGATAATGGAAAACGGAATTACATTATCGATTAGAATACATACTCCTCCCCCTTTAGAACCTCTATCACATCTCGCTATAGTGTATGAAGTGTCGTGGAGTATTTGGGAGTTATCGATTTTTGAGTTCAACCACGATTCGGTGATGAGAATAATTTTAAAAGTTTTGGAAACTAAAAGTAACCTAAGGGATTCGATCTTATTGACTAAGCTCCTACTATTGAAATATAAACAATTATAAAAATAAGTAAAATCAGTAAAATTAAAATTTTTTGAAACCTTCAAAGGACGACCATTTATTTGTTTTTTGAACGTTCGGTAACATTTGAGTTCGGATTCAGCTTCTTAAATTCATCACGTTTTCTTGCTCGTTCCATTCTGTCCGCTTCCAACTGTTCTTTTGTTAAGCTTGGTCGAATAAGGAGCCGTGACCAGTTTTCTTGCTTACGCATATCATTTCGACGTCGCTTCCATTCTGCCAAGGAAATCCTTTGAAATTGAGAAGCAGCAAAAATAATTTTAACCAAACGTAAACCTCGATTTGTTGGGTCAAATTTACCCATTCTGTACGAAACGAATGGGGCCTCAACCCCCAACCAGTTGAGAACGCCTTCGGCAGCAGCCTTATCCTCAGCAACACGAATAGAAGGTGTTGTTGATTTAGATTCTGGCAAACCAATCAATACAATTGATCTGCGACGTTCCAATTCAGATGCTGAATTTTCGTTGTTTTTTAAATTTGTTTCTATTGTTGTTTCGATTGTTTGAATTTTAGATTCAATAGTTGTTAAAGCATTTTTAATTTGAAGGATTTCATTAGAAAAAGAAGAAAATTTTGTGTTGTTATTATCGATTTTTAATTCTAATGCAGCCAATTTATCCATTATTTGTTGTAATTCAGATTTTGTTGGTGCCATTTCGGCGTATTTAAAGCTTTTATCTCAAACTCAAACTTGGGTATTTAAATTTTCATAATTTCTATTCCTATTGTACCCGCGATCATTTCTTTGATAATTTTCTCTTCTATTTTGCCTATTTTCTTGATAATTTCGGTTATCAGGTCTACGGGATTGGCTATAATTTGCATATCGATTCTCACTTCTCCCAAAATTTTGAGGCTGGAAATTTCTCGAATTATATTCGGACTTGCGCGAATAACAATCTTTAGCAAAATGACCTGGTTTTCCGCAATAATAGCATTTTTTAGTCTTTTTTCTATCAGTTTTATTCTGTAGTGACAAAGCTTCGACTTTATCAGCCAGATTCGCAACCGAAATATTATTGTTATTATTCACCTTTCTCGCTGAGAGAAGTAATTCATAATGCTGCGCTATTTCGTAAGCGTTAATATAATCTTCCGGCCTCTGAGCTTTTACTTCGAATTGGAGCTCAGGAACAAGTCTATCAAGGAATTCATCCAATAGGCGCCTTTTAATTGTATCTTCATTTTCTCCTGAAAGGGCTGTGCGAACTGTTTCAGAAAGTCGGTTCGCAAACTCAAAGACAGTTTCTCCTGGCGCATGTCTACAATTTGATAGTAATTGCCGTGCAATCACTTTAGTGTTCCCATTCTCGTATTTTCCTTTCAAGTAAGCAATAGCCTCCGCTAACGTCGTAGGTGCGGGATTGATATTGTCGAATGCTACTCTCGCTTGACCGGACAGACAAAAACGCAAACGGGCCAATTTTTGCACTTCGGTAGGCTCGGTCATTAACGAAAGTATATCCTTAAATTTCTCCACCCATTTTGTAAAAGATACGGTGGGATTTCCGTCAAAATTTCCAACAAATGCTCCATTACCTAAGAATGGGTCCATAACAGAAATTTCTTGATTATCCTCCTCATTTTCCAATTCATTGCCTCGTATAGTTTCATCAGTCAAATTAATTGAGCTATCCGACTCATTAATGGATTCGTCTTCTAATTCATTAAAATCTTCCAATACTTTATTTTGTGGCAATTTTCCCATTTTTTCTTCAAACTTTAATTTAAATTCATTTAAATTATTTCTTAATTTAGTGACAGAACTTTTTGTTCCTGTCAGACTGTCTTTATTTTTCTTCATATTTTCTTCAATTAGATCAAGTCTTCCTTCCACTTGACGAAAGCTTTTCGCCACCGTTTTTTCGAAGGAGCGTAATTGAGTAAGTAAAGTTTCAAAAGTTTTATTCTCCTCAGGTGAAAAAAGATGAGGGGCAAAGTCTGAACCAGACATTATTATTAGTATTTTAATCTAAAATTTCTTGCACACAGCAGATTATTAGCACACAGCTTTTTTTTAATGCACACAGCCGTCTATCCGAAGAGACGAGATAAATCAGAATTTCACACAGAAATTCAATGCACACAGCGAGTCTCACACAGAGATCTCAAAAAGCACACAGCGAGTTTTCACACAGAAAACCCAATAAATGCACACAGCAGGATTTCACACAGAAATCCTAAAAATATTTTTTCTTTAAAGCACACAGCCAAGATATTTCACACAGAAATATCCTTTTTAATTTACTTTTAGTTTTTAGATCTCCGTTTATCGCAACGGGTCGTGGCACCAGTATTATATCCCGGTTCCAAGCTAACTAATTAATTTAAATTCTCTCAAACTTTTCGTTGAGGTTCCTAATTTATATTTGAATTGTTTTACTCAAACAAATAATACACGTTTATTAATTCAAGTTTATTTTCAACAAATAAATGAGTTTCGTTTAAATCAGTTTTAAAGGTATTGAGTACAAGTATGAAGGTAAGGTCAGTTAATTTTGAGTGGATATTTATATGAATATATGAGGGCGGGATATGAGAGAGCATAACATGTAAGGTTGGTTTATGGGTCATAAATAAGTTTGATAAGGAAAGTTGAATGTTTAACTTAAAAGGAAAATATATTTAAATGATGTTGAGAGGGAATGTTTTAAATATAAAAAGTTTAGATAAAAAGGTTGGAGCGGAAGTTTTTTGAATATATGGAAAAAGGGCATGTTGTAAAAAATGTTTAAGAAAAAACAATTTTAAATTAAGGAGAAATAACATTTAAAAATTGATAACAAAAATTTAAACAAATTAGGGACTCAACAATAAAATTTTAAGAAAATAATTATTTATCTATTTATTTTAATACGGATTATTTTAGAAATATTTACTTGTCATATAGATTTATTTCTTAGCTTCGTAATACATGTTAAATTTAAAATTTAATTTAGGTAGTTATTTGCCAGATTAAGTTATTTAATCAGATGCATAGTTTAGCTATTTTGCCTAAAAAGTTTTTTTTCAAACAGCCGTAAAAGATAAAACTTAATGGATTTGTAAGATGAAAGAATTATTAAAAACCCATAAAACTTGAGTTTACTGCGGAGTTACGCGTTCAGTAAGGAGTTTGTCGTTGTAGAACTTGTAATGTTAGGATCGGGGGGTTTTGCCAGAAAAATCTGATTTCAGAGGAAGGGGTACTATCTTAGTTGAAAGAGTTAATTTAAATGTCTTTAACTACATATAAACGTATTATTTTTATCATTTTATTTTTTTATTTAGTATAATTTTTAGTAAAATAATAATTAAATAATTTTATAATATTGTTGTTTAAGAATATATATTCTAAATAATAATTTTATTTTCATAGTTATTGTGTTGTTGTGATTGGTTGCCAAACATTTGTATTTATATTTGATGTCATTCCCATACCAAGAAGTAAATTTTGTGAATTAACATTTAATGTGTTACTTGGAGATACTCCTGTAGACGCAAAACAACTTGCTGCTAATTGTTGTATTTGTTGTTGCATTACTTCATTCATTGAAGGACCCCTAGCAATTAAATGGGAAGTAGAATCTGTTACTAAAGATAATGATGATGATGAAGAAGATGGTAATACTCCCATTGATGAAATATTAAAATTGAATGGGGAATTGGAGAAATTTGATGGCTGAAATTAAAGGAAAATTAAGTTTGAAAGCCTAAAACCCAATATGCCGTTATAATTATGAGGTAGGTCGAATGACACCAAAATCGACCTGCGGTTTCTTAAGTGGCTGAGGTATATTACCTCAAAAATTAATATAGTTCAAAAAAATATAGTTCAAACAAATTTTTATGTGAAATGCCCGAATTACAAATACTAGCTCAAACACAATTATTTTAATATTAAATTTAAGGTTGTTTCAAAAGGGTTTGATTTAGTAATTGATGGATAAGTGCTCAATAGATCACTCGCTCCAACAGATATAGGAGCTTCGGTGACATAATTTAAGCGATTTAAAATTCTCAAATTTAGAATTCGAGAATTGGAACAATGTGTTAATTCTATATTTTTTCCCACCAACTGTTACTGCCGACAATGGTAACCAATCTTCTAAATACCAATCTTATAGTACCTTATCTTATGTTTACGAATTTATAAGATTAGTTAGAGTGAGCCAAGTTGAGAGGATTTTAGGGAAATTATTTAAAACGGATTATTTTTAACTTTTGACGGAAAAACAAAGTGAAAGACAACCATTATGATTATTTATCATTAATATTAGTTAAAATGAGATACTCCAGGTTTTGCCGCATTAACGAAGAGAGATTGTCGCGCAGTTTCTGCTATAGCAGTAGATGATGATGCTTGGGCTAATTCTGAGTTTGATTGAATAGTTTGGCTTGAATTTTGATTTCTATTAATTAGTTGTATTATACTACGTTGAGATGATGTTGAAGACGATTGACCACTTGTGCTTGCTGATATCTATAATTAAAATGTGAATTTGAATACTAGAAAATATCAAATCCCTGACTAACACACACATTAAAAATGATAGATGATGGGACAAATATTTTATGAGCAAGGATAAACATTAGGCCAGATCACTTTAAGCGATCAAGCACTAAAACATCCATCCTTACTAAACTCGGTTTAATCTCTATTACTTTTCTAATTAAAATAATAACATCAATTTATAACCTCCCTCTCACGTTGTCTACGGTCAGAAACAGCTGAATCAATTGGCTGACAAAAATGAGGAAAATTTGAAGGTCTATCAGGGTTTGAATTGACCAAACGACCTTGACGAACCTTTTAAATCAAAGAAATTTAATTATAATTTGGTTACAAAATAAAGTTACAGCAATTTTTGGAATTCTCCTTCCATCATTATAACGTTTAGCATGCATACAACCAACACATTTGTAATAAGCTGTTTCTATTCCACGTTTATCCTGGTAGGAAGAGGAATAGCAAAATTCCTAGAGAATTATTTTTAATTATCCAAGATTTCGAAAAACTAACAAATCTCTTTCCTGGCTGTAAAACACTCTCATACAAAACCATCCTTCTTTTATATTTTGTACATCCATAATTAACTGCGCCAAAGTCAATAGTTGGTGCCATTTCTATAAGAATTAATATAAAGAAAGTTTTTTCATAAATAATTATAATGAGTAATGAATTTTTCGACCACTTTATGGATTGAACTAATTAATAGAGAGGGCAATTAATCTTTTTTTTGAACTTTGAGAGAGGGTAATTATTGTTTCAACTTCTCACTAGAGAGTTATGGAGAGGGCGATTAATAGAGATAAAATTTTTGAGTGGGGGGGGGGGTAAGGGGTAATCGAGAAAATACGTAATCTAAAAATTAGTAAAAAATTTTGGTAGAAAGTCCATTAAAAATTTTTAAGATGGTAATTATTTTTAACCAATGGCTCGGGGGTAATTAGTTGAGGGAGGGTAATTATTGAGTGATCATACATTTAATTACAGTCTAAATTTAATAATTATAAAGTGCGATAAAAAATATTTAATATAGTATATCGACAGAACTTCACTACGTTGAAGATTATAGTATAAGACTATTATTCTGTTTGTTAAACAGGTAGATGTTATATTATTAAGAAAATATAAACAAATTTTAAAAATTAAGCAAATGTTATCTAAATATAGCTTTATTAAAATTATTAAAATAGCACAGCTAAAAACAAGACTTACTTAGAAAAAATCTAAAAAACAAAATATTATGGGAATATATGTATACTAATAAATAACTTATAAACAAGGATAAAAGAGAAGATCTTTGTTTTCGTTAAAAAATCTTTTAATAAATCTATTTACTATTTAGAATCATGAGCCAGGTATATATAAAATGTTCGCCATAAAAAATATTTTGAAATGTTGGCACACCAAGGAATTATGATTTTTAAATGAGAAAGCCAAAAGAATGAAAAGCAAAGTATGTATAATATGGAAATGGGGGATTATATTTAAAATTTTTGGACGTTTAAATAAGTTAAATAAGCTTTCCTTTCTGTTTTTTTTTTAAATTTATATGAACAGTATATAAAAGGTACATAAATTCTAAAAAAGGTAATCTCTTGAAATGAGTTCACAATTCTGAATATTAAGTCAAAATATTTTCTTTATATACGCTTTACCGTCCATAAAGTGACATTAAATTAGAATTACTCAATCCTACGGATAATATTTTTCCATGTTTGAAAACATGTAGAAATGAATAAATGGCATAACGCACCAATTCAATGCCATGCATTGTATTTGAACGTCATTTCATTCTATTTCAAATTTTACGTTATTGAGATGTTCATTAAATCGAAAATTTTGTTTTTTAAAAAAATTTTTTTCACATGTTCAACCATTTTTATCATAAAAATGTGAATGAAACATGATACAGTTAAAATTATCTAGCTCCTGTGTAATATAGGTATAGTTAAACTCTCTAAGTTAGGCGATATCTTTATTAATTATTTAGAAAATACTTCTAAGAACGTCACCAAATATTTTAGTAAGATTAACAGTGCATTAAATAGTTCCGAAAATTAATAAGAATTATAAAAAAAATACTAAGTGAAATTTTAACAAATGCACTTTAATAAATTTTTAAGGATTAATAGAAAGTTTAATTTGTGAAGATTTCAAAAGATAAAAGATTAATCACGTGTTTGTAAAATTATTTATAAAATTAATAATGAATACAATGTAATAAATTAATGATAATAATTTTTAAAAATTCAATTTTTTGGATTATTTTTTGAATAAAGATTAAAAATATTTAAAATACTCGGAATTAAAGTACGTATAAATTGTGAGGCGTATAATATTTAAATGTTTTATTCAGTAAATAATTATTAAAAATATAATTAAAAATGTTAAACATGTCAACGTATTCTTGTCGGAGCCCGGTTGTTAAACATGTTAATGTCATTTCTAACTCAAGGAATAAATTCAAGAATTTCTGCTACCGTTCATAATTTGTCATTATATTTTTAAAAGTAAAGCGCAAGGAAATTTTTTAGAAAAGATTGATGAAAAGGAAATTGATGAAAACCATTGATGAAAAGGTTCCAGTGCCAGTTCTGAAACCGATGCTGTTTCAGTTCTGGATCCGGAACATTAGAACCGGTAAAGGTCTTGAACTTGTGCGTTTTCAAAACAAAAATGTAAAACCTGAAATAAATAAATTGTAAAAAATTATTAACAGGTGTATATTGAATAAAGTTAATAAAAAACATGATGCCGAAACTATCCAACAAGTTTCAGACGCAATGTTAGAAAAAATTAGTCTTTTGAAGAAAATGTTTTGGTTTATATTACAGATAATGGATTTAGGCAAACTAGAGGGTAATTATTTTAGTGTGGTTAATTATTTGAGCATTTACGGAGGATTAAACGAAAATATCAAGGAGAAAAATTAAGAGAATAAATGATATTTTAATGGAAATATTTTAGTTTATTTTCATTGTAACAAAGTTCACTGCATTTATACTCTAATATTCTTGATTTCCCATTTGTCAAAACATACATATAAAAATAACTAATCCTCTAAACTATGATTTACTACGATCCATTCTAACTCACTAACTTAAATCCCGACTGGCCCTGCTTTTTAGTTTATTATCATTCTCCGATCTCGACAAACTCTCTACATTCTAACCTTAATTCCGACCGATTTTATCGAACCCGACCCCGAACTTCGTAACCCTGAATGTTAGGGTCCAACTCTGCTTTGAAATAAATATAGAAATCAACTGGTTTGGCTGTAACGGATTTAGAAAAAATAAATGTTTACTAAAAGCAAAAACAAATAATATTATGCCAATAACTTTTGGCTTTTTTCGCTCTCCACGTCACTCTTTTTTCTCTTTTTAACTGCTCAACTAAAAAATAAATCCCTTATTTCCGATGCTCCATCTAAAAAATTAAATATATACATGTGAATACAGTAATGTATTTAAAGCTTTTTAATCTGTTGATTTTTAGAGTATTAAATATAAATAAATTTATTTGTAAACAAAATTAGAAAAAACTAAAAATTATTTTCTAAATAGGTATACATTTTTCCACTTATTAAATTAAGTTTAGTCATACTGAACATTGAATAATTTAAAAAAAATTTATTAGCAACAAAGATAAATCCCCATATAGGGGTAATGAAGGATATCAAGTATTAGGATAATAAAAAGTAGAATTGTACCCCGAACGCTCGGGGGCGGGTATGTCGGGGTACGGGGTTTTCGAATTGTTTCGGGGCGGGGTTCGGGTCGGGGGAGCAAAATATGGTCGGGGTTCGGGTCGGGGTACGGGGATTTCCTGGAAAAATTTTTTAAAAAAAAATGCTCAAAAATAAGCAGTTTTCGGTCTATTTTCGTTAATTTATTCAGAAATTAAGGGTGAGATGGAGGAATTAGAGATTATATAAGAGGTTTTTAGGGATTAAATGGGATTTGAAGGCATTAAGGTGTATATCTGCGGATATAAGAGGATTTGGAGGAATTAAGGAGCGATTAACTGTATCAGTAATTTTAAGGGATGATGAGAGAGGCATATGAAGAAATTGAGAGGGATATAAGTGGATATGGACGTATCAGGGGATCCTTGATATCCCTCTTAATCTTCATTACTCAGTTTATATCCTTTTTCACCGCCGCAGGCGAAAATTTTGGGAATTTTGGAAGGCCGAAAGGAAGATTTCTTACATTTTCAGAGCCGCAGGCGAAAATTAGAAAATTTTTTAGGTCATAAAGCCGGATTTCTTTGTTTTATAGCGCTGCACACGAAAATTTTTGAAATTTTCGTGTCAAAAAACTAAACAAAAAATCTTTGCATTGTTTTTTATAGTTGATAATATTAAAAAATAAGATTAACATTTTAAAATTAAAATTAAACTCTTGTTTTTGTAAAGAAAAATACAAAACTAACGCGTTATGCTTATCTGGATCCGAACACAATCCCATATTAATGAAAATGTAGGCTAAAACCAAAAACTAAGCCACTCAACCACAAGTCTCTTACCGTAAGGGAAGAGAATTTTAATATTTTATTCACTTTTCTTTCAAAAATATTAAAGGCAATGTAATTTTGGGAGAAATTTTTTTTAATTTTCTTCATTAATTTCTCCCAAAAATGGCATTTTTTTGGGTATATAAAACCCCGAAACCCCGAAAATTTTTCGGCCGGGGAACGGGGTTTTCACTTTTTTTCGGGGCGGGGTTCGGGTCGGGGAGAATCGTGAAAAAATCGTTCGGGAACGGGGTCGGGGTTCGGGGTACGGGGTCGGGGTACAACTCTAATAAAAAGATATAGCAGCCTAAAACCTCCAACGATAAAAGTGATTTATTCATCCACCTCCGATATCTCTGATAATTTCCTGATTTCCTCATTAATCTTCGGTCTTCTATCACTCTTATTCTTACCACATCGTATCACAATCATTTCTACCTTCAAATCTCTCCAAATCAAAGAAGGTGGATAAAATTAAAATTTAGACGCCGATACTAACAATCCAGCCTCGAAAATCTTGTTGCTACCCAAGTTTCAAAAATTTTAACTTATAAACTAGAGCTACTCAGCGAAAGACATATCGAAAATTACTCATTTTTGAGAGAAGAAGGGACACGTTTTATTCAATAGAAAATTCAGAGTAAATCAGGAAATTTGTGGTGATATCAGAGGTTGGATGAATAAATCACTTAAATCGTTGAGGTTTTAAACTGATATATCCTTTTATCATCCTAATCCTTGATATTCTTCTTAACCACTTTCCTCACCTAATAATATTCCTCTAATATTACAAAAATAAAACAAAAATGAATATAGGGATAGGACGGCAATCTCTAAAATTAAATAATTTATAGTTAATTTACCTATTTATACCTCCATAAAAGATTTTCTAAATTAGGAATTTTATTTGTTGTTTTTTGCTTTTTAACTGTTAATTTTGATACTAAATAAAATATTTATAAATACTTTTAAATACGTATTTAAGTATTTAGATGTTTTTTTTGTTAAAAATAGATAAAAATGCAACATTTTCTTTGCAATTTCCTGTCTTTTCAGAATAAAATTTTTGTTTTTATCTTCAAGAATAAATAAAATAAAAATATAAAGACAGCTGTAATACAGGTGCTCGTTGACAAAAGTTTATTTTTAATTATTTTCAGTAGAAAAGTGACAAAATGGCATTTAAAATATTTGAGCAGAGAATATGAGACGGAAATTAATTTTTTAATGTTTTTTAAAAATCCGAATTTTTAGGCAATAAATAAGCCAATTACACCTAAAACCTTGAAAAATCTTAAAAAGCCAGAAGGAATTTTTTAACTCAACTAATAATCCGAATTTTTTTGAAAATGAAAAGAAAGAAATGTTTCTAAGGGAGAAAGCGAAACATAAAAGGCGAAAATTCGGCGAAAGACTACGGAAAACAACTGAATGTTCTACTATATGTCTAAACACTTTAATTACGAAATTAATGAAAAAATATAGGTACTTAGATAATATAGATGAAATAAATAGATATTAGGGACCGGACTGAAGCCAGATCTCAGTTATCGAGATCAATAATTTTCTATATTTTGATAGCGAGATCTCGTACTACTCTCCAGTCCATTCTTTACTTTATTTCAGAATTTTTGTCTTACTTTCTAGAAGTAAGATTTCATAAAACATTAAAACACTGTAGTTAAGTCCAAAATAATTTCTTAATCTGACATTAAAAAAATTTTTTTTATTAGTTTTGGAATCATTTTATTAGCTCGTTACAGATTTGGCATGAAGTCAAATTTTAAAATAAAAAATGTTATTTTTATTAAAAATTTACATTTATTTAAAGACTAATTCATATTAATGCATTTTTAGATAATTATACAAAATCTGTAAGGAAAATTACTGGGGAATTAGTAAATATTTTATTCCTTTAATTTTTACTTCCTTTAGGGAATCCCCCTACTTTTATTTATTTAAAAGCTATGTTTTCAAGATTTATTTTCACGTGAATTACATTTGACTTTTCGTACTTAATAAACTAAAAGTTTAAATATTTATAATACAAGTCCATCGCTTATAAAAAGCCATGCCTTATTTGAACAGGGATTGGATATCTGGGGATTTGGCCTGCCAAAATTTTTTCACTTGGCCTTCTCAAGTTCACAAAATTTTTGCAAAAGGAAAGAAGAAAAGCGTATTTCTGAGAAAAAGATTTAAGTTAATTTTAGGAATGTTAAATTTAATTTTGAAAAAAATAAAATAAATTTTAAATAAATTAAATAAAGTTAATTTTCTAATTAAAATTTTGTAGCATTAATTGTTGTATTGCTTGTTGAGGATTCTTCATAATTTCAGCGAATGCTTCACTTGGAGTTTGAGTAATATTTGTTGCGGGTCGAGCAGCTTCTTTTTTGTTGTGTTCATAATTTTTTAAAACTCTAAAAATTTGATAAAATTATTTTTAAAATAAAATTATTTTGGTGATAAAACTTTGTCCCAAAAATTTTTTATGTAAGGTATATCAGTTGCTCATCTAAGCAAAGATAATAAATTTTCCTAGTCATTTCACTATTTTTGTTATTAATCGCTATTTCCATTGGCACATCTCATTCACATGTTTACTACATATATCATAGCTAAGTAAAGGTATGCTAGGGACTGGCTAAACATCCTCAAAAATTAGTGATTGGAGTTAAATTTATTTGATAGAATGGTTCAAGCATACTTCCATATTCCTAAGTATTTATCTATAAAACCTAACCTTCTTGCAAACACTTCTCTTTCAGATGGCCAATCACAATCATTTCCTTGATATATTGGTTTTGGGGAATTCCAAAATAATTTTCCTCCAAAGCCCTTTTCTATATAAAAATATGTTTAATTTTTTAAAATTATTTTTACCTTTTAGAAAGTCCATAACTTCTTTATTATATTTTTTAAAGAAAAGCATTGCTTCTCTTGCATAAACCGTCAAAGATAATTTACTTGCATCTTTAAAATAGGTATATGAAATTAATTTTAAAACAATATTACATCTTAACAATATTACATCTTAAATAATGAAACGTGTGACGCAAAATTTCTATGCACCCCCGAATTCCGGGAATCGTTCCGGGAATCTTGAATTCCCGAATTCCGGGAATCGTGAATTTCCGAAAATTTCGAATTCACTATTTTCGTGAATCGTGAAATCGCAGGGAATTCACGATCATCGAGAACCGTAAATCGGGTCAGCGCGATCTTGTTTTGCACTATGCTTTTCTCTTCTTCATTTTTTACACATTTCCCTTATTCATTCCTACTCTCTGTAATGCGCCAAAGGCGAAACTTTTGAAGCTATTGAAATTTCTGTTGAGTAACATTCATTCTTAATGAACTAGACAAACTTTTAGACTTTAATCCTGTCTAAGTCTAATTTTCTAAAATGTTCAAAGCCCGACTCGGTAAAATTCCATGTAACTCTTAATTCAAGGCTTAGAGTCACGCATGTCTCTACATATAATTTAATGAAAATTCTTTCAATACCCACCAGTTACAACAATATATTGTATATCTATTTCGTCAACTTGTGTATCATTTCCAAATTTTGGTCCAATCTTGATTATATAAACTTTAAATAATAATTATTATTTCAATTATTTTCCTTATTTACTTATATAATTACCCTCTCCCTATTAAGTGCCCCCTCCAGCCAAAGGCTGAAAAATAGCTACCCAGGGTAATTATTTGAGTAAATAAGGTACTCTATAATTTTAAATTAATCCTTTACATTGTCTTGGGTAAAAATATTCTTCAGTATACATCCAATACTTGCCAGTACCTACTTTATTTAAATCTCTTTTAAAAGTTTCTATTGGTCCATTTTTTGATACTGCACGATAAGCTTCCTTTTTATTTTTTAAATTTAATTTTTTTTGTTTCATTAAAAACCTCGATAGAAAATCCATCTTCACCCATTACACTGTTTGGTTTAACTTTTTAAAAAATATTTTTAATAAAAAAATTATTTCTTAATTACAATAGCTAACGGCACAATACATTTGCGGCCTGTTAATGTCAAAACTGACAGATGCTTTATAGACTTGAAACCTGTAAATTTCGTTAAGAATACATTAAAATATTTTTATGGCTAATTTCATTAATAAAATAAATTAAAAAAATGATTGCAAAAGAATGGACCAGAAAAAAGATGAAAATTAATTGTTATGGTAGATGATATTGACCGATAAATAGGATTGATAAATAATAATGTACTTTCTTATTGAATCCACTTATCCATAGTCCATATACCTAATCCAAAAAAATAGCGAGGGGTAATATTAATCAGTTGATTATGAGTTAGTGTTGCTGCTTGCTTAATCACTCTGAAGGGCTGGGCGAAGAATAATGCCCTGCCGGACTAACAACAATAATGACAGAATTCCCTTCAGATTCCGCTAATTCTTATCTCTAATATATAACTATGTAGGTAGTGATTCAGGCACCTTTTCTTTAGTTAATTAAAAAAATAAAATAAATCCAACCATTTGCCCATAATAAGGGCTGAATGAACATCAATAGTTTCTGCTGGATTTTGAATCATTTGGCCGATACCGCTAATAATTTCAGCAAAATTTTGAATATCCCACTAGATACAAATTTAATTTGATAATTTATTTAAATAATTTACAGGATTTTCGCCAATAGCTTTTACATTAATATTTAATATTAAAAATGATGATATAAAATAAAATAATAATTCTGGAAACATTTTAATATTTGATATTTTTATCTGTTTTTTAGATCCTTTAATAATTAATTAACAAAAATCCATGAAATTAAAAAATAGATATTACTAGTGATGGGAATTTTCAGTCGTGAAAAAGAATTTTCTCTATATTTTTATTCTAAATATTAATTTTTAATAAAATAGGGCGAAAAAATATATTGGAGAATTTATCCAAAATGATTGTTAAAAATACTGAAAAATACGTTAATGGTCATCCACGGTTTTTTTGAATGGATAACCGCAATCCACTCATTTTGCGATTTAAAGGGAACTAAAAAAATGGAAGGATTTATTGATGGATTTATCCCTTTTTAAATAAATTCTATTTTTGTATTAGAGAGAGAGAGAGAGAGATTCAAACAATATAATTGTGAAGGATGAAATTACTTTAGCAAATTTTTCGATTATATGTATTTTGGGTCAAACTTGTGATAAATAATATAAAGAGTAAATGTAATTATTTGAGATAAAAGACGATATAAAATAAAAAAGATTTTAAAAAAAAAATTAGAAAAAAATTTTAATAATTCTCGAGGCCTTTAAAAATTCCAAAATTTTCGACTGATGCGCTAGAAAAGGTAGATTGGGTACAACTTTACGATAAATTTTCCCTAAATCCTGACAGCTCTGTTCTAGAAACCATTAAAATAAAAAATATATTTATTTTTTATTAAACAATTTGATATTTTTTATCAGTGCAATCTAATATTTATTTATTTTGTTTGACTTTGACCCGCATATTTATAAAAACATCCATTCATTATTTTTTATTTAAAAACAAATTTTTTTCACAAAAATCAGTAGAGTTGCACGAGATCGATATCTCGACCGAGACGAGAATCTCGGCCATTTTCCAATCTCGGTCTCGGTTTTGCCGAGACGAGACAACCTAACCGAGACGAGATTCTCGGCACTTAATCTCGCCGAGATCCGAGATCAGTATACACCCCTAAAGATTGACCTTCTTGAGATTTATTTTTATTTTGACAAGATATTTAAAATTTCGCTATTGGTATATTGTTGTGCTCACTTTAATTTACTTGTCTAGAGAGCGGAGCAGGACAAAAAAGCGCGGCCGAATACACATCAATCTTCGCGGAAAAAGTTTTTGCCGCTGCGGGGGAAGCCCGGCATGTCGAGCGGAACGACGGCCGCCGCTTCGCTACGGTCGCCGCGACCATTCCTTACCTGGGACCATTCCTTACCCTATTCTTCGAAATTTCTTAAGGTTATAATCTTTTTCTGAAATTTTTAAAAGTCGGCTATAACTTTCAGAAATGTCCCCTACCCTTTATACTTAATTCTTTCTGGAGAAATGGTGGAAAAAATTCTAGTTGTAAAGGCAAATATGGATAAACTGTTGCTTGGTCCACCAACTGAAATTGATTCTGATGAAACAGATGATTTTGATGATGATTTAGATGATATTTAATTAATTTAAATGGGTTTTGGTGGATAAAAAAAGTTTTGAAAAATCTCGGTTTATCTCGGATCTCGATATCGGTCTCGGGTCAAATTTTGCATCTCGGTCTCGGTCTCGGTCATGCGAGTCTCGGTCAATCTCGGTCTCGGATTTTTTCTAAAATCTCGATCTCGTGCAACTCTAAAAATCAGACAACATTTTACATACATATTTTCCTCTAATTTTTAATTTCTTATCTGCAATCATTTTATCACTAATTATTTATTTTTAATTAATTGATCATTATTTCCTTCAAAGTTCATTTGCAATATAATTTTTACAATTTAAATTTTTTTTGTATTTTTTAAAAGAACTTTGTTAACTGTTGTTAAATATGATTTTGTCATTTATTTCTTCGAAAAATAAAAATTTTAAAGTTTGTTTTTGATTTTAAATGTGTAAATTTATTTTTTTTCATATTTTAAACATGAAAAACTGTAAAAATTTTAATTTGGTTTTTGTTCTAGTTTAGTTTGTTTTAAATTATTTTTTGTCTTAAACATAAATTTTATTTTTTTACATATTTTACTTGCATCAGGGATGTCACGGGTTGAGAAAAATGTCGGGTCGAGTTTCGGGTCGGGTTTCCAAAATTTTTCCCGGATCGGGTTTCGGGTTTCGGGTTGAGCAAAAAGTCGGGTCGGGTATCGGGTCGAAAAAAAGTCCGGGTATCTTCCCTTCTCAGCGCCGCAGGCGAAAATTTTGAGAATTCTGGAAGGTCCGAAGCCAGATTTCTTCCTTTTTCAGCGCCGCAGGCGAAAATTTTCAGAATTTTGGAAGATCATTAAGCTAAAAATCTTCCCTTTTTCTCCGACGAGGGCGAAAATTTTGAGAAAACTCGGGTCGGGTATCGGGTCGAAAAAAGGCCGGGTTTCGGATTTCGGATATCGGGTTTCGGGTAACCCGTGACATCCCTGACTTGCATAATTTTTTTGCATTCACATTTACATTTTATTTTTTTAATGTTGATATTTTGGAGTTGACCTTCTGGAGTAGACCCAAACATTTGATTGCATGAGAAATTTGCTTCTGTAGCTATCATTATAACTTAAATATTCTCCCTTTTATTTTGGGTACATTTATTGATACTATGTACATTTCTATATTTTTCCTTCCATTTATTTTTACTTTTTGTTAAATTTTGTCTGCACCGATTTGATACTTTTATCAATAAATTTTGTAAAATAAAATTTTTTTTATAAAATATTTCACTGCTTTAAAGTGCATTAAAGGAATAGATTCGTAAAAATGCGCCGAGTACTTAATTCAGCAAATCTAAGAACCTCTTCATCTGTTAATACTCTGTTTATTATTCGTAATCAAAGCAGAGTTGCTTCTTCTCCATTACAAATAAAAAATAATGACAATAATTCTTTAAAAATACAAAAATCTTCTTTTAAAAATAATAAGATTAATATAAGGCAAATAAATTCTGATTGTTTCTCTGATAGGTTAATTAAGTAATTATAAAGATAAATTTATTATATTCTCGGTTTAAGGCATAATGGCTCTTGTGGTAAGTTGAACCTAAAAATATTTTTTATTCAAATTAAATTTCAAAATATATTCTAGAGTTGGAGAAACAGCAAATGCTTCGTTATCTTGGATTTAAGGCAAATTTTTAATTTTATAAAATAAAATCGGAACTCAATTGTGTATGTGAAAAAAATACTTAAATGGGGATCACGTCCATAAAATTCCACAACCGTGAATGAGGAAACGAACTCATTAGATAGAACTTTGCCAGTTCTCTCCCCCCCTCTCTCTCTCTCTCTCTCTATCTCACACTTTCTCAATTCCATTTATTTAGGATTTCATAATTAACTGAAAAAAGGAATAGATTTCTGCTTGGTGTACAGGTGATGTAAATGTCCCGGGTGAAGCTCGGAGTTGACTCGCCAAATTCAATGGTTGCACTTTATATCATAATTTTGTCAAAATTTGTTCAATCGTATTATGTTTAACCACACTCAATTGTGTGTAAACTCAATTGAGGTCCGATTATAATTCTTTGTAGAGATTCTTGTATCAAATCTTCGTAATTTAAACATATTTTTAAAAAAGGATTTGGATGAGTTAACCAACACAAATGTGCCAGAAAGTATTCGTTTACGTCAAAAATTGGGAAAAGAAATTCCTGAGGAAGGCGTAGACGAATCTAAAATGTTAAACGAATTAAAAGAGATTGCTTCATTAAATAATCCTTACAAAACTTTTATTGGTAAACTTAAATTAATTAAAAGCATTAAAATTATAGAATTTTTAATTTATGGCCAATTTTTGTCAGTCTTAGATTTTCCTTTCGGTAGGAGGTAATTCTCCAAAATCAAACTCTGTTACAATTAGTGTTGCTAGCTCACTCGACCCGAAACTCGAAAGATCGAGCGAGCCGAGACTTTTCACACGAAAAGCTCGAAAACGAACCGAATCGAAAAAAACCCAACTCGAAATTATTACGACCTCCTGCAGCTTGTTTTACATAGGATAAATAACTACAACCCCTTTTTATGATTCGGACCAGAATTATCTGTTTTATATATTTTTGATTAAAAATGTGTCGCAAAATAAAAAAAATATTAATACAAATATTTAATATTTTGCTAAATAATGAGAGTTCTTTTCGAGTAAACAAATTAGTTTCACAAACAAGAAACTTTATCAAATTAAAGAACTCTTTAGGAGAAGATATCTTAACTCAAAACTCTATTTAAAATGTTTCACAAACAATAAACTTTATTTATTTAAATCTTTTTACAATCTAAACTTTATAACTAAAATTCTAGAAATCTCTAGAAATCTCAAATTTAACTCAAATAGAAACACAAAGAATTCTTAGTCAAAGAACTCTAAACTTGGAAAACTTAAATCAAACTCTTTAAGTTCTAAGTTCAATTCTTTACTTTAAATAAATCAAAAGAATAAAAGTTACACAACTTTATTCAAACAAAATCTATTACAATTAGAAAAGCTCTTGAGAATCTACACAGACTCTTAATTCTGAGAATTTACAAATAAACTCTTTTTTCTGAGAATTTAAAAAAATAAACTCTGATTATGCCCTAAATTCCTAACGTTTAAATAGAGGAAAAAAAGGGAGGGATTTAACATAAAAATAACAAAAAATATAGAAAGTGCAATGAATAATGGGAAAAATTTGAAAGAAGTAGGCGTATTTCGATTACGCATGATTTAAAAATAAATTTAAAAATAAAAATATTCTCAACAAAAAGGACAAGGGACAAAAGGGTACAATTTAAAATAAACAAGTCGCATTTCGCGACACTCGGGAGCGCGAGAAAAACAAAACAATAAACTAGATGAAAGGATAAAAATTTTTCTTTCTTTGAAACATCCTCTTCATCATTCCAAGTCCCTTCTTCCGGTTCTTTCAAATTCAGCATCAAACATCTTTGAGTTGAAGTATCCCATTTTGCACAGCCTCCTTGTAGCAAAGTAGCAAGAATTCATGAGCCAGAACACAATTTTTATTAGAGAACATATTTTCATTATCTTTTCAATCTTAAAGGACGTACTCTTTTTATATTCTTTCAACAATTTATCACTTTGTTTAATTCTTTTATCTTGTATGTCCTTTTTAAATTCTAAATAATCAAACTTTTCCAATTTATCTCTATATTTTACTACATAATTGAATGTTTCTCTGAAGTATTTCCAATTAAATTTATCTTGCCTATTTACTTTCAAATTTGGAATTAGTAAAATTCTATTATTATCAAATTCAAGAATTTGAAAATTTAATTCTTCTTCTAAATCCATAGTTTCTCTTAAACATTTTAATTTATAAGTTAAATCGATCAAACTAAATATTAGCAACATTTTACAAAACACGACTAATAATTTAACTATATTCAAAAAATACTTTATCAGAACTTTATTCATTATTTTATATTTATTAAATCCTTGCAATTTCTTTTGTAATCTATTTTTATGCTTTACTTTAGCACAATGCTTCTTTCTTGAAATAATTTCTTCTTTACAGAAATATTTTTCTTCATCATTTCTATTACTTTGTTTCACTGACGGAATTAATAATTTCTGAACTGTTTTATCCTTTTCTATGTTTACATTTTGAAAATCTCGACAGGATTTAACATCAGATTTATTCGACATCTCTTCAAAAGAGTGAACAACTACATGAGTTTGGACTAGCATTGTCCTTTTCAATTTTCTCTGATTTTCACCACAGAGAACATTTCCAATAGTAGTCTTTATTAAATAACATCCTTTTGAAATTTCAGTTTTTCCATTAAAATCTCCAAAAATCTTTTATTCCTATCAGCAAGTCTGGTTTTACACAATTGTTAGTTAAATTATTTTTAATTTCATTAATTTTTATGTTAGAATTATTTCCATTCGTACTAACAGATTGTAATTCATTGGAAATTTTATCAACACTTAATACCTCAATAATTTCTCTCTTTCTATCTATTCTTTCAATTCCAATTGAGTATTTCCCAGTAAGCTGTTTCTTGGATTTATTACCTTGAAATGTAGATACTTGTAGAAAACCTTCACCTCGTTTTGTTAAATTTAATTTCTTAACTAATTCATCAGTAATATAATTAACTTCACTACCAGTATCCAGGAATATAGAAACATTAATTTTCTTGTTCTTATTCATTGTCGAAAAAACTTTAGTTTTCAAAATCATTAAATTCGGCGATGAATTATTTAACAAAGAAGTACAAGTATTTACTGACAAATTCTGCGTTTTCAAAACTTTATTTTCAATTTTAGGTTTTTCAACCTTTTTACTTACAATTTTACAATCTGAGCTTTTCTTTTTCCAACTTTGGAATTTTCGGTTTTCATAATTAATTTTAACATTTTGAGGTCCATAGGTTAAAAAACATTTTGTCCTTTTATGACAAATAGCAGTATTGTGAGGTCCTTTACAAAAGAAACAATATTTTTTACTAAAACATTTTCTCGAGATATGACCTCTTGCACAACAACGGAAACATCTTCGCTGTTCAAATAAACGCTTCTTGCGTTCCTCCAAACCTGCAACATTTTTACAAGTATTGGACCAATGATTTCCATTACAAAAATAACAAATAATATTTCTTTTATTTATAGTCACGGGAAAAGATCTAGTCTGATTAACTACATTAATTTCGTCATTATTCTCAGATTTTTTATCTTCATCATTATTAAATTTTTTATATTTTCGACTCTTTTCCCCTTGTAAACTTGACTGACTATCATTTTGTGAAACATTAAAATGTTTACTCGATTGGTAAACTGATTCTCTTATATTAACCATTTCAATTAAAGCTTTTCTTAATTCATTAGTATTACATTTTTTGCCCAAAGTTTTCTCTTCTTTGGCAATTTCCATTAAAATATTATTATTAAGCTTTGACTTTATTAATGAAGTCATAATCGAATTATTTGTATTTTCTCCTAAACTTTCTAATTGTCGAAATATTTTTTCAATTTTATCGACTGTATTTTTCAACGAAATTGCTTTTTCTGTACAAACGGGGAATTGAAATAATTCAGATTCCAAAGCTTCAATCAAAATATTTTTATCACCAAATCTTTCCTTTAATATTTTAACTGCAATTTCGTAATTTTCGTTAGTTAACATTAAATCTGAGATAGCATCTTTTGCTTCTCCTTTTAAACAATTAATCAAAAATTTCATTTTATCTATTTTACTAAAATTCTGCTTATCAATTGAACATTCAAAACTTTGCCAAAAGGAAATCCAATGATGAGGATCTCCATGAAACTCGGGCAATTCAAGTCTAGGCAATTGAACAGTTAATTCTCTTGTTTCTACATTGTTTATCTGTGTTACTACAGAATTATTTTCAGAAGTATCTGGGTTTCTCTGAAAAATTAGTTCATCGATCGAATCAACAATTTCTCTTCCTTTATCGATCCATTCATAAAAATGTTTATTTTCAAAATTATAATTTTCGTATATCTTTGTTTCTTTTTTCCTTTCATCACTATCTAAACTATTTATAAAGTCTAACCAAAGTTGATTTTTCTCATTTAAAGTTTTTACAATTTTTACAATAAATTTTCCGTCACTTATAACTTTTTCTTTTTCATCATCATCAATTTCATCTTTATTTATAATCTGTTCATCATTTTCCATTCTAATTCTTAAATGCTTTAATATAATACCTATCATAGTCTTATATGGTCCAGACATTTTTATCAACTTTGAATTCACTTTAAATTTATATAAAAACAACTCAATAAATTCAGACTTTTTAGACAACTTTTTTTAACAAATAACTTTATCTGAAGCAATTCAAATTGTAACAACTTATTTCTGACAACGAAACAAATTGTTTTATCTTTTTTTTTGTACGGGGCTCCAATTGTCGCAAAATAAAAAAAATATTAATACAAATATTTAATATTTTGCTAAATAATGAGAGTTCTTTTCGAGTAAACAAATTAGTTTCACAAACAAGAAACTTTATCAAATTAAAGAACTCTTTAGGAGAAGATATCTTAACTCAAAACTCTATTTAAAATGTTTCACAAACAATAAACTTTATTTATTTAAATCTTTTTACAATCTAAACTTTATAACTAAAATTCTAGAAATCTCTAGAAATCTCAAATTTAACTCAAATAGAAACACAAAGAATTCTTAGTCAAAGAACTCTAAACTTGGAAAACTTAAATCAAACTCTTTAAGTTCTAAGTTCAATTCTTTACTTTAAATAAATCAAAAGAATAAAAGTTACACAACTTTATTCAAACAAAATCTATTACAATTAGAAAAGCTCTTGAGAATCTACACAGACTCTTAATTCTGAGAATTTACAAATAAACTCTTTTTTCTGAGAATTTAAAAAAATAAACTCTGATTATGCCCTAAATTCCTAACGTTTAAATAGAGGAAAAAAAGGGAGGGATTTAACATAAAAATAACAAAAAATATAGAAAGTGCAATGAATAATGGGAAAAATTTGAAAGAAGTAGGCGTATTTCGATTACGCATGATTTAAAAATAAATTTAAAAATAAAAATATTCTCAACAAAAAGGACAAGGGACAAAAGGGTACAATTTAAAATAAACAAGTCGCATTTCGCGACAAAATGAATTAAGTGAATAATTTTTAAAAATAATTTATTACTCATTTTATTTTAATTTTATTAATTTTTAGGTATGGGATATTATGGTATGTTATTATTTGATATATTCATTTATCAAAAATTTATTGAAAAATAATTTTAAAGATTGTATTGTCCCTTCAGTAATTGTTAAAAATATGTTACAAAATGCTGGATGGTGATTAATTATTTTAATTTAAAAAAAAGTAAAAGTTTAATGTTCTTTACTTCTCTCCAAATGCGATTCCTGGGAAATCCAGGATATCAGGAACCGACCTGAAAATTTCCTAATAATTTTTAAAGATTGCCTACCTTTTTCTGTTTCGGATATTCGCAACTACCAAACCTTCCTATGTCGAGTCAAACAAGATTAAATTTTGTTGACATTATGTAAACAAAACAGTCCTTGTTTTTTACATGCTTTATTACCTAGTGACTTTATTTAAAATTTTGGATTTGCCAGCCAAGAAAAATTTTTTAATTTTAATTAAATTTTTATTATCTTAATTTTCTAGGACTTCCCCATATACTCCTTATCAACCAGAAATAGCGCAGGGGCGCTTAGAAAGTCTTTTAAATTTCCAGACTATGATATCTGATTTAACTGGTTTACCCTTTGCAAATGCTTCAGTAAATTAAATTTAAAATAATTTTTTTTAATTTCAATTTGTTTATAAATTTCAATTAAAGTTGTTAGATGAAAGTACTGCTTGTGCTGAAGCTATTGCTTTAGCTGTTCGTGTAACTAAAAGGAGAAGTTTGTTTTTATTTAAAAAATTATTAAATTTTATTTTCGAGTAAACAACAAATTTTAAATTTAAAGTCAATTGAGTCTGGGCGTCACCACATCACGGTCAAGACAGTGGGGCCAAAATTTAGCCAAAATTAAAATAAAATCTTAAATAAATCCAGGAAAAATACAATGAATATTTGAACGGTTATATGCTGAACGGCTTTAATGAAATTTTATTACCGGGAATTTTATTTCATGTATCCATAGAAATAGAGATTTGATTTGAAAACATACTTAAATTTAAGTTTCAGTCATGGTATTTTCCCATAATTAGTGTAGTCAGTTTTTAGAAATCTTAGGAATCCGGAACTTAACCGAAGATCTGAACAGAAATATCCTCAGTTTCTTTGATTTTTCGATAACACAACTCTTAATAAATTTATTTACAGCAATCCTTTATGATACTGGATTACATCCACAAAATATTGGTGTAATGGCTACACGTTCAGAACCAATGGATATTAACTTTAAACCTTTGGATATTGATGATGTAAATGTTAATAAAAAGTTTGGAGATGATATTGCTGCAATTATTTTACAATATCCCAACACAGAAGGGTTAATTTATGAAGATTTGGATTTATTAATTCAATACGCACATAAAGAAAAGGTGAATAGTAGGACAGATTAGATATTTACTTTTTATAATTAAATAATAACCATATTGGTTGAGTATTTATGCTGGGCATTAACATGTCAAGAGCAGAGATGATTGAATGAAATCCCTGGTCAAGAGTAAGATAAAAAGTGAATATCGCTAATAATAGATATGGGTCGGGATTGTTGATAAACTGAGGATGTCAGAATTCCATTTCACATATGAAAAACAGGGTTTTATACAAATAATAATTCTATATCAATTTTTAGATTCTCGTTATAATGGTTTGCGATTTACTTTCTCTTACACTTTTACGTTCTGCCGGAGATTTGGGTGCAGATATTGCAGTAGGTAGTGCTCAACGGTTTGGACTTCCTCTTGGTTATGGCGGGCCTCATGCTGGTTTTATGTCTGTTGCCAATTTAGCTTTGGCTAGACAAATGCCTGGAAGGATTGTTGGAGTTTCTAGGTGTTTTTGGAAATTATTTAAGCTATTTTATTCAAATATTAAGAGATCAACAGGGAAATATTGCTTATCGTTTAACTCTCCAAACTAGAGAACAGCATATTAGAAGAGATAAAGCAACCTCCAATATTTGCACTGCTCAAGCACTTCCCGCTAATATTTCTGCAATGTTCGTGTTTTTTAAGTTATTTGACGGAGAGATATTGAGAGAATTTTAAGAAAAATTATTTTTGAATATTTTAAGGTATGCAATCTATCATGGACCCAATCGTTTAGTTTATATTGCAAAAAGGATACATAAAGCTACATCATTTCTTTCTCAAAGTAATTTGATTTTGTTCAGTTCAGAATTTTTGCTAATCCAATTCGGGTTGCCGGCCTGGCTTGGTTCGGTGTGATAGATCGAATCAGGCATCGAATTTTGGCCCGAAAAAGAGCTGTTTACGCTCTGCATAGAGTGATCTCTGTTGATCAATTGAAAATTTTGATCAAAATAATCTTCCACTTCCTTGTAACAACCTCCCTTTGTTGTATAATAAAATTTCAAAAATTTAATGTTAATCGTATAGTTTTCGATACTTTGGGTCATCACTACTTTGGATATGATACTTTGGGTGTCAATACTCTGGGTAGACTCTTAAATAAGTACCCAAAATATAATATTTACCTTAAAGATAATTAAAAATTAATCTTTTAAGCCTTAAAAGCTAATGGAATTCAAGTTGTCCATAAATGTTTTTTCGATACATTAAAAATCCTACCATTAAATAAGCAATTATTTGATTTAAAATGTGAGGAAAAAAGAATAAATGTTAGAAATTATAAAGATGGTTATATTGGTATCTCTTTAGATGAAACAACTAAAAGTAATTTTTAGAAAAATAATTTTTAAAAAATAATTTTTAAAAAGTTGGTGATATTTGTGATATTCTTTATTTATTTGGAATTAATATTTGTGAGGTAAATTTAAAACTACTATAATCAGAGCTCGAAATTATTGTCGAGACTGGTATCAATGGTTTTTTTACAAAGACCCTGGCGGTCTTTCAGACACAAGAATCGGTGCCGATACATTTTTTAATGTGAGGAAAAAATTAACGGGTTTGAATCCTGAACCTCCCCCAATACAAAACAGACTTTTTCAAAATATTTGCTTTACGGGCTATCGGGCATTGAAAACCCGTCCCTGGCCAGTGTTTAGTTCTATAATATTATAATTAAATTACTTGAGAATTAAATTTTTTTAGAACGAAATTCAAAATAAATTAATGGAAACTTCAACACCCTTAATTGGTAATTCTCTACATTCTAGACATTCACCTTTTTTAACTGGGCATGTATTTAATAGTTATCACAGTGAAACTCAGATTATTAGGTGAATAATTTTTAATAATATTGTCAAACTTCCCAGACAAAAATACATTTTCAATATCATCCTTACTTTATCAGTATGGTCATTATTTAAAAATCTTTAATATGCTCTCTTAACATGATTCATTTAATCCTATGGTAGCGCCTAGACCTCATTTTTTTCTGTACTTACGGGCACGGATATAATTTTGGTTCGAATTACTGATTATGGCAAAAAGCATAGATTTTTCCAAACTAAAAATATTTTTATGTATTAATAATTTTAACTACCTATAATTTATTTAAAGATATATGAAAAGACATGAAAACAAAGATCTCTCACTTGTACATTCAATGGTTAAAATAATTTTATTTCAAATTAATTTATGAAATTATAGATTCCCCTCGGTTCCTGTACAATGAAATTAAATGCAAGTTGTGAACTAATTCCTGTAAATTTTTTAAAACTTTATTTAAATTAAAAAAATATTTAAAGATAAGTTGGCCAAAATTTGCTAATATTCACCCTTTTGTACCTACAGAACAAGCAAAAGGATATTCTAAAGTAATTTGGAATTAATTAGTTTAATTGTTATTTTTGTTAGATTTTTAATGATTTGGAACGTTGGTTGTGTGAACTTACTGGTTATGATAAATTCTCTTTACAGCCAAATAGGTACTAGTAAATAATTATTTATAGAAACATTTCTATGATGTGTAGACAATTTTAAATTTTTTTTAATTTAGTGAATTTAACTGAAAATATTCTTAATATTTATGGTTAAGTTAAACCTTAGACTTCTGAAATGGATTAAATCTTTGTTTTAAGAAATTCTTCTTCAGAATTTATTCTAGTTGAAGCTCTCCCCTTTCCCCCGTCCCCTTCCATGTTTTGTTTTATTCGGAACTCCGAACTAGCTAAATTTTTTGGTTATAAATTCAGTAAATCGAAAAGAGTGATGAATCTAAAATTATTTTCAGTCTACCTTAATCAACCTACATTTTTTATTAAAAAAATTTTTTTTAAAAGGAACTGTTCTTTTATCAAATTTATTTCAAATTTTTTAGTGGGGCTAATGGTGAATATGCGGGTATGTTGGCAATTCGTAGTTATTTCCATTCTAAAGGGGAAAGCCAAAGAAATGTAAATTTATTAAGGAAAATGTGTTTTAGATAGATTTATTAAAATTTAAAGATTTGTTTAATCCCTGTATCTGCCCATGGAACTAACCCAGCTACTGCACACATGGCTAATTTTAAAGTTGTCCCAGTTGAATCCGATAAACATGGAAATATTAATTTTAAAGATCTCTCTGCTAAAGTAAAAAAAATTTAAGTTGAACTTATTATTCAATGCATATATTTAAGTGTGAACGTTATTCTAATGAATTAGCATGTGCAATGATTACATATCCTGTAAGATTATTTTTATTAGTTTTTCAAAATTAATCAAAGCATTAAACTTATTATTATTTTATCGTACTCCACAGAATTTCAAAAATTAATTTTTTAAATTAACAACGAAATGGCCTTTTTCAATTTACTTTTAAATTATAAAATCTGTAGGGCTGTCAGTATTAGATAATATGATAACATCCAAATTCGTACCAATTTTTTTTATATAGTGAGTCATAAGTTTCATGTGCGTATAAGCCTTACTTATCCGAAGATATAATATACACGCACAATATAAATATGTAGTAGGTAGGTCCTAAGTTCTCAAAAAGCAGATATTTAACTATTTAATCTAATAAAAATCTAACTGTTTTTCAACAATCATTTAATGTTTAAATATTTTAAGTCAACTCATGGAGTTTTTGAATCACAAATTAAAGAAGTTTGCAATAAAATACACGAACATGGTTAAATTATTTAAATATAATTTTTGAAAAATTTTTTTCAAAGGAGGTCAAGTTTATTTGGATGGTGCTAATTTTAATGCCCAAGCATGCCTTTGCAGACCTGGAGATTATGGAAGTGATATTTCCCATTTTAATTTACACAAAACTTTTTGTATACCTCATGGTGGTGGAGGACCAGGAATGGGACCAATTGGAGTGTATGTTGTTATTTTTAGAAAATAAATGGATATATGGGGAGAGATGAGTATTTAGACAAATGAAAACATTAATTATTTTAGCGGAAAAATTTTACTTAAAAATATTTAATAAATTTTATTTAATAATTTTAAACATATGACCAAATTATTAAATATGTATTGAATGGGTACAGCCCTTTTTAATAAATCTAGAAAAAAACTGACCCTAAGTTTAAAACTTTTTCAAAGACTTTCTTGGGGGGCCTGATTTTGTGACTAACTCTCTTACTTGAGGTCAACCTTGAGTCTTGAAAATTTTCAGTCTTTAAAACCTTTAGAATTTATCCACGAAATATTGCTAAGATTCCCTCCAAATCAAAAAATCTTCCCTTAAATTTAAATAAATTATTTAAGTAAATCACATCTTGCACCTTTCCTACCTGGACATCCAATAATACCACAAAATGGAGAAAGACTTGATGGCGTTGTGAGCGGTGCACCTTGGGGAAGTGCTAGTATTTTGCCAATTACTTGGGCATATATTAGATTGTAAAATATTTTTTTTAATATTTATTTTTAAACTGTTTTTCAAAGAATGGGTATTTCTGGTTTAAAAAGTGCCTCACAAATGGCTATTCTTAATGCTAATTATATGGCAAAAAGATTAGAAAATGCTGGTTATCGAGTTGTTTACAGAGACGAACAAGGCTTAAACGCTCATGAATTCATAATAGACTGCAAACCTTTCAAGCAATTTGGTATTGAAGTGGATGATATAGCTAAACGTTTAATGGATTTTGGATTTCATGCACCAACTATGCATTGGCTAGATTTTTAAATTTATTATTTGAGAAAAAATTTAAAATTTTTTATAGGCCAATTCGTGACAGTTTAATGATTGAACCGACAGAGAGTGAGGACAAAACAGAATTGGATCGGTACTGTGATTCTTTGATTGCAATCAAACAAGAAATAGAGCAAATAGCTAAAGGACAACTACACATTGATCTATACAAAGTAGGGATCAAAATATTAAACCACTAAATTTTGTACATTCAGAACGCTCCACACACCCAAGCAGTTTTAATGGCAGACAATTGGGACAGACCTTACAGTCGAGAACAAGCTGGTTGGCCAAAGCCATGGTGTCTTACTCCAAGGAAGGTATGGCCGTCCTGTGGAAGGATTGATGATTCTTTCGGCGATAGAAATTTAGTGTGCATGTGTCCTTCAGTTGAGGAATTGGCATATCAATAAGATTTATGATTTTCGAATTTACAATGTTCTATGTATTTTCTTTTAAATAAATAAATACTAGATTAAATCCACGGTTGTGGGTCATTAGAGTGCACCACTAGAGTTAGAGATCTCCACGATTTTTATAAACCTCGGTTATCTCGAACCTCGCTCGAAATTTTACCATCGGCTTGATCTTGGCTTTTCCACCCTCAACGATCCTCGGCCTCGGTTTTTTCAAGAAACCTGGACCTACTCTTTTGAACTACCTTTCATTCAAACTCATGACACTGACGATTTATTAGCAAACCCCCGGAATAACATACAAGCACTGTAGAAGTTGTTGCGAAAACGGAAACAATGTTCAGATCAAATTTTTAAATTTACACGTGGTGCCTACCGCGCGCTAGCGGAGTGGCGCGCGTTTATACATATAACGAAGATGTTTAAAAATATTTTTGAAAATAAATTAAATAATAATTTTCTTAAAATTTAAAATTTAGTTTCGGTCTTTCTTAATTATTTATCATCTTTTAATTTAAAAATTTCATTAATTGATGGTATTCTAATAAGATTATCTTTTTTATTTTTCTTATTTTCATTAAATATTTCACTTATTTGAGGCCATTTAATTAATTTCTTATTTTTATTTTGTTTGGTAATTTGATTCAATTTTTCATTGTTAATATTTTCATAATTTGATTTCTGAGTTAGCTGATTATTGTTTTGATCTAGCAAAAAATAATTTTTTTTTATTTTAGAGCCCTGAATTCCGATCCCTAATAATTGTATGATTAAATTTAATTTATTCTCGGTATTTATCGGTACGGCAAAATTTTGAAGTTCATCGGTATTAATCGGTATTCCGTATCGAAATGCCGAGTTCTAATTTATTTACTACCTGCTTGACTTTGTATTTGTTTATTTGTATTAATATGATTTTGTTTAAATTCCTCTTCAAATTTAATACCAAGACGAGATTCAATTCTTAAATTTTTTATATTTATTAGGGATCGGATTTTGAGGTTTTAAGTTCTTAAAATATTTAACTAAATATGTAGGTTGTATAACGTGTCCAATCATGCACATAAATAAAATAATAGTTAATAAAATCCGGATTTTTTAAAAATATTGGCGGATTAAAACCGGGAATTTCTGAGTGATCCCTTCCTTCAAGTGAAAAAATCCTGTACGTAATCCCTTCACTTCAACACTCTTGTCAACAACTATTACAGGAAATAATATGATTTAGCCTAAAAATCCGATCCCTAATAATTGTATAATTAAATTTAATTTACATATTTTCTAATTCAAAATTATTTGAATAAATTCCATAAATTGAATTATTATTAAATCCATATTTATTATTTATTTTTCCCATATGGAAATTGAGAGTAGAAATAAATTCATTAATATAATCTGGAATTGAAGAACAAGAATCCTCTCTAAAATTGAGACCAACTAGCCAAATAACGCGAAGCATTTGAAAGCTTTAAAAATTTTTGAGAATGGTTATTGTTATAGCCCATCTCTGTTGCGAGGTTTTAATCTTTGTTTGGGAGCATATTAAAATTCGAACTATTAAAAAATTTGGTAGGTAGGATAGGATAGGCCCGTACGAGTAACACAAATTTCTAATTCCAAACTGTTTTCGATTTAGTTTTTATAAAATTTGATTTTAGAATCGTGTTTCTTTTTTGGTTTCAGTTAAATAGCATTTTGTACTTGGAGAGGGATTTATTTCAGAGAGTCATGAATTTTTAAAAATTAGGTTTTTAGCTGAGACCGGATTAAGGCAAGATCTCCAGCAAAAATCTCGGTTATCAGGATCAATATTTGTCGAAATATCTAATACGATTCTGGTGCGAGTTTTTTGTTTTTCGAGATTTGAACTGTTTCTCGTTCACACTCCGTCCGGTCTCTTGTTTCAACTATAATTTTATTAATTACCTTTTATTATACATTCGTCTTTTTCTTGCATATCCACTTAAAGCATGATAATTATTCAATCTATCTTTTAAAATAACTGTTTGTTTATTTTTTGTTTTAATAACAGTTTTTTCTACCCAACGATAGAGTAAAGTTCTAACTCTAGTTTTTAATTGTCCACAATTTGGAGGGGAAACTGATGAAAATTCTTTTTGATTTTCATCATTAATGTATTTAGATGATGTACATTCTAATAACAAAAAATGGCAAAATTTATTTTTATAATCTAATTGTTTGAAAATTAGATTATTTTCATTCAGATTTTTAGAAGAATTTTTATCTGTTTCTTCAATCAGAATTTTGTAAGCTAAAATTGAAAAACATTATTTGGTAAAAAATATAATCTTCTCATTCAAATTAAAAATTTGTTTTTATTATTTGTCCGTTTATTAGGGCAAAACAAAATACTAAATTATCTTGATATACTAAAATGGTGATTGATTCCATAGAGATAGAGTTAAAAGTTTATCCCCGTGTATGAATGATCATGAAGCCTCTGGGGTTAGTGTAGGGGTTAAAGAACGGGGTAGGGGTTGACGGAATTTTAACCCTCCCGGCTCATCATTTACAAATCCTCTACCGACTAATCGGAGTGCGCTTTTACATTTTAAAAGATCTTAAGCCCACGCCTATTAAGCATTTTAGGATACTAGCTTGTTGAAATTACATTCATTTTTTGACTTAATTTCGAATTAAATTTTTCAACTTTTTTGACCATTTGCAACAGAAATTATGAAAACTTTACCTCTATTAATCTCTAATTTGATAATATTCAATGTATGGTTATTAACATTATAAGCTGCATTTTGATTGGGAAAAAGTGAAGTAATTACAGGCATTTTGTCCCCATCGTGATATTCAGAAGGCAACAAATTTTTTAAATTCCAATTTTGAAAAATGTTGTTCGAATTTACTAATGAATTCAAAATTACTGGAATTGGCCGAGGCCTAAATTAGCAAAATTGTAAAGTTTAACACATTATTATTTCGAAGGTATATGGATGCTAGTTTTAGAAATCGGTTATTAACCCTTAATCTTAATTTTTGGTTTCAAGTTTTAAATAAATAGCCTTTATTTTGGGGGAATTTTTCACTCATTTTTAAAAATTTCACTCATGCACTTTCTCGCAAAAAGCATCATTTCAAACAAAAATTACAATATTTACTCAAATACATTGTAAGAGTAATTACCTTCACGCTTGAGAGGGTAATTATTTGAGGACTAATTAGACGTGTAAATAGGATAACATTTTTTATATTTTTATTTTGCCAAATTTATTTAAATAAACAAACCAAATGCTATAAATTAGGAAGAATTGTCTTAACAAAAATAGTAAATTTCCATTCGGATATAAAAGACAAATCTTTGCTGACATTATTAATAAAATTGTGCCGCTAAGATAACCAAAAATGTTTGAATAAATTTGCCGAGCTTAATTAATTGTTGATTGTTAGTTAAAAATTATTTGAACCTTTAGCCCATTGTTTAACAACGCGCAATAAATTAGTAAACATTTCCTCACGTTCAGGATTTATTAGAGAAAATTTTGTTCGATAAGACATTCTATAACCTTTAAAAAGATTTACTATCTTTAATTTATTTTTTTATTTGTTCTGATATTATTTTAATTGTTAAAAAATCTAAGGCATATGTATTCTTTTCTTGCCTATGCAATGATCTCTTATGGGCGAGATTATGTTAAAAAAAAGATCGGCCAGTCATTACATTTTCTTATTTATCGCTACATTCTGTGACACCTCCCATTCACATGTTCATGATTATATAATTTATATTGTTTAACCGGTAGATCAGTTCCCAGATGAGCAGTCTTTATGGGGGATCTAAAAAAAAGCACTCCGCTGGTATTTGTAGCGGTATTAGCTAGGTTCTGGCCAACCCAATGATTCTTCCTACAGAATAAAATTGTAATATGTGCATAGGCTTTTAAAGAATTTTTCCAGCATACTTTCACTTTACCAATACATATATATTTAACGAAAAAGTATTTTATAAATATAATTTATAATATTATAAACAAGCCTGAAAGGATTAAAATACTCTGAAAATGTTCAGAATCATTTAAATTATCCATTCGTTCAATTAGTTCATTTAATATGTAAATATTTTCTTTAATAACTTCTTTATTATTATGTTCCGACAGCTTTAATTCTGCATGAATTGATGTAACTGGAAGTTGTGCAAACATAATATCCATTTCGTGCCCTTCTATTACTAATTCTATGAGTGGTACACGGGCATTGGCTATTGAATTGACATTGAATAGATCACAATTGTAATTCTTTAATCATGAAATATTTGTCATATTTTTAAAACAATAATATTAGAAGGGTACTTTACCAGTATTAGCTGATCCTGGGAAGTCCATGGATATTCGGATCAGATCCGAAAAAAACTATAAAGTAAAATTTCCATACCAATTCTCTTGAATATTCCTCCTCTAATTCTTTAGCCAAATAAAAATAAAAGGAATTTTCATTATTTCCAAAAATTAAATCGTTTCTTGATTGTTCCTCTAAACCATCACAATAATTTAATGAAGGTATTAAGAAAATAATGTCAATATCAGAATTATCTGTAGCTGTATCCAAGAGTATGGATCCTCCAACAATCATCGAAAATCCTTTAACATGTATAAATAAATTATTACTTCACGAATTATAGTAAGGTTCAGAATATATGACAGAAAATCAAAAAACTATGTCCAAATATATGCTTTAAGACCCAACGTAAAAACACCATATTTGAACACTCTCACATGGCATATCCCCATACAAAACGTGCATTTGCATGTTTTTTCAACCATAATTATGTATGTATAAATTTACTTACCTCCATATTTCTTAGAATTATTTTCACAGATTATTTTTAACCATTTTTCAAATTTTTCTTTTAACCAAATTAAACAATTTTCTCTTGATTTTAATATTCCTTCACTTATTTTATATAATTTATCAAAATATGTCAAATTAAAATTTTTATTTTCAATATTAAACGCTTGACTATATTTATAAAACTTAGGTGAGAGCCATTTAGATTTTTCTAATGGAATAATTCTTGTAGTTAAATTGCCATTCTCAATCAGAGAATAAATCTCTTTTTGTAAATTATCATCTAAAAATTACAAGTAAAATAAAGCTAAGATGAAACTATAAATTTTTTTTAATTAGAGTGATTTGCTATAGAGTGATATAAGAGATAGCTATGCTTTTGTGATCGCTATAATTCTTGCTAGGCCTTGACCGAGTATTCCAAAAACTGACAACTCTAATTATAAGTAAATAACATTGCCAACCAATTGTTTGTTGTTCAAACATTGCACGAATTGAAAGAATATTTGACATAAAAATTTGACTAAACTTAATCAAATTATTTTTATATTTTTGATCATTTTTATCAATTTCTTCAAACATTTTCCCCCCAAACAATTTAAAAATTCCTTCAAAAAATTCAAAATTAAGTGTTGGGTCCTCTTCATTGTAATTTACAGATTTATTAAAATTTTCAAATTTATCTTGAGAAATATTTATTTGATTATCCCTTGATATTTTTAATTTTTTTGAAAAAATGGAACAAAACATTTGAAAATTAATTTGCGTTAATATTTTTGAAATTTTGTCGATCACATGATTTTTCGATGTAGATTCTTCTTTAACTATGTTTAGTCTATTTACGGTTTTCTCACTAAATAAAGTTGTTATTTTTATATTATAATGTACCTATATGCTTAAATAATTACCCTCTATCATATATTAATTACCACCTAATTACCCCTATTAATTACCCCCTCCAGCGAAAGGTTGAAACAATAATAAGCCATTGTGACTGTTTGAACCATTTATTTTAAAAATTATTACAAAAATTAATTAATTTTAAAAGAAAGAGGATAAAGGTTCAAAATATATTTATCTATTTAATTTTTGAATTATCGGAATAATGAATTATCGCATAGTTCAGCTCTATGTATTATACTACATATGTATAATATTTTAAAAAATAATTATAATTAAAATAAAGTAACTAGCATTTTTCCTTCGAGTTTTTGAACAAAATTGTCATCAAACGGTAATTTAAAAGAAATACTTTCCAAATTTTGATTTATTTTAAACAATTGAATCATTAATTTATTTATATTTTCTTTGTTTATATCTCCATTTTGTTTGAAATTTTGTTTTTTAAATTTCTTCCAAAATATTTCTATGGACTTCATTATATTTTTAGCGTTCTCTTTTCTTTAATATAAATAAAAAATGGATTTCAGAAGTAATTATTAAATTAGCCTATTTTTAGCCAATTTTAAGCCTATTCTTGGAGCGGCTCTGAAAATTTTGCCAAGATTTGAAAAAATCGGAGCGGGAGCACCACTACCCAACGTATACCTATATTACTCCAAATAATTTAATAATTCTAATTACTTATTTTTATCAGTTATTATTTTTGTTTTTGCCAACAAACTTGCACTCAAAAGCTTATCTTCAATTAATTTTGTTAAAACAATTATATTCATCAATTCCTCTAAATTGGGTATTTCCTCTATTCTTTCTTTATTTTGGATTGTTATACGGAGATTTAGTGAATATATTTCTTCTAAATGTTTTTCTAAATATCCTTCTTTAAACGATTCTTTTAAATCTTAATTTAAAAATTTATTTAAAACTTATAATTAAGGTTGAGAATGTTTGGGTCGTCATTTGTTAAATCATTCGGGGTTTGGGACGGATTTGAAAGGAAAAATCTTGGAAAAATGATAGCATAAGGTGTAAGGTGTAATAAAGTGTTTAAGTTGTCATAACTTACTTTCTAATGTCTAAGCTCTGATTATATCTGAGAAGTTCTGACCAGATCTCGAACAAAAATCTCAATTATCAAGGGGCGATTTTTAATATATCTCGATTAATCTCTTGTATTTCTAAACAAACAATATATCTAATATATTGTTACGAAAAATATATTTATACGGTTAATATATTTGGGTTATTTGATGGAACCTAAAGCTTTTCGATTCAAGATGTCACCAATTAAGGCTAGAGATATCCCTGATATTTATCCCCTGATATATTGATATATAATGTGCGACCTTTTTCAGATTCGGATTTTTGATTTAATTATCACTTTAGTTAAGATCTGAATCAGAATATAAATTTTAAATTACTTTTTAATTCAATCATCTCAGTTAATTTATTTATTGTTTCATTCACGGAAGTTTCATCAATTCCATTTTTTATTTCATTTTCCTCAATTTCTTCCTCTTCCAATTTATCTTCAAAATTTAAAAATAAATTTGTCTTTTTTCCTTTCTTAGTTTTATCCCATCTTTGCTTCGATTTTTTAGATAAATTTTCCATCGATTTACTTCTTGACAATTTACTCAATGGATATGTTTTATTTACGTAAATATTTTTATCTTTTATTTAAATAAAAATTATTTTTAACTGTATTTAAATAAATAATAAGGGTTGTTCCCCCGAACACGTCCGTGGGCGGATATGTCGCGTTACAAAGTTTTAGATTGTTTCTGGGACGGGTTAGGATCGGGTATCAAAATATATTCCGTGTTCGGGTCGGGGTACAACTCTGATATAAACCTGAGCTAGATTTTTGCAACTTATATATCTCAACTTCATTTGAAATATTTTTTTGTTTTAAATTTTTCTCTTCAATTATTGGGCATTCAGTATTTAATATTAGATTAGTACTTTTAGTTTGTTTTTTATTTTCATAAATTTTTCCTTCAGGCTTTAAATTTATTTTCGGCGTTTTTAATTCCTCAACAATTTTGTTCTGTTAATAATTAATTTATGTATAATATTATGGGACACATTATTAGTTTACTAATCACTAAGACTTATCTTTAATACTTAAGTATCCGTTCACTCACCAACCTTACGAACTCTACATATATTCTAAACTCACTCTTCTCAAGAGTCAAAATTCAAAAATCCGATTTGCTCTATAACTAGAAAAGAGCTAAAATTTTTACTAAAAGAAGGAATTTTGGCTCCCGCCCTAGTGAAAATTTCAAAATTTTATTTTTAATTATTAAAGCTTACGCTCTCTTTTGTTATTGTTTCTTCAGTCAAAGACACTTTTCCTTGTTTAACTAATTCATAAAATTTACTTTTAGAGATTCCAAGAAAATTTTTGAATTCATTACCTGCTTAATAAAATTAATAATTTTAATTTTTTAATTTTCTGGAAAATAATAGTATATCCATAATAATCTTTGAAATAAACATGTCCGAAAAATATTGAAGAAAATATTTTTATTACAATTTTGCCTTAAATTTAAATATCCATAAATTTAGATAAGCGATAATCCTTAGTAGGTCAGATTGAGAAAATTTCTAGTCGGGTTTCATATCTGAAAAAAGTCTGCGGTTTCGGGTCTAAATAGTCAGGCTCTATTAATTACCATCAATTTCTTTAATTTTATTTGTCAAATGCTCAAAGTCCTCTTTAGCTACTTCTCCATTCTTATTTAAAAAATATTCTACAACTTTTTCTCTATAAATTTGCTTTTGGTCGTCAATCATTTTTCCAAATAATTTTTGATTTTTTAATTTTATTTCAACGCATTCTAGCCAGATATTTTTATTTATTAATTTTAATTCTTCAAACATTTCTTCAATACAAAATTTTAAAGCTTGTAAAATTGTTGTAGAATTAATACTTTTTTGTGCATATAATTTTGTGTCCAAAAATATTTCCTTAAATCATTTTAATGTAATAATTCTACTTTATATTTATTAATATTATACCTGAAATTGAAGCAAAAATATATCTTTAGGTGGATCATTTAATTTTAAAATAAATTCTCTCAAAAAATAATCTCCTTCCCAATAAAATTCAAATATTTTATCAATGATTAATTTAATTTCCTTTAATTTTTCTTCATCTGTAATTAAGATAATTTTTAATTAAAAAATATTTTTTTACATTTTCTATTAATTTTGTAAAACCATTCTTTATATAAAAAATAATCTATTGCTAATTTTATTCTCCATTTATCTACAATTTTAGCCTTTTCTTCAAAATATCCACTAAATAATTCAACTAAAATATTACTTTCGTCTGAAAAAATTTTTTAGAATTAATTTTTATTTAAAAATATATAGTGACCAATACTGTTTCCAAAGAAAAGAGTATATTTTTGAGTGATCATTACAGTTCTAGCCAAACCAAATAATTGTATAAAAATACAAATTGCTTTTTTAGGATCATTTTGTTTACTTTAATTAAAATATTAAATAGGTATATCAAGTCCAAATTTTAATTATTTCCAATCCCAATTAATTTCCAACTCACATTTACTTACAAATCATAGCTATTTTCGTTAATCCGACTATATCTCTCTTAATCGGCCGAAATTACATTGAATCGCCCACGATCCTTGTTGGCTCCGGGTGGAAAACAATGGATAATATTATTTCGGAGATTTGTGTAGTTTAAGGGGATATCGAGTGATAACATAGGAATGAGATGGATATCAAGGGATTAAGCGGGATTTGGGTTGACATAGTGTTTTTGGGTTCAAAGCAGCATGTAACGTCAGTAGACTGGACGAATGTGTTATCCATTACACCACGCCGCCTATTGGAATTATATAGCTTTACATCATTAAAACAAATTTTAAAAACTCTTATAATTAATTTACCCCATTTTTAAATAAAAATCCCTTCTTTTTTTTAAAAAATATTGAACAAAAACTATAAAATTTGTTTCTTGAATGGACTCTTCCCAATTTTCAATTATTTTTTCAATTTCACTTTCATTTTGATTAGTACATTCTATTAAATTTTCTTTTTTATTTATTTTTCTTTGTATTTTATCTATTTCTTCAAAATATTTATTTGATAATATTTGTTTTTGTTTTAACAAATTACAAATACCTTCGAGTTGTGAATAGGCGTACGTATATGACATTTTGCTTAAATCAGCTAGTCTACATAAAAAAACATAAATTTGTATGAAGTTAGACAAAAAACTGAAAATCTTTTTTACTCATAATCTTTTATGCTCGTACCAAAATTAGAATTTGTACTGATAACTTAAAACGAGAACAATGGGAAAAAGGTCTGTACAAGGGATACGATACGAAACCAAATCTGATATTTAAAAATATACTAAAAATGAACCGTGTTACGCGAAACCAGATACTAAAATTTATAAAATTAAACATCTTTTATATATAATATATAAGCAGCGACTAGTCGAGAATAATGAAGGGTCGGATCGCCGACAAAGGCTGATCTTTCATGACATATCTCTCAAATTTTATTAGAATATTACCCAGTCTTTTCCTCTAACTTATGTAAATTCTTTTTAACATTATTTAACATAAAGGTATGTGAAATAATTGTTATTTGTAATTTCAATTTAAAAATATCTGTTGCCTGATTATTCAATAAATTTGCATAATGAATCTCAAGAAGATTTAAAGCAAAGTATTCGCTTTCTATTGGAAAACGAAAAAATCTCCATTCATAATAAGCAAGTTTAAAATCTTTAAAAAATTAATCATTAATTACAATAGCTGAGGCAACTCTAAGTCAGCGCTTCTCCCTCAGATTAATAATTATAGACTTACAACTTAAAGGATTTGGAATTGCTTCTATAAAAATGAATTGAAATAATACTAAATGAAAGAAAATAATTGAAGCCAACATTTAATTTATTTTTTCTGTTAAATTATTTAAAATGTAAAAATATATAAAATTGTTTGATCATTTCAGATAAATATTAAATAGAGACAACGGGGGGGGGGGGGGAGATTAAAGTTAAAAAATACAAGTTGGCTTAACTTTGTGGACTCAAAAAAGATGAGTAATTTTTGGATATTTAATACTCCCAATTTTTTAGCAATGGAGGTAGAAGAACTGTATTTTAGAGCCTATGTTCAAGATATAAACCAAAATTAACAAAATTTAGTATTAACGATCTTGACAAAACCCGACAAATTTTACACGATATCTCGAAAAACATTGATTTAGATAACTGAGATTTTTATTTGAGATTTTGTCTCGATCCAGTCACTAATAAATATTAATAAATTAACAAAATTATTTAAATATTTATTTTTAATTATCAGGCCAAAATACAATTTTAAAGTCATTTTAAAGTGCATATGGATGTTAAATGAGAAAAATTAATTTAGCAAGGTCATTTTAACTTTTAATTATTATGTTTTTCTCAATGTTTTCATCGAAATTATTTTAAAGTCTAATTGATGAAAAAACAATGAGAATATTTATTTTATTTCAAAAAATAATTTTTGAATATAAAAAATATGTGAAAATTTTAAAAAAATATAAACACTATTTTTAAAAGTAATAAAATTCTAGAAACTTTGTGAGGCATGAAAACTGATTTATTTTTTGGCCAGAGACAAATATTTTCCGATTTTATTTGTCTAAATGATTTCTAATAAGATATGTATGTTAGAAAAAAAATCAAAAATTTACTTATTTCTAAAAATCTCGGGAGATTTTTTTTATTTCTAAAAATCTCAACATCTCAATTAAAATTAATCTTCGAATGAACATCTTACTTCTCTTCCAGGGTTGGTTGTGTAGTTGAATGGAGTTGTACAATGATTAATGGGAAGATGCGTGGTTGGATAAATAAAAATAAAAATTTAAAAAGGTGAATAATCTGGGAAAACATGTGAAGAGGTGAATGTATAATTGGTGGGAAGGAATGAGGAAAGATTAAAGGTGAAGGAACAATATATTACGGAAGTAATATGTGGAAATAATAAAGGGATTGGTGTTGGTGAGAGAGGGCTTGGGGTCTGGAGGTGGTTGGCACTCAGGTGCCTTACACTATGAAATAAAATAATTTTTTATAATTGAGATCATAATATAAGACAGAATTTTTAATATTAAATCTAATTTTTCAATCCTTGAATTATTCTATAAATAATATCCTGAGTTGCATAAATTATCATTGGGTGAGAGTAACCCTTCAACTAAATTAATTAATAAAAAAAATATTTTTTTAATTAGTTAATATTAACCACAATTTCATCATTTTGTCCATTAATTGAACTTACAGACTGTCCGTCACATGCAATATTACCAACAATTGTATCGTCTATTGAACGAATTACCGAAATTCGTGAAAATGCCTCGTAAACTACACTAAATATTTTTAATATTAATTAATCATATTTTTATTTCTTGATATCAAAAAATTTCTTAAGATGTCGGGTATCCAGGAAAAATGAATTATCAAATTATCTTCAAAAGGAAAAAAAGTTATAGCTAAAATATTACACTGAATTAATGTCTCTCAAAAATGCAGAATTACAAGAAATTCCATTTATTGAATTACAAGGTTCTGCCCAAGATAATAATTTACACAAAGGCTCGGCATCTCTATTAGCACCAGCAACTCCAATAAATGTATAGACTAAATTAGTTAATGGTTGTCCTAGGTATTGTCCAGTATCAACACAAATTCCACCAAGTATTGCCTATTTATTTGAAGGAAATTTGATAATATTTTGTCTGTTAATATTTTAAAATTACTTTTCTTGCCATAGGTGATCCCATACTAAAAGCTACAACGTCAATATTTGATTTTTTATACCGAGAAACTGCTTCGATCAGAAGACGAATCTTAAAATAAAATTTATTTTGTGCCTATTTAGATTTATTATTATTGTTATACTTAATTATGGCAGGAATCCAAATAAATTTCTAAAAAACATTTTGGTAAATAATGGGAGCTCATTGAGCTCATTCCGAGAGACGATAAAAAAATAATTCTAGAGAGAGAGTGAATTCCAGTGAGGGGATGAAACAATAATTACACGGGGTAATTATCTGAGTTGATAACGTATTTTGTTTATATGTCCAATGCAAAGAAAATGTAAATTTAGAAAAATGAGTTAATTAATAAGATGAGTTATATTAACCTGAGTTATATGTCTGCACTCCATCTTATCTTTAAGAAATTTTTTAACACCATAGGAATATGTCGTTGCATAAAGTTCAAAATTATTATATCCCTTTGTGAGGAAATAACGTCGAATATATTCGTATGTTCCCGCAACGTTTGTCAATCCATGAACAAAGATTATTGGTCTTCTTTTTGATACAGGTCTATAATTTAAATTTTGAAAAATTATTTGAAATTATTTCAATTATAGTAAAGTGGACAACCCTTTCATAAAAAGTAGCTAAGATTGGATTAGAATTGATCATGAAAGCTCTTGCATGTAAAGCTATTAAACGCTCTACATCCCTACCAGGACTGATCGTTATTAGTTTTTGCTTTATTTGCCAGGCTTATATGATCCCTAATCATTTTAAATTTTATAGATATTTCCAATGCAATATTGGAATCATGGATTATTCCAACTAATCATTACAACTTATCCCAGGGATTAATAGAATTATCCGAGTAATTAATAACATTTATGTTCCCAAATTTCACTTAAGGATCAAAATTTTGCTTATTATGTCTTTAGGTTGATAAGTAAGTCTGTGTGATTTTTAAAGGTGATTTTAAAAATTTACAATAATAAAATTCACTTATTTCCTTCATTTTCTTGGCCACCCCCAAAACTTCCACCAAACCCCAAATCTCTTCTAGCAATTAACTTTTCTACTTCCTCCCCATATTCTTTAATTAAAAAGTTTGAAAAATCTTTTGAAATTGTAGCTTGAACGATTAAAATTATTGAAAATAAAAATATTAAAATGATATTAAATAATAATAATTTAAAAATGTAAAATACACCAGCCATTAATTATTTCAAATATTTAATTAAATAATACTAGAATTATTTGTTTAAAAAGGAAAATTTAATAAAAAACTGCAAAAAATAAAGCAAAGAAATAATTGGGTTATTACAAATTTATCAAATAAAATAAAATATAATTTAAGAATTTTTTTGCGAAAAATTTAAAGAAAAATATAAACTACAAAGTGTTTAAAGACAAATGTTTGTTAAAAATAATTTAGAATGTTGTTTAAGGAAATTACAAAATTTACTCAAATATTTTAATTAAAATAAATAAAAAATATAGGTAATTTAAAAATTTAAGTTATTAAACTATTTTTCTGATTTTTAATGTTCAAATTGTTCAATTCATTTAAATTTTTTATATATTAATCTCTCTCTTAGAAATTTATTTATAAGGTGTTTATCAAGTTTCTCTCAAAAAATGTATGTTAAGAAATTATAAATCCTCTCGGTTTTGTAGATATGGTTTCTAAGAGTAATGCTTTTTAGTGTTTTAACTAGAGTGTATCAGAAAAAAAATACTATGTATACGAAATTTTAAAAATCTCTTCCTAGAATCACAGGCCTTAATCTTTGATTACAATGATTTACAAGCTTTCTAAAGAATGCTTTTTTTCCGTGCTTTCCCAACTTGATCACGTTAATAATCTCGGATTTGATATGTTCATTGCACTAGTTTTAAAAAAATTATATGTATCAGGGATCATGCATAATTAAAAAATGCATTCACAATTTCTGGTTTCCTAAATTTTATTCAATTCATGTTTACAGTAAATCTGAATTACGAAACATAAAAAACTTTGGGAATCCAAGGTTTTCGGATATTGAAGGTCTATGGAGATTCGAAAATATATTCTTATTTTATAAGATATAATTAAATTATCAATTTTAAATTGAGAGTAATCAAGCAAAAATAGCAAAATGTTTAAAAATAAAATATTTTTTAAAGTAATTCGTTAATTTCAATTATTTTACACAAATTACAACATTAATTTGTTCGGAGAACACAAAATAATTCCTATATTAAATAGTTTTAACAAACAAATTAAATAAAATTTTTTTTTATTTTTCCCGTTAAAACTATGTATTTTTATTTAAACTTGTAGTGAATTAAATGCTAAAATTTTTAACACATTAAAAATTTTATATTTATTAAAGAAATGTTTTTATTGAAAATTATTTTAATGATAAGAATGTTTTTCTTCAGGAAACATTCTTTCACGTACCTCTTTAACGTAAGAAATAAAAGCATTTTGAATAGAATTTTGATCCTTTAAAAAATTTTTGACAAATTTTGGAGGTTTGTCTCCAATTCCAAGAAGATCATAAACCTAAGAAAAATTGGTATATTGTGGTATATCACTGCATTATTCTTTTTCCTTCTCCAAAAAAGTATAGATGCGTCAAAGTGAATTATGTATATTGTCAGTCACCAGCTTTTGCATTTAGTATCAATGCAAATCTGTTCGCAATATTCCCATGCATCTTTTGTGTGAATTGTTAGCCCTACTTACCCGCATAAGATTATTAACAGTACATATGTAAATTTTACCTACATACGGATTATTTTTTTGAGAAAGAAGGAGAAGAATAAAATGAGTGAGATGGCACAATAGCAAAATTATTTAAATAAAAAATAATTTAAAAATATTTACAACAAGAATCTGTCCATCACAATGAATACCAGCACCAATTCCAATTGTTGGAACTTTTAAGGAATCTGTGATTTGTTTTGCCAAATCTTTAGGAACACATTCAAGAACAACAGCAGCTGCTCCACATTTTTCTACCTGAATAGCCAATTCTAATAATTCTTCTGCAGTTCTTTTGGATTTTGAATTTCCTTGAACTTGATAACCACCTTAAATTAAATAAATATTGTAAGGCATATCCAAATATTTAGAATCATACAATAAATATTTATAATTATAAAATACAATTTGCAATGTAACTTTTATTATTCTTTGATATAATACATATGTTCCAACTACATATATTAATCCATTTCTAACCTTACATTCAATCGGTTGTGCAATGCCTAGATTTTATCCTTTTTTCCTAGATCCATAAACTTTATACGGTAGACTACTTGTTATTTTATTTATTATTCCCCCTTATGTTGATTACATTAATATTTTTAATTGGATCACGGATTTATTATTTCCTGAGTATTTGACTTAATTAAAAGAATTAAATAATATGTATGTATAACCGAGTGAATGTACAGATTGTGGAGTTAATCCGATATGTGCAAAAACAGGAATAGACAAAGAATTAAGTTCTCTTAGCATTTTTAAATGTAAATCAGAATTCGAAGGTATTTCTAATTTAACTGCTGTTGCCCCAGCGTTAGTAAGTAAAGAAACAGATGATTCAATGACTTTTTCAACACTATAAGAACACTAAAATATTTATTTTATTTCTTAGTTACATAATAAAAATGCGCAACGAACGTTGATAATTCAACGTTCGGTGTCTGCAACATTTTTTTCGCAAATTTGGGGTCCAATGTACGGGTCTGCAAAACTATAGTCCACAAAACAGGACATGAATAAAAAAAACTTACAGAAAAAGGCAAATCAGCAACTAATAAAGCTCTTTTAATTCCTTTTGAGACAATTTTTGTGTGATATATAATATTTTCAAGACTAACGGATAAAGTATTTTGTTTTCCTTGTATAACACAACCAAGTGAATCTCCGATTAAGATAACATCAACTCCTGCCTGATCCATCTATTTATTTAATATTTAAAAAATGATAAATACTTATAATAGGATTAAAAATTGAAAGCTTTAAAATACGAAAAGTACTAAAATATTTTAAAAAATAATATAGTGAACTAATTTTATTAAATAATAATGCCATATACACAAGGGATGTCACGGGTTTAGAAAAGGTTGGGTTATTAAAATTTACTTCAAATCAGTAATAAATTCAAAAAATGTCCGAGTTTTTTAAGCGGGGAAAATTGGATCGGTTTCGCACTTTGGAAGATTCCTCGGATCGGGTCTCGTTCGAAAAAAAGTTTGGGTTTTGGGTAATGACATTCCAGATATACATAAATGAAAATATTTTTATTTAATTTAATTTTTCTAAGTTTAGGAAATTTTTATAACATGTAGAAATGGGTAATTATGGCCACAATATTTTTAAAATAATTAATTAAATTTACTTCTTTTCCCATTGAATAATCATAAGCAGTTAATGAAACAATAGGAATACCTTCCTTCTTCATTTGATGTAGCTTTGGTATTGTTATTAATTTTGGAATATTTGAATTATTTTTATAAAGTGATATATCATTACCATTCGACATTTTTATAAGAATTTATTTTTAAAGGAAAAAATTAGTAAATAAAGAAATTCATTCGCTAAAAGATTATTTAAGGTCAGCTAATTTTTAATAAGTAAATAAATTTTAAGTAAATAAAACTCACTCCACTTTATGTTTATAATAAATAATTCATACCACTATCAGATAAATACTTTTTGGTCGAGAGTTTTCTTAAGATAAGACGAGAAAACTCCTATTTTGTGAGGGATTTCCCTATCACAAATAGCAAAGTACAAAAACCACCTAAAATGTTCTGACGTTGAATGTTTCCCTATGTTATCTTCAAATGTTTTAGGCGATAAATAAATTTTTTAAAATTAAATTTCTCATATGATGATAGAAAAACTTGCAGTAAAAACAAATTTGAAATACTGCATACTTATTTTTAATTAAAAGATAGATCAGACTTGAATGAAGTGCCTGGTGAAGTGCCTGCTTAATTTTTAAGGTGCCTCGGAATGGTCAATTTTCATTTATATGTATTTGTTATTTGGTGTAAGGCAATGTGTAAAAAATTTATCATTTCTTTGTAGATTTTTGCTGCATCTCTCTAATTAACCAAACAAACAAACTAAAAATGGCCCTTTCCCAAGAAATATAGAAATAAATAATTAAATGATAAACTCCGATAAACTCTTGACCTTCCATGTCATAAAAGCATTTAGGATTTTTCCCGACTAAATATTTACCCAAAACCCCTTATCATATATTTTGTTATTCACTTTTATATAATTAATTTTTGACCTAGCTATTCTCAATAACAATTTATGTTTGTGTAAGAATCCCTATAAATACTCCCCCGCAATTTAACTCTTTAACTTATTTTGAATTCAATATAAAATAATTATAAACTTTTAACGCTCTGAATAAATATTTGTTTCTGAACTGAACTATAGTTATTTCCAAGGCTGAACCGATTGATAGTGAACTGAAACCAGTTCATTTTGGTGCCACTATATCCGGGTTAAAAGCCTTGAGTGATTTAAAGATTTTTTTTTCAACGCGGTTGACTGCTAGGTGCTCAATCCGCCAGCTTTGTGCTCGTTAATATAGGAAATTGCTGGGTGCATTCCTAAATAAAAACTGGACTTTCCGCTTAGTGAAAAAGAATATAAGGGCTTTCCTGCTCCTGAAAATATTTTTTGGAGTATATTAGAAATGGATAACCGCCCTAAACCAACTGGATCTGACTTCGCGGCTAAATTTTTTACGCCAGAAGAAGGCAGACATTGGTATAATCTTTTATTTCGTCTCCGAAGCTTTGAAGAAGCTGTTTGTAAATCTTTTAGAAAACTTGAAGCAAGAATAAAAGATGGACAAGTTTTACCAATAACTTCGTCCTCATCTGAAAATAATCCTTTAATAGAAGAAAAATTAAAAATTATGGAAAATCAATTTAAAATTCTTGAAAAATTTGTAAATGATGAAATAACTCATTTAGGGATAGATACTGAAATTTCAAAAATGAAAATAAACGAATTTGATGAAGAATTGAGAAATAAAGGTATAAATAATGAAATGGTATTTTTACGCTCTAAAAATATGGAGTTAGAAAAAGAGCAGATAATGCACATCCAACGTTTAGACATTTTAGAGGAGGGAATGATAAACGTTGAAGATAAATTTAAAACAATAGATAAAAATATTTTTGAAAAAATAAACAAAAATGCGCATATAATTATTGAAAAAATTGAAAGCATCGAAGCAAAAGTCGAAGTTCTCGAAAACGCGTCTCGTACATCTGGTTTTTCCTGGGATAGTGCCGGAGTGGATAAATCAAATGACCCAAAGAAAAATAACACTGAAAAACCCAAATCGTTGGAAAAAAATGCAGAAGAGTATGAAAAAATTAATTGGGATGAAAACTGCGAAATTATGGTTGGAGACCCATTTTTGAATGTTTTGGGAACACCAGTAGGAATTTTTGATGGAAACCCAACCATTTCATTCTCTCGATGGTCGCAACGATTCTTAGACGCAATAAATTTAATAATAACCCCGCTTACTGAGGCTCAGAAATTACATCGTCTTAAAGTTTGTTTAGGAGGACGAGCTCGCGCCGAAATGGATTCAGTAATTCCACAACCTGAAACTCTTCAAGAAGCCATAAATTTCTTGCAAGAAAGGTTTGTGAATGGACATTCGCGAACAGTAGCGCGCCAAGCTCTCTCTATAGTAAAACAGGCTCCTGGCGAAAGAGTCTTTGCATTTGCCCAACGTTTGAACGATGCAGTCCGTGCCGTAATGATAGGATATGAGGAGAATATAATACAGCAACGCCTGCTCGATGAATTCCTAGATCGGCTTTTACCGGAATTACAATTTGAAGTTAAAGCTTCCCGCCCTGAGGACTATTCTAAAGCTTTCGAAATAGCTGAACACTTTGAATTATTATTAGCTGAAAAACGCCCCAATTACCAAAATAATCAATTTGTTGAATTAGCGGAGAAAGTAGAAGCTTTAGCAATCAATAACTCCAAGGATAATAGACGTTTATGTTATTATTGCCACAAACCTGGTCATGTAATCGCAGATTGCCGAAATCGTTCGAGAAATAATTATAGACCTCGCGAATACAAAAATGACTATAAAAAGGATAGATATGAACAAAGAAATAATAGATACAATAATAATTATAGGGAAAATTCACAAAATTATAGAAATAATTCTAATAGAGGAAAATGGAATAATAGAAGCTCATATAATAATTACCGTAGCCCAAACCGGAGTAACTTTAGAAATGATTATAGTGGACACTCTAATTCTAAAAGAGTAAGGTTTAGCGAGAGTCGTACGGCGAGTCCTATAAATGCTAGCCCAAGGATTGCAAGTCCTTATTTCTTGGCACTTTTGGCGCTTATTGCTCTAATTTGCCCTGCAACAGCTAGCCATGGACCACAAAGCCCAATGATTTGCCTCGCTGATTCGCCTAGTAGTTTATGGAAATTACCAGAAGAACCTATCTGCCCACATTGGAAAACTACGGAACCGCCTGTACAGATGCCTTTATCTATATACCGAGCAAATACACTACAGTATAAGACGGCCACAACCGTCTGTAAATGTGTAAAAACAATAATAAATCGAAGAATGGGAATTTTTGGCTCAAAATACGAAACTATAGATACTGAAAATATTGAAATTCCAACCTCAACCTGCCATAGAATGCATAGCCTCTTTCATTCACCTGCTGGAGAAATGTATGGAAATAACACCTTTAAGGCAACCAATAATACTTTGGAAAAAGAATGGCGAATTTGGCCCTTTAGCCTCATGTGGTATACAGAAGAAGTAACAAATTGTTACGCATTTGACTCTGTAATTTTTACTCGCCACGGAATGAGCGGTGTATCAACACCTTTAGGAACTTGCCCAGGCTGCCTTTACACTTCGGGTTCATGCCGCTGTGCACAAGGAAGCCTTATTTGGCAACCGGAAAAATCGCAGCAATGCTCATTCATATTTGTTGCCCGATGGGAAGGCGAATATTCAACTAGAATTTGGATAACCCAGAGTAGTGAATTTGCCCTTAGTTTCGAAAATGCCACAATTAAAAATGATTGTGAGGGAACGCAATATGCAATTTCAGATCAAGGTTTCTCAGTTCCTGTAAATGAATATAACGAAATGATAATGAAAAGTGAAAAAGAACATAAAGAAATAAAAAGATTTAAAAGAGATGTTGGCATAGTATATTCACAGCAACTCGCAGCGCAAATGACTGCCCTTAGCGCAAAAATAACCTATAACACACAACGTTTATTTGCCGAATCCACTCATCAAATTTGTACTAGCTTACAATCAATAGTAGACCAAACATTGAGCTTAGCTATTGCAAATCCCACTCTTCTCGCTAGACATTTTATGAAAAATAAATTTATTTCTGCGAGATTAGTGACAGATAGGACGTTGGAAATAAAACCTTGCTTTCCTATAAACTTTAGAGATATACATTATAATTGGAAAAATGGCCGTTGTTTCAATAGAATACCAATTAGTTTTAAACTTTTTGAGATACAAAAACATGGATTTCTAGATTCCAATAATTTAATTATATACCCTGAAGCAAAAGAAATAGAATGTGCAACAGCTAAATCCCATTTCGTTGAAATGAATGGAAAAATAATACAATATAACCAAATAAATGGAGACGAACATGAAATCCCAATTGAATCAATTTTCACATTAGCCCGTTTTGGAAGCTTAGATTTTCCCGAAATTGGAATAACTATTTTTAGGAATAAAATTTTGGCCAATCTATCCGAGTTATATTCACCGGAACATTTTAATGAAACTTTAGAAGCAGCAGAAATTAGTCAGGAAATAATGCGTTTAACTAGACCCAGCAGCAGTGCCTGGAGGGAATCAAATGGCAAAACGGAATTAGTCGCAGGAAACATAGTATCTAGTGGCTTATTTTCATTTTTAAGAGGTGGAATACCATCTTTTAATCAAATCTGGATATTTTTTGTTTGTTGCTATGTTACAGCTTCTATTGCCATACAATTACTATTGCCACCTGCACTGATACAATACCTTAACCTCATAATTAATTTAAGCACGCCATATAATCGTTTAACAAAATTAAAGCAAAATTACCAAAATAAAAGGCGTGAAATTAAAGAAATTGAGATGGCAGAAAAGGATAAACCGGTCCCCCCATTAATTGAACGTTGGCCGAGTGTGGATATTAAACAAATAGCTGAAATTGCCGCTTGTTTTTCTAATCAATGCGATGATGGTTTTCGAATAAATTGTGAAATAAACGGTCAAGAAATAACCTGTCTATTAGATACGGGAGCACACATATCATTGCTAGGTAAAAAGACGGCAGAAAACTTAAAAATTAATAAAATTTACTCCCCTGAAATAAACGCCATAATAGGGATTGGAGAAAAAATAGTACCTACTATTGGTCAAGTAGAAGTTAAATTTAAAATCGCTGGTTGTGAGATATACACGTCAATTGTTATATTAGAAAACGAAATAAGCACTACAGGCAAATATGACGTTATAATTGGTAGAAATACATTAAGAAAACTCCCGCTTTATCTCGATTTTAAAAAGGCTCAATTAATTAATAATGCAGGACAAAAATACTGCTATAAAATTGAAACAGAAAATATAAATTTAAGCTCAAATCTGACTATGGAGGAGCAAGAAAAATTAAAAATCAGTCTTAATAAAAATAAAGAAATTTTTTCAAAACACGAATATGATTTAGGGGAATGTAAAATTATAGCCCCGCCAATTTTAACAAATACTGAAATTCCGGTTACAAGTCGCCCTTACCGAGTCCCAGAAAAATATCAAACAGAATTAAATAGACATTTGGAAGAAATGTTAAAAATAGGAGTAATTAAAAAATCAAATACTCCTTGGGTTTCTCCAGTGGTCTTAGTGAGGAAAGCTGATAATAAATTGCGACCATGCGTGGATTTTAGAGCATTGAACAAAATAACAATTACTGACCCATACCCCCTACCAAAAATGGAGACAATATTACATAAAATTTCTGGTCACAAATATTATACCACGCTTGATCTAAGATCCGGATTTTGGCAAATTCCGTTGGATCCAGAAAGCACCTATAAATGTGGTATTATAACTGAAAAGGGAATTTTTGAAATGCTAAAACTGCCATTCGGTCTAAAAAATAGCCCAGCTATATTTCAGAGGACTATGGACGAATTGCTCACAGGTATCCCAAATTGTATAGCATATATAGATGATATAATTATCTATCATAATCAATTGGAGGAGCATTTAAAAATTCTGGAAATTATTTTTTCGCGCCTGAATAAATACAATCTAAAATTAAATTTCCGCAAATGCGAGTTTTGTAAAAATTCAATAAATTATTTAGGGCATATTTTAAATGAAAGTGGATATAAACCAGCAACTTCAAATATCGAAATTATAAAAAAGTTCCCTGAGCCAAAAACTTGTAAACAAATTAAACAATTCCTAGGACTTGTTGGCTTCTTCCGCAAATTTATAAGGAATTTTGCAGAAAAAGCTTCCCCAATTTCTAAACTTTTGAGAGGAAAAGAAAATTTTGAATGGAAAGAGGAACAGAAGCAAGCTTTTGAAAAATTAAAATCTGAGTTATTAAAGCCACCGTGCCTCGCACCACCAGATTATAATTACCCGTTTATATTATATACAGATGCGTCAAATATTGCATGGGCTGGCGCATTAATGCAGAAAAAATATGAAAAAATAAGCGCCATAGCTTATTGCAGTAAAACTCTAAATAAGACAGAATCCAATTACCCAGCAACACATGGCGAACTTGCCGCCATAGTACACTCACTGAATATATTTAGACCTATAATCTACGGGTCTGAACTCCTAATCATGACAGACCATAAACCTCTAATCTTTCTTTTTGAAAAGGCCCAAGTTAATGCAAAATTAAATCGCTGGCTAATGGAAATACAAGAAATAAACCCAAAAATTTGTTATATAGAAGGCAAAAATAATTCATTGGCCGATGCATTGTCGCGCGTAAAAATAGATTCAGCAATAGATTGGAATAAAATAAAAGAAAAATACTTCCGAGAAGAAATCCCATATATATTAAATGGAGAAGAAATAACTTTAAATAGAAATACAATCGAAATAGAAACATTAAAAGACAAAAACCTAAAAATAATTTTGAAAAATATAAAAGAAAATTGGTTAAATTATGAGGAAACGGGAGATGAAGAATTAAAACCCTTTTATAAAATAAAGGATGAATTATATTGTGAAGGTAATATAATTATGAAAAATTTAGCACAAATTGTTATCCCCGAGAGTCTAAAAAAGCCAATATTAAACCTCCTACATAAAGCCCATTTTGGTATCGAAAAAACTAAATGTAGAGGCAGAAAATTATTGTGGTGGCCTAATTTTGGAAAAGACATAGAAAATTACATAAAAGCGTGTGAGATATGTCAAAGAAATTCAAATAAACCACCAAAATCAAACCCAAAAAATAAATGGCCAATTGCGAGTTTTCCCATGGAAAGAATCCATGCTGACCTAGCAGGCCCTATTTGGAATACAAATTTTTTAATAGTAGTAGACGCATACACTAGATATATTTGGGCATTTCAAATAAACAATATTACTTCAAAAGTAATAATATCAACATTTAATGACATATTTTGTTTGTTTGGCAACCCAAAAACCCTGATAACAGATAATGGGACACAGTTTTGCTCTACGGAGACAGAAAATTTTCTCATAGAGCAAGGAGTTGAACATCTGACAAGCCCAATTTATCACCCATCCTCTAACGGATGTGCCGAAAAAGCTGTTCAAACATTTAAAAAGGGACTAAAAAAGTTATTAGAAGAAAAATATGAAATAAAAGAAGCCATAAAAATATTCCTAAAAGAATATAGGTCAACACCCATCCCTAAAATAGGAGATTCACCGGCACACCGAATGTTTAAAAGAGAAATGAATACACAAATTGATAAGCTGAGACGCCGGCAGGGAAAAATAGGACATACCGTAAGAAAACAAACAATAGTCTCGCCGAGAAAAGCACCAACATTTTCAAATGGAGATCTTGTTTGGGCGTGGGTAAACAAAGAATGGCTACCTGGAACGATTATACAACTGATAGGAGATAGAATGTTTGCCGTCAAAATAAATGAGGAAGAGAAAATGATTCACCTGGACCATATAAAAAGTCGCCGTTCATCCTCTCGACCCATCACACAAAAACTTCATCAAGAGTAAAAATTTAAAAAAAAGAGTGTACATACTTTGTAAAAATAAATTTTTATATTATTCCCCTTTATTTAAATTTTTTCAATATGTTAACCACTTCTCCCCCTCATTTTCAGTAATTAATCTTTTATTTTAGCTAATCTATTTATTTAAATTATTGCTTCATCCTCTAAATTTTAAAAATATTTTTTAATGTCGGAGTCTGCTATGGAAGGAATAGAAACTAAAACTTACCCCACATCCAAAGTGGAGAACAAAAAATTTATTGTTGAAACTATTAAAGAAAGCCACGAAAATACAAAGGCATATATTAAGCAACTTTTGCCAAAATTCCATGATTCAATTGTTGCCACCATTGAAAAAATTGTAAAAGAGAGTTTAAAAGACATGGAAACTAATATTAACGACCAGGCCGCCAGCATAATAAAAATTGCTGAGAAACTAGACGAAATTGTTACTAACAAAAGTTTGGAAGAATTGACTCTGGGAGGCACCCCAGAGCCTGAAATCCAGGTAAATATGGGAGAAAATAATAATAACAATGAATTATCCCCAAACCCCCAGATTGACCAAAACGAAAATCAAAATGGCCGGAATGAGATTGGTGGCCAACGTGGTACTCGTAATAATTACTATAACCGCGGTCACAATCGCGAGCGAGCCCGTTACTTCTATGCAGCACGACAGGAGAAACGTCAGTCCGGTCACTGTCGCTGTCACCAACACAATCACCGTGGCAATAATTCTGGCAAACGTTTTCGTCCTCGCGGCGGTCATCATCACTGATAGACTTTTTAAAGAGGGAAGGGATGCTGCATCTCTCTAATTAACCAAACAAACAAACTAAAAATGGCCCTTTCCCAAGAAATATAGAAATAAATAATTAAATGATAAACTCCGATAAACTCTTGACCTTCCATGTCATAAAAGCATTTAGGATTTTTCCCGACTAAATATTTACCCAAAACCCCTTATCATATATTTTGTTATTCACTTTTATATAATTAATTTTTGACCTAGCTATTCTCAATAACAATTTATGTTTGTGTAAGAATCCCTATAAATACTCCCCCGCAATTTAACTCTTTAACTTATTTTGAATTCAATATAAAATAATTATAAACTTTTAACGCTCTGAATAAATATTTGTTTCTGAACTGAACTATAGTTATTTCCAAGGCTGAACCGATTGATAGTGAACTGAAACCAGTTCAATTTTGTTTGTGCTTTGCTTTGATTGTGCTTTGCTATGCTTTAAGTTTGCTTTGCTTTACTTGAGGCAAACTCTTACTCATAACACTTACTCATATTTAAAAAAAAAGATAAAAGTTAAAATTTGTTTATGTTTATTTGAAATTTGATAATATCAGCGAATGGTTTATAAATATAAAGAGGTGTGTCTTCTATAAAATTTCCACCCCTAACCCCAAATTTCTACTTAATTTATGACTAATGTTTTAATTACATAGAAATAAGATGTATTTTATTGTTTATTGAATAAATACATTATTTGTTCTATATAGGTATTATGATAACAAAATTCTTTAAAAAATTAAATTATTCAAAGATAAGATATTGGAAGTACGCTATAAAATATATATTTATATAGCAGTCGAAATTAATTTGTCCGTCCAAATTAAATTTATTTTAAAAATTAATTTTTCTTAGTGCTTCAAAGTTGCTATTGGGTTAGATAACGGTTACATAACTTTTTTTAACATAACTATAAATTTTGAGCTACATATGTATAGCCACTTTTTAAAATTCTTCAGAAAACATAACTTTCAGGAATCTATCAGATAGGTAATGACTGGTTCCATACCATGTGAGTATAGTTTCCGAACACCGAGAACTCTTACAGAACCAAATTCAAACTTTAGATAATTATTAACTTTAAAAAATTTCCTTTAATTAAAGAAAAATATTTTCTACTAATTTTTAATTTAATGATGATCGCTGCTATTCTTTTTACATTTTTTGTTATAAATAATGTTTTGTTGGAAAACTATACCGAAGGAAAAATTACTTTTACTGACAGTAATAATATTAGTGAAAGTTTATAAATTAATGATATTATTATAGAAACAAAATTACCAAAAATAGGAAAGCTTGTTGAAAATATTAAACATGAAAAAGCGACGGAAGTATTACGCCTTTCTGGAGAGGTATTTCTATTTTTCTAATTAAAAAAATTCTTTTAGCTTTACCCAATTTGGTATAATTTAACGATGCAAATTTATGTTCCCGGTTTTGATGCACAAATGTCTGACGCAAACAATCTTACATTTGACGCTAATTTACTTATGAAATTTCGAGTTGAAAAAAATACAGATAGAATAGAATTAAATGCTTTAAAACTTATTTTTGATCATCAAAATCTTGAAAAATATAAATTAATTAGAGTAAAAGAAGTAAATAATGAAATTAAATCAAAACCATTAAAAGTTATTAGAATTAGAATAGATGAAGATAACGAAAAGGTAATTTAATTACGTATATATTTCGACTGCAAATTTTAGCTTCTGTAAAGCTTAATTTTAATGATAGATACATCACGTTGTCTTCTGTCATACATCATTTGTTTTTTTCTAATTTTTTAATTTGAAATTTGACTTAAATTAATAGTTATAGTCTATTGATATATACCGTAAATGATCTTATATACGCCCGGCCCTACAACAAAAGAAACCCATCGAAAATATAAGCCCAATGCTTGTATTAGATCCCGAAAATCCCGAAAATCCTTATTATAATCCCGAAAATCCCCAAACCCACAAAATAACTCTTACTCCCCCTCTTATGTAAAGGGATTGTCCTAAAGCCTCTGTATCCATTCATTGAGTCTAGCGCCGCAGGCAAAAACTTTGAGAATTTTGGAAGGTCAAGAGCCAGATTTCTTCCATTTTCTGCGCCGCAGGCAAAAATTTTGAGAAATTTGGAAGGTCAAGAGCCAGATTTCTTCCATTTTCTGCGCCGCAGGCAAAAATTTTGGAAAATTCATGACTAGTTTAATATTTCTAATATTGTTTCAAGTTTAAAATATTAAAAAAAAATAAAGTTGCAAATTTAAAATCAAGATCAAAGTTTAAAAATATTTATTTTTGAGAAGAAAAATCTTCTCAGCCTCATTCCCATCCATGGATTCGAACAACATCCCTATCAAAATAGCTAAATGGGTGAAGTCAGTTAACCTAACCTCACAACCACCGACCAACAAAAGGAAATAGGAGAAAATATAAATATTCCTTTCCCTTTTCCTTCATATATTTAACATCAAAGTCCCGATCCCGTTCCGATCTCTTGTTAATTAATGCAGTTTGAGTCGGGGGCATAAAAATTTTTCGGGGTTCGGGGTCGTCGGGGTCGAACTTTCGGGGGTCGGGGTTTTCGGGGTTGGGAATGTCGGGGTCGGGGTCGGGGTTTTAGGTCAAAAAATGTCGGGGTTCGGGGTCGGGGTCGGGGTTAGTCGGGGTCGGGGCGCAACCCTAATTCAAACTGATTTTGATGAGACACCTCCAATGTCTTCATATTTGTTAGCCTTAGTAGTCTCTGATTTTAATTATATTGAAGGATATACAAAACGTGGAATACGAGTTTATTAATATTGTTTTTCAAAAATGATAATATTTTTAGTTTCGTGTATGGGCACGTCAAGATGCTTTAACTTTTACTAATTATGCTTTAGAATCTGGAATTAAAGTTTTGGAATTTTATGAAGATTACTTTGGAATTGAGTTTCCAATTCCTAAATTGGATATGGTTGCAGTTCCTGATGCGGGTGCTGGAGGAACAGAAAATTGGGGATTGGTATTAATAATTCTTTATAATTTATTTTTATAATAATAATATATAGAGTTAATTTTTGACTCCAATAATTAGAGCTTTGATTTTTATGCAAATGCATATTTTTTTGCAAACTTGGCATCATGTATAAAGCACAAAAAACACTGTTTTAGCTTGTTTTGAAAACTTCAGAGGGGGTTTCTATTTGCATATAATGCATATTTTTGTATATTTCAGACTTTGCTGCATAATGCATATTTTGCTGCATATTTTGAGGTTTTTGGGGAAAATATTGCAAAATTGCCTAAAATCCTGCCAAAAAGTGAAAATTTTGTAGAAATTTTGGAAAAATTTTGTAAAATTAAGAATTTTGTAAAATTTTTTTGTTTTTTGGACGAGACCCAAAAATGTCCAACCCCAAAATGTCACACCGCAAAACGCCTCATCTAAAAATGTCCAACAGAGTAAAAATACTCAATTTGTTGAACAAAACATATAAACTTGTAGTAATCTTAATAAAAAATTGTATTTTTCATGCATATTTGCCCGGATATTTTGGGTTTCTTGCATATTTTCGTGCATATTTCGGCAATTTTTTATGCATATTATAGTGCATATTTTGCATTTTTTAATGCATAAAATCCATAGCTCTACCAATAATATATGAAATCAAAATTTTTCTAGAAAATCATATACAATTTCAGGTCACATATCTTGAAAAATATCTTCTCTATAGCCCAGAATTATGTACTATTCAGCAAAAATTGCTTGTTACTTCAATTATTGCACATGAATTAGCTCATCAATGGTTTGGCAATTTAGTTACGATGAGTTGGTGGAATGATTTATTTCTTAACGAAGGATTCGCTTCTTTGATTGTAAATTTTATATTTTAAATTTAGAATAGAATTTTCTAAGGAATATTTGGGTACAGATGCAATCAGCAATGGAAAATTTCAAATGAGGGATTATTTCATTATTAGATATTTGGACACTGCTTTTGATGCTGATTCTAAGGCAACTTCTCATCCGATAATCCTTGAGATACGAACGAAAGATGATTTTACTAAAGTTTTTGATTCGATAACATACCAGAAAGGAGCAAGTATATTAAGAATGATAGGTGCTGTGATGGGTGAACAAAGCTTTAAAAGCGGTCTAAAAGTAAATAGTAATTATACAAAAAACATTTTTTCAACTGGATTTTAAGAAATTAATATAATTAAGAAAGAATCTGGCAGTTAAAAAGAGATCTCCCAGTCAAAATTAAATTGTACTGGTTTAGATTTGGGATTTGGATATATTAAATTCATTTATATCCATGATATCCCTTCAAATCACTTATATCATAAAATCGATAAGGGACTATTGAAATTTAGTCATCTTACATTATCATATACGATACTTTGTGGAAAAATGACATAGAAAACCTGCTTAATTGATATAACTGCTAAATACATATTTTAATAAAAAAATTATGTAGATATACCTAAATCAATTTAAATATCAAAATGCTAACCATACTGATCTTTGGAACGCCTTAACAGAAGCAGTTCCTAAAAATCTGCATGATGGTAACGGACAACCTTTAAATGTTAAATATTTTGCTAAATATTGGACTGAACAATCAGGTTTTCCTGTTGTAGAGGCAAATTTTTAAATTAAAAAAATTCTATATTTAAAAATTATTTATTTTAGGTAAAAAGAATATCTCCAAAAAAAGTTTTGTTAACTCAACAACGCTTTCGATTTAACTCAGAGGATAATAATAATAAGAAAAATGAAATAGGAGAATACGAAAAAGTTAATAATTGGGATATTCCAATTTGGTTGAGTATTAATGGTACCGATCAACCCATGTTTTGGTTAAAAGATTTTACCGAAATGGTAACAATTGTTGATGATCTACTTGTTTTAAATCCCCATTCACAAGGATTTTATAGAGTTTTATATTCTTCTGATCAAATGAAACAAATTAGTCAGCAATTATTTGATAATCATAAAGTAATTTTTGTAAATTATATATTTATTTATGATTAAAAAAGGAACTTTTAATGGCTAGCCGTGTACGTATTATTGATGATTCATTTAAATTAGCTGAAAGTGGATATTTACCTTATGAAGTATGTAATAAAATTTTTATTCTAAAAAATAACGTTTAAAAGGATGCATTAAATTTAACTCAATATTTAACTAAAGAAGAAGAATATCCTCCTTGGGAAATAGCATTATCTAATTTTAATGTAATACAAAATTATTTTGACGATGAACCTGAAACTGAAGATTTAAGGGTTTGTATTTTTATAATAGAGACCGGACTGTGGAACTAAAATTGCTGGTTCGATCACAGGCGCCGAATTAGTAGAATAGCTAGCCCAGTTCAGAGGTCTAGTTGAAAGAATTCGGTAATTTCTGATCCCGAAAACTGGAGGTTAATTTTTTATGACGGCGCGATCCCAACCGTATATTTTGTATATTGTTTCGACCTTCAGCTGGCTGGAGTAATTAATCGATGGAGGGTAATTACCTATACAAGGCTTAAAATTTGATGGTTATTTAGAGCATTTGATGGGCGGCAATTATTGTTTGAACCTATCGCTGGAGAGGGTAACAAATAAAAGTGGAGTAATTGTGGGGTCGCTTTAGTATAGGTCCACCAAAAAATTTTTCTTTCTATGAAAAGAAAAATCTTTTAATTAAAAAAATTATTTTTTAATTATTTTTCATTTAATACACTATTTAATTAAAAAAAAATTTTTTTCAAATATATTCATAAATTTAGGCTTATATTAAATTATTAATTGATGATATATTTAATCGAGAATTGGATAAAATTTATAATTGGAAACCAGAAGATGGAGATAAAGACTTTTTTAATAAGTATGTACAATAAACAAATAAAATATATAATTTATCAATTAAAAGTTTACTTAATCAACGAATTATTCAAGAGATGTGTAATTTAAGAGACCAACGTTGTATTAATGCTATTCTCAATATTTATCAACATCAATTAGTTAATTCTTGTAATTCATTTGTTGCAAATGAAGAAAATGACAATAATGCATTGTAAATTAATATTATAAAATATAACTTTCCTCGGAATTATTTAAGTTACTATTTATAAAAATAAATAAAAATTATCCCCAGATAAATAATCAGAATAATTAATCAAAATAAATCGAATAGAAACAGTTAAAGACAATTAACTTTCATTCGCTCAAATATCACATCCAGGCATATAAAAAATAAAAAAAAATTCTTTAAAAAATTTTAAAAAATATCATATTTTTAATATTTTAAAATTCATCATTTGACAAATATTAATATAAAGAAATTATTAGTTATTAAATAATTATTATAAATTAAGAATTATAATTTTTATTTAAATTAGAAGTATATTAAAATATGTATATATGTACTACTTTTATTTTTAGATTATATTCTCATCCAAAATTTCCAAATAAAATGGCTAGTCAATGTTCTAAAGTTCCTGTACCCTTTAGAACGTTAATATATTGTGAAGGTGTACATTATGGAACAGAACAAGATTGGAATTTAATTTTTGAATTATTTAAAAATGAAAATGTTCAAGTAGAAAAAGAACGTTTACTTAATGCATTGACTTGTTCTAGAGATACACATTCATTAAAAATGTAAAAAAAATTATTAAATTATTTTTTTAAATACTATTTAAACGTCAATCAAAAAATTAATTTTTTAAGGCTTCTTACAATGGCAATTGATGTTAATAATACAAATATTCGTTTACAAGATAAACCTCTTGTTTTTAAATATATTGGAGATAGAATTATTGGGAAGAAAATTATTTTGGATTTTTTTATTGATAAATGGCCAAAAATTTATCAAGGGTATGAAATATTTTTTTATAGTAATGTATTTTCCTTCTTTCTTCTCGCATATAGATTAAAAATATTCAAGGATAATTAGTTTACAATGATTAAGATGATTTCATGGTCATTTACACAAATTTTGTTTGTTACTAGAATATTCTTTAATTGTAAAAATTTAATGGTTTCATAGGGTTTTTAAAGTATTGATTTAAAATCAAATTTAAAACACAAATTTGATTAAAATCGACGCCATAATTATATTAACTGCCCTATATAAATTAAATTAATCCTTGACAATTATTAGAACTGACATTTTAAGAAAAATTTGTAAAATTTGTAACTAAAAAACGTTTTGTAAAAATTTGAAGATAATGGCTATACCTAGAGTTGTCGGTTTCAAACCGAACCAAACCGAAAAACCTAAGATTTTCGGTTCTGTTTGTCAGTTCTATTTCTGTTACCCGAAGAATTTGATGAAACCGACAACCTACACATTATATTTTAATTAAAATAAATATGCCAAAACATTTTTTAAGTTTTAAAGACGAGCCATTCTTATTATCTAAAATTATTTCTTCATCAATTGTTGGCAAATCCCAAAGAGTTATTGACCAAGTAGAGAACTTTCTTCGTGAAAATGAAAAAACTACAATGTAATTAAAAAAAATGTTAGAATATTTTTCTTTAATTTTTAAAGGAATTTGGATGTTTTTAAACAACGTTTAGAAGTTATTCAAACAAATATACAATGGATACAAAAAAATTTTAATAGATTGTCTCAATGGTTTAAGTAATTAAAAATTAAAATAATTTTTAAAAAATTAATAAAAATATAGAAAACATAACGGCAAAAATGGAAAAATTTCAATGTTTAAATGAAATGATAAAGAAAAGAACAAAGAAGTCTCCATCAAATTTCTGACAATTTTTATTTTCTTTTACAAGGCAGATATTATAAATATTTATAACAACATATTTTAACACATATTTTAACAATGATAGTGAATAAAAAAATTAAGTTAACAATTCACGCGTCCTTGAAAATTTTTAAATGTTTTATTACAGATAAACTTTATTAAATTTTGGAGAAACAAAAACAAAAATTATTTGCGTTAAATTTTGGCATTGCGTTGCGTTTTGCATTTTTTGAGATTGTCTCTTGCGCTCACCACTGGATAACATAAATAAATAGCGACGAGAATTAATTTTCATATTCCTTTTAAGTTTCATTTAAGAAAAATTTTTTTATATTTATGAAAAAAATTTTTACACAGGAAAATTTTTATAAACTTTCCTGTTCAAAACTAAATATCTATAAATAAATTGCACACCAGGGATGTCACGGGTTACCCGAAACCCGAAACCCGGTCTTTTTTTCGACCCGATACCCGAAACCCGATCCGAGAAATTCTCTAAAACCCGACCCGAAACCCGACCCGAGAATTTTTATTTTTCAAAACCCGACCCGAAACCCGACCCGAGTTTTCTCAAAATTTTCGCCCGCGTCGCAGAAAAAGGGAAGATTTTTAGCTTAATGATCTTCCAAAATTCTGAAAATTTTCGCCTGCGGCGCTGAAAAAGGAAGAAATCTGGCTTCGGACCTTCAAGAATTCTCAAAATTTTCGCCTGCGGCGATGAGAAGGGAAGATTTTTGGCTTTTTGGCCTTCCAAAATTCTCAAAATTTTGGCTTTTTTCGACCCGAAACCCGATCCGAAGAAAATTTTGAAAACCCGATCCGAAACCCGACCCGAATTTTTGCTCAACCCGAAACCCGATCCGAGAAAAATTTTGGAAACCCGACCCGAAACCCGACCCGACATTTTTCTCAACCCGTGACATCCCTGTTGCACACATGTTCATGTAAACTTATGTTCCAATGAAAATCGAAATTATACATAAGAAAAATTCGAAAATCGGAAATCAAAATAGCATAAATTAATATTATCTAAAGTTAAATTTTTTTTTAAATTCAAAAATGAATTTAAAAATTATCACTTCCAATTATTTCTTCAATTTTTATCATTACCAAAACATTTGCCATTTTTGAGATAATGTGTGCAACATTGTTCTTTTTTCTCCACTTTCTCTTCAAATAAAAAATCGTTAAAAATTTAAATATCAAATTACAAATATTATTTTTAAATGAATAAAGCTCTAATTGAATAAAATAAATAATAAAAAGTTTAAATAATTTTTTACAAACCCCCATTACTAACACAACAGGTATAAAGATCACAAGGCAAACCAAATGTGCAACATTGTAATTTAGATTTAAAATGACTCTTAGCGCAGCATTGTTGTACATCACATACTTTAAAATAAAAAAAATCACGATATATATTTAATATTTTGTCCATATCCTTAAAACTAATAAACGGTAGCTTCACATGGCTATTGATTAGCGTTGCACCCCGAACGCTAGTGACGGGTAGGCGGGATATTTTTAAATACAACTTATAATTAAATATCTAACATATCTGCTCAATTAATTATCAAGGATAATTATTGTACTAACATCTCTCTGTAGGGAAAGTGAGGTTTAAGTGAGGGTAATTATTCGAGAATAGCACTGCCGTGGAGTAGTGATTAATACACATGACTTCACTTTATGGAAGACCCGGGTCTTGAGCAGTGCTGGACGCAATTGAAAAAAAGTAAGTCAAAACTCAATTCGCAGTCCGCAATCGCGTCATGCCCTGGTCTTGACTTAATTATAGAAAAAACTATTTTAGCAGTTTTAATTTACCTCCACCAAGGCCTACACATCCATTATTTTCCTTAGTCAAAAATAACAAGATTGAAATAATTATCAACACTTTTGCAAGCATTTTATTTAATTATTTAATTAAAATAATTTTCAATTTTTTGAATAATAAATTTTGAATTGATTTAGTATTTTTTGAATATATTCATAAATTAAATTAATTTATGAAAATAAATAGTAAATACACAAAGTTAGCATGATAATAGCACGTGCAAACCTTATTTTGTTTTGGCAAACCCATCCATAGAATAATTCATTAATCCAAAAAAAATTATTTACATAAAGAGCGGAAAACAAAATACAGAAAAAAATAAATAAATAAATAAATTTTATTCAGACCAAAGGGTATACAATATACCACTAAAATGGTTGAGTGTGTACAAATAAATGTGGAGTTTGGATTATAAAGAGTTTTAGACATTTAAAAGTAAATAAATAGGCACAAGTAGTTAAGTTAATTTAGGAGATATTTTAAATTTTTGCTTAAAAATGTGTTTATTTAAATTAACTTTTGTTTAAAAAGGGAGAGAGAAAAAAATATTTGTATATGTGATTGTAAAAAAAAAGTATGTAAACTTAAAAAAATATAAATGTATTGATAAAAAATAAATTGTTGAAAAATATGTGAACTAACTAAAAAATAAATGGATTGACAAATACAGGGTGCGTAAAAAGTTCCCGGAATTTTTAAAATTTCAACTATTGGGTTTAAACATTGATTATTAAAACAAAATTCGTTCACAATCATATTCAGCACTATTTTTGGTTCAGAAAACATTTAGTCTATAAAAAATTTTCAGAGAATAGATGTCAAAAAGTCCTCTCAAAACTCCCCCAAAAATGTCGTTTTTTGAAGCGCTTGGTCGCAGCTGGTCGGCTAAACGGGTGTTGTTTACTTAAATGAAAATTTTTACCGTCCAACGCTGTCACAATATCAGAAACTGTCACCAATAAGTCCGTGAGACTAATTGGTGTGTAAAAAAGACTTTTCACGCAATCTGTGATGATTCGGGGAGGAATTTGTGCCATTGGAAGACACTGTTGGTTTTTATCGCCAAAAACGTCAAAATCAATGCTTATGTCTATCAAAATGAAATTTTGATGAATGTTTTACTTCCCTGGAAGCATCAACATTTTGGTGAAAAAGATTTTATTTTACAACAGGACTTGGTACCAGCACATGGATCTAAAACAACAATTAACCTCAATGCAAAGTTGTTTCATGGATTTTGGGGAAAGGATATTTGGCCCTGTAACTCACCGGTTCTCAATCCAATGGATTTTCGGTCTGATCTATGTTGTAGCAGAGACTCCCCTGCACACGACACACGTCAACAGAGCCGCTTAGGACGGCATTAAAATATTCCTGGGGATCAATAACAGAAGAGGGTTGCGCGACCAACGAAGGAATTTTTCTTCTGTGTTTGGTTGCGTTTATCTCGGCTGTCGGATCTCATTTTGAAAATTTGTTATGATTATTTATTTACATGATCCTTATAAACGTTTTGTATGTGTAAACTTATTTTTATTATGATATACAACAAAATAAATCCATTTTGATTAATTCCGGGAACTTTTTACGCACCCTGTATATGTATTTGGGGGGGGGGGGGTGTGGAAAAGGCGTAAATTAAAAAAACATGATGAGTGAAGAAAAGGTTAAAACGCTCATTAAATTGCTAGGTGAAATTGTAAATAAGTTAAGGGCAATATACCCATACTTTTAGTCAAATTATGGGATTAATTCAGGGATTCTTCAGTGATTAGGTTTGAAATTTGGTTTGTTGAATTTAAGGTAGTATTTTTAATTTTAACAGAATTTGCGGTAGGCTATGTTTTAAATTAATTTTAAAACTATTTAATGTATGCCCTATGAATATATTTCTTGGGATTAGATTCCAAATATTTACTGTCCGGTTAATGAAAGAATTGATTGTTTTGGCATTCTTATTTGAGACTTGAATGATAAAATCATGCTTTCTACTTGGACGTGTATTTAATGTGAATAGCTCTTCGGGGTTTAAACTGGTATGGTTAAATAGTATCTTATACATTGTTATCACGTCTATATAATACCTTCTGAATTGTAGGGTTTCGAGTTGAAATAATTTTAGTCTGTCCGTGTATTTAAGATATTTTCTTCTGCATTTCAAAAGGGCTGACTTAGTAAAGAACTTTTGCACCTTTTCTATATCTTTAGTTAATTCCTTAGACATTGGGTTCCATATAGGGGACCCGTATTCTAGTGTAGGGAGAATATATGTTTTAAAAAGATTACCCCATATTTTAGGATCGGATGTATGAATATTTCGTAGTATTTGGTGGGATCTTAAGAATCCAAGTTTGCATATGTTTTTTATATGTTTTTTGAAGGTTAATTTATTGTCTATAAGTATGCCTAGATCTTTTATTACTTCGACATGTTGTAACTCATGGTCTAGGATATTGTATGGTATTTTTGGGTTTTTATTACCTAGATTGAATATAAAGGATTTATTAAGTGATATATTTAGACCCGAATCTATCGCCCATGAGTAAAGGATATCGATATTTTCCTGCATGTTAGTATTTTGTGTGTTGTAAATATGGGTGATTTTAATGTCATCGGCATATAGCGATGCAAATATATTTTCTCCTAATTTTGACGGGAGGTCATTTATATATATTGTAAACAATAAAGGTGCTAAAATCGATCCCTGGGGAACTCCTGATAATGTTGGAAATACGCTTGACTCTTCGTTATTTATTCGCACAGCAAAAGTACGGTTTGTAAGAAAATTGCTTATCCATCTGTGTATTTTACCTCTGATTCCGTACGCATATAGTTTGTTTAGTAGGTGTTGTGTGGGAACCTTATCGAATGCTTTTTGTAAATCGATGTATATTACATCTATATTTTTCTTATGGAGTAGGCCCTCATACCATTTGTTAAGAGTGAGTATTAGTTGTGTTACCGTGGAACGCTTGGGTAGGAAACCGAATTGATTTTTAGACAGTAAATCGTTCTCGATTAAGAATTTCATCACTTCTGAATAGATTATTTTTTCAAAAATTCTACAAGTAGTAGAGGTTAGTGATATAGGTCGATAATTTTTAAGGTCTGATCTGTTTCCATTTTTGAATATAGGTATAATTGTTGAGTGTTTCCATTTTTCTGAAATTTCCCCAGTATCTAAAGAAATACGGAAGATTTCACATAAGCTAGGAGCAACTATGTCATGAAGATTTTTAAAGATTTTGTAAGGGATATCATCTTGCGTGGATGAGTTTTTGTTAGGAAGTGCTTTAAGTGTGTTGGCAATAGTTATTATGTCAAAATCTATGTCCTCTAGTGTGTTTTTACAAGCTGTAGTGAATGTTAGTTTTTGATGGTTATTGGGTATGTTTTTAAATAATTCGGAAAAATAGGTTGCAAAAGCTTACATTTTTTTGCATCTTCTATTATGTATTCATTGTTACTGATAAGTACTGGGATAGTTTGCTTAGATTTTATGGATGTTTTTATGTGTTTATTTATCAAATCTTTATTATTGGAAATTCTGGACATGGATTTATTTAAATAATTTCTGATTAAGTATTTAATTTTATTCGACATTTTATTGTATTCGACTCTTAGTGTGGGGTTTTGTTTAAGTTGCTTGAAAAGTTTATATTTATCTCGAATTGCTTTTTGTATATAGACAGGGTATTTGAGGCCTAATTGGGATTTGTTGTGCGAAACAGGAATATTTTCTTCAATTATTGATTGAACAAGTTTGAAAAAGTTATCGAATTTGGCGCTAACAGAGTTAGATATGTTTGGGATTATTTCCATTAGGTAAAAGTTATAAGCTAAAATTGGTTTTATTTGGTTAATGTTGGCTTTACTAAAAGCACGATAATTGTTATTTTGTGTCGGTTCTTTTGTTATATCGATCTCAAAGTCTATGCGGAAATGGTCAGAAGTTGAAAACCCATCTTTAATTTGGATATTATCGACTAATTTATTTTGGTTAGTTATGATTAAGTCAAGAGTAGAGCCAGAAATGTGCGTTGGATCTTTAATAAGCTGATTAAATCCATAGTTAGTTATAAAATCTAAAAATAACTCGTCCATGGCAACTGAACAAGAATGTGTGTTCCAATTGATTTTAGGTTTGTTTAGATCGCCACAAATGATAGTGTTAGGTGTATAGTATTTTGTGAGTGTTTTTATTAATTTTTCGTTAGAGTTTTTTGTTAAGTTTGGCGGAAAGTATATTAATATAAGGCGTGTGTTTGGGTAACCTTTTCTGATGATGTCAATAATGATTAGTTCGTAACCAAATTGTGTTTGGGTATAGACTTCTGCTGCTTTTATTGGATTTAGTGTTAAAATAGCTACCCCTCCTCCCTTTTTTTTTCTTTAGAGAGGATCGGTTACAAATAAAAACAGAGTATTTTCCTTTAACATTTAGTTCATTAGAAAGCATAATATTATCCTGTATCCAAGTTTCTGTGACACAAATTATATCAAATCGATTTAGTGATATAAAATTCTTAAATTCAGTAATTTTGTTAATGAGGGATCTGCTATTAATTAGAACGCCTTTAAGTTTATTATGAGTTTGTTTAACCTTATTATAAGTATTAGCATTTGTTCTGTTAGAATTAAAAATACTAGTTATTTGGGAATTTTGTTGTATTTTTGATTTATATAAAAGTTTATTTTTTTCCTTTAAATAGTGTTGAATCCCTAAATTATCCTATGGGAGAGATTTTCGGAAATTGGGAATATTTTCGCGAAGTATGATTGTATTTGCATAGATAATCCAATCACCTTTATCTACGGACCTTTTTTGTGCACATTCAGCCTGCAATTTTTTACGATTGGTGCGTTCTTCCAATGTCATAGATTCTCTAATGCCCAGATTCCGGAATATTGGAGATTGTTTAATATTGTTGCGTTGTTTAGACCAATTTCGAAGAGTGGTTGTCTGAAAATATGAGGACGGAAAAACGACTTTTAAAAGAGGTGGTGCACCTTTACGGGTTGGGAGATCCTTGCCTAATCTATATACAGATTGTGGACAAATCTCGATACCCAACTTATCGAGAATACAATTGACATTTTGTCGATCTTCATTTGCTCTAGCTGATGGTAATGTTTGAGTAGAGGAGGGGAGCCCCGAAATTACAACAGACCGTTTCCTTTCTTTTTCAGCAATAGAATTGTCAATATTTTGCTGGGAAATTTGTTGGTTCTGAGCCATATCAGAGATTATACACCCAGCAGTTTTTAAGAGGTTATTGAGTTGTGAAATAATAGTTTTGGCAGAGTCTGATATTGTGGGGTCTTCTTGAATAGGGTCTAAATTTAAATTAGCAATTTGATCCAGAAATTGTTGTCTTTTTGCTGGCATTTCGGGCGAAAGAGATGTCAACGGACGTTTAATTGGAGTTTTGTTGGAATTGGTGGTAGAATTTGGATTATAAAGAGTTTTAGACATTTAAAAGTAAATAAATAGTAGAGCCCGGACGGAGGGCTCGGTCGATATTTTTTCGATAAATATCGAAAAATACCGAATATCGAAAAATATCGAAAAAACCAAAATTTTCTCGGTCGATATTTTTTCGATAAATATCGAAAAATATCGAAATCGAAAAATATCGAAAAAAAAGTCTCGATATTTTTCGATTTTTCAAAAATTTTTCTATAACCACTGAATAACAGGATAGAACTAATAGTTTAATAAGATTAAGATTGATTAAATGGGATATTGGTGGATTTGGACGGATTAAATGTAATATCAATGGACTTGTATTTGATATCGAAGGATCAAGTGGGATATAAGTGGATTTTAACTAGGGATAATGGATTTTAAGGAATTAAGGGGGATATTGAAGGACGAGTGTGTATCGATGGATTTAGAGGTATTAAGACTGTATTGTGGATTTATGAGATCATGAGGGATATCAAGTGATTTGTGGATTAAGAGAGATATCGGCGGATAAAGAGATATCAGAGGATAAAAAATCTTGGCATTTGATATCCGTTTTGATATCCATCTCTCCCAAAGTCCGTCTTGATCCTTGAGATCCATTTTATCCACTTAATCCTCTATTAGTTATACAAATAGTCGAATATCCCGGATATCCACAATATCCTCATGATCCTGGATATCTCAAATATCCCACCAAATCTTCTCATAACCCACTGAAATCTCCCTTAATCTACCGAAATTTTTTAAATTCATATCAGTGTTTTGTAGGGGTATCGAGGGAATATGATGACTTAATGGGACAAGATAGGATATTCTAACAATCTTATGAGAATCTCGGAAGGTCAAGTTGCAAAATTTTTTGCGCCGCGGCGAAAATTTTTTGAATTTCCGATGGGCAAGAAGCAAAAATGCATCCTTTTTGTGCCAAAAATTCATATTTTTGTCAAAAATGACGTTCGATATTTTTTTCGATTTTTTGTAATTTGGTCGGTCGATTGTTTCGATTTTTAAATTTTGTCGGTCGATATTTTTCGATAAATATCGAAAAAATATCGAATATCGAAAAATATCGAAAAAGTCAAAATTTTCTCGGTCGATATTTTTTCGATAAATATCGAAAAAAAATATCGAAAAATATCGATAAATATCGATAAAAAATCGAATCGGTCCGGGCTCTAATAAATAGGCACAAGTAGTTAAGTTAATTTAGGAGATATTTTAAATAATTCATTAATCCAAAAAAAATTATTTACATAAAGAGCGGAAAACAAAATACAGAAAAAAACTTTATAAACTTTATTTATTTATCGAGATTCAATCTCGATTCTCGTTAAATAATCCTTGGCAACCTTATTCATAATAGCATTGCCGAATATACAATAAAAAGCCATGTAAGGTTTAATTTAAAAAACCTTGTAAGAGGACCTATTAAATTAAGCTGCCCGAAGTATATTTAGTGTGACGCAGAAAATAAAAGTAATACATTGGAAAAGCCAGCTTTCTTCTTGACCAAACTTTTTCAAAATCCCATGGAATTATTTAATCCAATAACTCGAAAAGAAATTTTTGAAATTTAACTTAAAAATTATATAATGTTAATATTGTTATTAGCAAGCGGTAAAATCTATTTTTGGGATTGGAACCTGATTATTTTTATCAATTAATCCTGTCCGAAAAAAATCCAAATAGCAGAAAAACCCAATCTAGGGACCGTAATACGGAAAATTCCGAATGAATCCGGTCCAGTGAATATCACTAATTATATATAAAATATATATTATTCCTTGAATATTATTTATCGCTCTGAAAACATTTTTCCGATCTCGATAATATTAATAACATTTGTTTAGCTTAAAATAATATTTATATATGTACATATTTTGCCATAAATCACGATGGATATTTTTCTATTAATTTAACTAATAAAAATTAATTTTTATTATTCGTACTTGAATTGAATAATAATGAAATAGTAATTTCCGTTTTTTGTAGGGTTGTACCCCGAACGTTCGGGGGCGGGTATGTCGGGGTACGGGGTTTTCCAATTGTTTCGGGGCGGGGTTCGGGTCGGGGGAGCAAAATATGACCGGGGTTCGGGTCGGGGTACGGGGTTTTAGTGAAAAAATTTTTAGAGAAAAAAATGCTCAAAAATAATCAGATCTCGGTATATTTTCGCTAATTTATTCAAAAATTAAGTAGGATTTGGAGAAATTAGAGGGGATTTGAAGGGATTAAAGTGTATAACTTGGGATATAAGTGGATATGGAGGGATTAAGCGGGATTTTTAGGGATTAAATGGTATATCTAGGGGTGCAAGGTGATCTGGAGTGATTTTTGTTGTTTCAAAAGATATCAGTGATTAATAAGAATATTGAAGTATTGCGGATAAGGGTATTTGGACGGATATCAGGAGATATCTTGGATTAATCCTTAAATCTCCCACGAAATCCTTGTTAATTCCGTTAAATTCACGTAATTCTTTCAAATCCATTTTAATCTAAACCTTATATCCCTTTAAATCCCTTTATAACTCCTTAATTCTTCGATATACTACAAATTCCTTTATATCTCTGATTCCCGTTAACAGGACCTCGATAGTTTTCCAACTGTTATGGTTGGGAACCCCTTACTGGTGATACAAGGGGTTTGAAGGATTAAGGGTCGTTCAAGGGATATCAGTTAAAAATAAAATTAATATTTTAAAATTAAAATTTAACTCGTTAATAATTTGTTTTTGTAAAGAAATATAAAAACAAAAGAGTTCTCCTTCTATGGATCCGAACCCAATCCTATATTAATGGAAATATAGGCTAAAACCAACAACTAAGCCACTCAACCACAAGTCTCTTAATTAAGAATAAAAGAAAATTTTGATATTTCATTCATTTTTCTTTCAAAAATAATAAAGGCAAAGTAAATTGTGAGGAAATTTTTAAAATTTTTCTCTTAAAATTCTCACAAAAATGGCATTTTTTGGGTGTATAAAACCCCGATAACCCCGAAACTTTTATGGTCGGGGTACGGGGTTTTCGAAATGTTTCGGGGCGGGGTTCGGGTCGGGGAGAATCGTGAAAAAATCGTTCGGGAACGGGGTCGGGGTTCGGGGTACGGGGTCGGGGTACAACTCTAGTTTTTTGGCTAAAAATAACGAGAAACCTTGTGGTTTAATTTAATCCAAAAAAATTGTTTTTATAAAATATTTTTTTATTAATTTTTATTTCTTTTTAGAAAATAAAATTAAATGCAAAAATAATAAAATAAAAATCAATGAAAATTATTTTTTAAAGTTAGATGCAAATGTATTAATTCAGAAACAGGGGATTAATTTATAAAAGCTCGAATTTTAAAAATCTTTATCAAAAATAGAAATGAATTAGAGCGTAATCCCCAAAAACAGAAAATGTTAACATATTTTCGTTAATTAGTAGCATCTATGTAATGAATGTAGAAACTAAAGTGCTAAGTGTTATCTTCTAATCTTGGGGATCCAAAATATCTTTGTAAGTTTCTAAAAAATGATTAAAAATAGCATCATTTAGATGATGATTTATTAAATAACTCGAAACGGAGCATTTATTTTATTTATATTTATTTCGTCGTGTTGATTTTGATTTAAATAATTATTTGAATGAGTATTAATATGCATGTTTTAGTTATATTTCCGTTTATTTTGAGGAAATAATTGTTTATTAAATTCTTGGTTATAATGTTCTTGTTGAGTGCCTCCATAATTTTGTTTTTCAATATTTGCTTATTTCAAATTTATATCTCTAATAGAGTTGGCCGGGATTGGGATCCCGGTCGGGATCGGGCGGGATTATCCCGGGTTTTTCGAATCGCGATCCCGGCCAATCTCAATCCCGAGCAGGGATCGGTATCGGAATGTGCATCATATCCCGATGCAAATCCCGACTTTATAAATTGACTAGAAGTCTGTGAAATAAAGTTAACAGAAGAGGGGAGGCATGAAAGTAAGAAAAATTTCTGAAGAGAAATCGAGGCCTTAAGAGATATTACTAATGAATATATCACTTAATCCCTCAATCTCAGTTTTTAATCGTCACATTTGAACGTAACGCACTTAATCGTATAAACTTGAACGTTTAAACTTGAATGCCCTTGGCTTTCAAAAATTAAAAAATAATGCCTGCGGCGCTTAAAAGGGAGGAAATCTGGCACGTTGGCCTTCCAAATTTTTCAAAATTTTTGCCTACGGCGCTTAAAATAGAAGAGCACAATCCCAATTTTTCAATCCAATCCGATTTCGGCTAATCCCGATCCCGTGTCGGGATCCGAGATTGGGATCGGGATCAGCATTCCTTTTCTCTAAATCCCGATACCGCTGAACTCTAAATTAAAACGCGGACTGGGGGGGGGAGGAAACAACGTACCCACGAAAGTTTTCCTATTTTGTAGAAACATTCTCCTTTGCTGTATGATTTTTCTTTTTTATTAGTTTCCAGTCTTTTGATTATATATCAATCTCGTCGAGCTGAGTCGAATGTATAAAAAAAATATATATTTATAGATTTTAATAGCTATCTAGCCATTTTCATTGATTTTCCAACTCATATAGCTTTTTCAAAATCTTTAAAAATCATTATTTTTAAATTTAATTAAATTATTGTGTTAATTTGTTGAACAAAGTTATGTTGTGTTCATCATTTGAAGCTTTGACTTCATTTACTACATTTTAAAAAATAAAGGAAAACTAACGAAAAGTCTATTGTTTTCATTAAAACAACAATATTTTTTATAAATTTCAACCTTTACTATTTTTTACATATAAATTATGTTCAAATTTATTTTCATTTTACTGTTTTTGTCAATGACTGAACATCAAATTTCAACTCAAAGTAAATAAGCTTTATCATATATTAGTGACGCTCGGGAGAAGAAATACGCGGGATGTGGGAGTCGGGAATTCTAAGGCAAAACAATTAAAAAGTAAAAAAAATCCTTCATTTACAACTTGCCCAGTTAGACACGATCTTTTGAACTTTTCAATGGGTGGATAAATGTGCAAAAACTTTTGTAGAATATTTAGGCGTTCAGTAGATGAGGCTAGTATTAGAGATATCTTGTATTTTTTACGTTTAATTTCGTGGAATCGCCCGATATCTGTTCATATTACTTCAATCAGTATTAACTAGCCGCTTATACCCCCTTATGCAAACTTTCGGAAAAAGGTTAAATTTTGGAACCTGACCTATAAGCCCTGAAAGAGAATTGAATGCGCTGCAAAATGAGTATAAAAGTATTAAAAAATGTAAAATATGTAGAATAAAAGTTATGATGAAATGAAAAGTGCCCCATTACTTTATTGTCATTTTATAATTGTTTCCCTCAAACTAATTACATCGCCTCTTATAATTACCCTCTCTAGACAAGGATTAAACAATAATTAGGCCGGGTAATTAATACAGTATATACGGCACTTATCTAAATTAATAAATTTTTGAGAAATTAGAGGATGGTACCATGAATTTAACTTTATATTTAATCCTACGAATATTGAAAATTTGCAAAATGTACTTGAACGTCAATACACTGATTTATTAAAAATACCAAAAACTGCAAAAGCAAAAATAACCAATAAAATAAGTCAAATAAATGTTGCATCAAAGATATTTATGTTAACAATTACTGAGGCAGCATTTTTTAAAATATCAACTGAAAGCCCAGTAGATTTTTAGTTAGTTTTAATTTTATAAAATTATATGGAGAATATAGGACAAATGTCCAGTTGGATGTCTATTTGTTTTTCTTTTCATACTTGCAAAGTAAAAATATTACAACTAATTTAAAAAATATAATTTTATTTTACAACTAATTTAAGCATTTCCTTTAATAAATAAAATAGGTAAATATAATTTAAATATGGCCATTTAATATTTCATAATTTTAATATTTTAATCTATTTTCAAATAATTCCTCTATAGAAAAATTCTCGATCCCAATGTTCGACGATCATACTCGTGATCGACAATCAAATATGGCCTTGGTTATAATAATTTTAATTTATTGTAGCATGCTTGATAGACAACTTGCTTATTTTCATGAACGAAAAACAGGACTTTGTATGCTATTAGAGAATAGAAGAAAACTTGCAGAAAGTATTGCTTTAAAATTTCCTTCCGATGATATATTTAAAAATTTAAAATATAAAACAAAAGAAGAGATTATATGCAAAGATAATAATAAAATATCTGAAATATTAAAAAAACATTCGAATATTATATATGAAATTGCGTTTATGGTTTTTGATAAATATATTATGGAGAAGAGAACATCATTTAAAGAAATGCTTTTGTAATTATTATTTTTTACTCTAAGAATAATTTTATAAATCTTTCCTAATATAGGAAAATAAATATTATTGTTAACATAAAAATGCCAAGCATAATAAATAAAAATATCTTATAGCCGTATAAGTGTTACGGTTCATAAATGGGCCGAGACCGTGAAAAGGTTTTCCCGAAAATAAAATCCGGAGGCTCAGGATTTTCAAGGTTTTACATATATAAAAAACATTCGAGTATTATCAGAAAAATCTAGGGCAACCCCGGGTTTGTTCTAAGTTTATAAAATATTCTTTCTTTTTGAACGATCTAGTTTCCAGTAGAACCAAAAATCCTAAAAAAATTTTACTTGTGGCGAACTAATTAATTTATGTATTCCATTTAAAACCTTTTATCTTATTATAGAAATCATAAATTGAATGATCAAGACAATTATTTAGCATATGGGAGAATTTTAAAATCTATTTTTGGAAGTAAACTCTACTTTGTTCTAGGAATGAAATATACAGAATTGTTTAAGAATACAGGTAAATTTCTAAAAGATTTTAAAGAAATTTTGGTCCTAGTTACATAAATATGTATGTAAATTTGAAAAATATTTTAATTAAGTAGTCAATTAAGTAGTCAATTTTATTTTTGTTTTCTTATTTAGTATAATTTAAACTGAAATAATTACCGCAACCAGATCCTAAAGAAATAATTACTCAGGGTAATTATTATTTGTGAATATACCATAGTTTAAATTTGGTTATAAATAGGGCACTGCCAATTAACACAACTTAAAATATTTACTTAGTTATATTATAATTTTAGATAATAATTTTGATTTTTTCGAATTTTACAATGAATATTTCAAATCAAACATTGTTGGAAAATGGCGAATTAAGTCAATTATCGAATATTTTATTTACAAAGAATGGTTTGATCATTTTGAACAAGGTTAGGAATTTATATTGGTTATTAAAAATATTTTAATTTAAGCAAATAAATTAAATAATAATTTTGTTGCAATTTGGAACAAGATTTTTTCTAATTATTGGATGGGCGAAAGTTTTCTTCAAAAATATTTTGCTTATTTTGATTATCCGAAAGATGAAAATGATATTTTTGTAAATATTATTGAAATCATAACGTTTTGAAATCTTAAAAACTAGAGGAGCTCGTAAGGGATATCGATAAATCTCTATTGCGATTCGCAATTAACGAGATAGAATATTAATTTAAGCAAATATTTAATTAAAATTGGTACTAATGCCGTTTCCCTCGATACCCCACAGCCCGTTTAATTTGCTTAACATGTAAGAATTTGGGGTTTTCTGCTCACTATGATTAATTGAACTAATAAATGATGTAAATAAAAAATAACACAAATGCCGCCGTTACTACAAAAGGAAGAGTCAAAAAGAGATTGAGGGGGGGGGGGGGGTGGAGTTCGGAGGTGAAATAAATTAGATTTTAGTTGAACCCTTTCAGGAATTTTATCTCCCATCCTCTCCCATCCTCTCTCTTTCCATAAAGATTTTTTATCTCCCATCCTCTCCCATCCTCTCTATTTCCATAAAGATTAAAAGAACGGTCAATGCTTAAATAAGTTTACTTTTCTCTTTTATCAAAATTTGATTAGGAAACTAGGCCCATGCGTAGATAAAGCGAACAACAGAAGATCGAGATACCCGACCCCCGAAAATTGAAAAACAAAAAAAGGGGGAGAACAAAAGGACTTAAATTAATCAATGACCATCATTAATCATTTACCCTTCTTTTAATCTTTATGAGAAGAGAGATGATGGGAGAAGAAGGAAAAACCTGTGGACAAAAATTTGATGACATGTGGCGGCATAATGCGATAGTACCAAATTTTTATTATCTAAGATTGATAATCTTTTAGAGCAGGTAGGGTTACCTAGTATTTTGCATATTTAAATATTTAACTCTGCCCTTATATCAAAATTTGATCTAAGAATTTCTGATATCTGATGCTTCCAAGAATCCGCTGCTTATCAGCGAATTATACATATAAAACGATTATTTCTAACGTGTATGTCAAAAATGCGGCAAAATTAAATCTATTTAATACCTAATTACTCTTACTTAAGAGAAAAAAATATGCGTTGATCAAGAAAATGTTTCAAAAGATACGTCAATCAATCGAAAGAAACAGAAAAAATTAGAAAAGAAAGAAAAAATTGCTGAAAAGCTAGAAATTGAAAGAAAACAAAATAATGAAAATATTGAAAAAATTGTAAATAAGCACGAAAATATATTAACTAAAAAACAACCCACTAATAAAGAAAATAAATTACTGAAAAATTATTTTCAATATCAATTACAAAATTGGGAAGAGATTGCTAGTTTACAAAGTATATAAAATTTAACTTTTAATTTTAAAATATATTGCTGAAAAGTTAGAAATTGAAAGATTATAATGAATTCATGTTTAACGTCGAAATCTAATGCTTAGTATTGGATTTCGACATTATCAAATTGCTGCCCTGGTATCGGGAAATATACACTCGTTGGGGTAATACCAGACTGGGCGAAATCAAAAAATAAAAAGCGAAATGCGGAATGCGAAACTTTTCGCGCCAAAAAATGTAAAAAATGCGAAATCGCCTAGCCCTGGTAAATACCCTCGTTCTCGGCTTTTGGGGTCTGAAAGCCCGGTTGAAAACATATAATTTGTATTTCTAGCTTGATCGGAAAGTAATGGGGCAGTAGTTACCCCCCCCCCCCATTCCGTGCACAGGTGTGCACAAAATGGGAGGCGGAATTTGGCAACATCAAAGGGAAACCCAAGGGTGTAGGGGGTTTCCACCCCCCGCCCCATCAATTTCCCCTCACTTGTGCGGGGAAATGCGGCATGTCAAAGGGGAAACCAAAAGGTGTGGGAGGTTTCCACCTCCCACACCAACAATTCCTTGTACTTGTACCTTGTACAAGTAGTGGTGAGGGAAATGCGGCGAGACAAAGGGAAACCAAAGGGATTGGGGTACTCTTCGGCTCCCGCACCACAAATGGCGGCGGAAACCAAATGGTGTGGAAATTCTTCGGCTCCCGGAGTGATAAGTGACAGTTTCTGATTGACAGGTACAACTAAAAGTGACAAGATTCTGATTGATTGACAGGTACAACTACAAGTGACAGGTTATGATTGATTGACATGTGGCAAGGTACAAGTACAAGGATCCAGTCTGGGGCTGAAATATTTTTGACAGGGAATTGGGGGAGGGATCTGAAATATGTTGGGGACCGGCTCAAATAAAATTAAAAAATATTAAAAATAATTAAATAAAAATGAGGGAAAATAAAAAGTACAAAAATTTACAAAAAAATTAAAATGATTTTCAAAAATGAGCGGAAGTCAGAATGTAAGGGGAATTACCCAATTATTACAAAATCCCAAATTTCAAAATGTCAAAACGACAAAATGCCACACTGACAAAATGCCAACTTTACCATACAAATTGGCGGAATTTTAAATTTTAAAAATTTTAATCCTGGTAATTTCAGTCCGGGACTGAAATTTTCGAGCTGAGAATTTTAGGACTGTAATTTGATTGGGACCGGGTCCGGGTTACGGTAAACTTAAAAAATTAAAATTAAAAAATATTAATTAAATAAAAATTAAAAATAAATGGGGAGAGATAAATTTAACAAAAAATTCTTTTCCTCCATCTTTTTTCTTTCTGCTCTTAATAATCTTTTCAATCCGGTAGCTGGTATTCTCATCCTTCCTCACACGGGTCAATTCCTCAGGATAGAAGTATCCTTTAAATAATTCCCCATTATCGTCACGGACGCGGTATCTGTTGGGGTTAGCCTTCTTTTTAACTAGATCTATTTGAAGAATTTCATCACTGAAATTTGGGAGATACCCCTTGGAAAAAATATTTTTGCTTCTGCTCATACGGACATGATCATTTTCTCTAAATCGCGGCTTTTTTCTCAGCTTATTTTTACCGATAGGGCCAAATACAGTTTCTCTGATTTCCTTTGCATTGTTAAAGCTTACATCAACCGGTCTTAATCCTCCTAAAACCCTACACTTTGAATGATTTATTGCGTCTACAATCTTTGGTAATGCTTCTGTCCATTTTAATGTATGCTTCTCACTCATAAACCTGTACAGTCTCTGTTTAATGTTTCGAATACATCTTTCAGCTAGAGAGGCTTTAACTTCAGAGAAAGTTGCCGTGTATTTTTCAATATCTTTTTCTCTGAAAAAATCCATAATTTCTTTGCTTCGGAATTCTGTTCCTTTATCACTAAAAATACGGTGGGGGTGCATTTCCATTCTTGACAAAATTTTTTCAAATGCATCAATCATATCATTTGACTTTTTACTGCGAACAGGTTCAGCGAAAACTCTTTTGCTTAAAACATCAATTGCCACAAGTGCATAATTTTTCCCATTATTTTGCCGCGATAACTTTTGAAAATCTGCCAAGTCGCACTGAACATCTGTCATATAACCTGCGGGATTTGTTATTGATCGTTTAAAGTGTACACGCCTAGGACGGTGAATTGTATAAGTTCTATTTCCTTCCAAATATTCCTCAACATCCTTCTTTTTAATACTCGCATCTTTTTTCCTAGCCTCTGTCCATAGCTGGTTTACACCAGCAAACCCTGCCGGGTTCGCTGGATCGTTGTAAAGTTTATCTAATATCATTTCCACTCTGTTGGGGCTCTCCATTTTGATTCAGGTATTTCTTTGGATTCAGGTATTTTTCTTTTTTGCTTTGTATTAGTTCTTTTTGGAGTACAACTTTCTCTTGCCTTCTCTATCAACGGCCAAATTTTATTATCACTTTTTAATTTACTTTCTAAAACTGATGTTCCCGGTGGTGTCAACTCTCCCCATCTCAATTTCCCACTGATTCCTGTCCGGAGAATGCACTCTAGAGATTTTTGTGCATTGCTTCCCTGTATTTCTTTTCCACCCTTCTTACTTAAAATCTTTCCATCTGTGCTCACATCATATTTATCTAGATTTTCCTGTTTCATATTTTCAAAAATTTCCTTTGTTTTTTCTCTTATTGTTGCCTTCTTTGGCTCCGTTTTCCTCGTGGAATCCGGAGATTCCTCCCCGGCCGTGTGCATACTAAGATCATCCTCATTTAAATCTCCACCTTCATTTAACGGGGATAATTTTGCTGTGGCAATATTTTGCTTAAAAGCTTTTTGGGGGGTTACGGCTACTTGACGGTTTTCATTGGAGCTTGTCTGGAGTAGTGGAAGTAATTTTTTGATTTGCTCTAGCGCTGGGTCTTCCATTTGGCGCACTGAAACATTCATCGGTCTCTCATTTTGATCTTTCAACAAGTGTAAATACCGTCTCAATTCCTGGTTATAATTTATATTCTTTAATTCTGTGTCTGCATTTTGCCTTTTGATATTTTCCAAATTTTCTCGTGTAAAATCCAAGTTGATATTTCCAGTTTCTGGTAAGGGGTTAGTAAGTAAGCCGCGATATATATCCTCAGGAATTAATATAAATTTATTTGCCATTTTATTAACTGCTTGTCAATGTCTTTGTTAGCTCAATAATAATTGGGGTTAGAAGTGCGGGAAACAATCCTATTGGTAAACCACTTCCTTGCTGTATTACTGTACGTTTGGCTCCTCTTTCTGATTTTAATCTACTCACACGGCGAACAAAATTAGCGAATGGAAGAAGGCGAGATTTTTGTCTTTTATTTAATTTAAATTTATCGCGTACTATATTAAAACAAATTTCAGTGAGAGAAAGTAATTGATCGATTGAAGCTCTCTTTAAAAGGCGCCTTCTTTTAGTCAATGAGCGTGTTTTTGCAAGTTGTTTGAGAAATTGTAAGTTGTCCTTGACAAGTTGACTAATATTGGTTGACATGGTTTTTAATTAGAGGAATTTTTGGGTAAAAATATAATGGGTGGTGAATTGTAGGGGTCTTCTGATTCTTTGTCTCTAAATATATTTGTTCTTAGTCTAAGTGTTGGATCTGATGAGGGGTGTAAATCGATAAAGAGGTATGAATAATTACTTGTGCTTGTAGCTTGTCTATATGCGTCGAGAAAATAATTTAATCTTCCTGGGAATAATTGTACTCCTAAATTTCTAACGGCCAGTGCACTATTAGGTGCGCGAGTTAATACAATATACATAGAATTTTGACGTGCGATTTTAAGTTTTTTCTCGAAGAGATTCTGGGTGATGAAAATTATGCCAAAATTAAGATGATGAGATTTCTTTGTGAAAAGTTCCGATAAATATTTTTCGTCAATGGAGTACATTAGGTCATCAAGAATGACTAGAGAGGGTTGTTCATGCTTCTTAATAAGATCCTCAGGGGGAACTCCGGCATAAACTGAGACTCCGGCTCGCTGTAGTTCGGGAACAAGAGAATTATATTCGCCATAGCAGTAGAGAATAGATTTTGGGATAGGATCAATAAGTTGATCAGAGTAGGAAATTAATTTTCGTACAAATGTACTTTTACCAGTTGAACTTGGACCGCTAATAATACACCCAAATGGAAGCTTCAATTTTAAATCTTTATTGGAAAATAAATGGTAATTCATGGTTAAAAATGTTTGCTGGAAATAACAATGTAAAAAATGATTAATGTTTAAGAGGGGGTATTGAATTATCTTTTTCTTCTAATTTATTTTCTTTATCTTTCTTTATATTTTCTCTTGTTTCTTCTTTCTCCACTTGAGTATTCTTCTGTGAAAACTTTGCCAAAAATTCCTTGACACTCATTTGTTCATTGCCGGTGATGAACTGTTTTTCATTCCAGATTTGTTCCTTGTGAAAAATATTAAAATTCCTTCCTTTTGATTTTACGCGAAAAACACATTGTTGTGGAATCTCATAAATATGATCGAACATTACTACTTTCTCTGATTTTAGGCGGTTGCAATATAGGGTTACATCCTTCGGAGTAACAATAAAATCAATGTCCACATTTTCTCCCCTGCAGCTTTTGCATTTCCCACCCATGTCAAACTCCACAAAACGTGCGGTTATCAGCCGCGGTGACGAAATTGTCACACCAGAAGAAGAAACTGTAAATAAAACCTCGGGGATAACTTTTTCCAAGAGCTGGCAATTATTCTCAATTACTGACATTTTTAAGAAATTTGATAAATGAATTCAATTTTTGAATGGAAGTTTAATCCTTGGGAATTTTTCGGTATTTATACTCTGAAAATGGGCGTGGCCTTCGGAAAAGTTAGAGTCCTATGATTAAAAATTCCAATGTTAAAAATTCAAAAAATTTTATCTAAAGTTAAATTAGTACAATTAACGAAATTAAGCTAAAAACAAATAACAATTTTAATGAAAAATTTAATCACTAATCACTTTTTCAAGTTCTGCAAATTCTTCTCATCCCATTCAGCAACAAAGTCCTTGAGTTGTATATTCAATTTCGCGCATGCTTCGCAAATCTCAAAGCAAATTCCAATATTCCCATTTTCCTTCTGAGTAAATTTATTTTTATCGTTATAAAGCGCATTGGCACATTTCTTGCAAATTCTAATTTCTATCCGCGGGGTTTCCTTGATGCGCACAAGTTTCCACAGAATACGCGGATTTATCCCATTATTCTTCTGAATCTTCCCATTAGCTACTTTTGAGGTAGGGGATTTTGCTTTATTGATTATTTCTTTTTCCTTTTCCACTTCCAACTCAATAATCTCTTCCTCCTCAAATTTTGGCTCATTAGGTAATTCCATTTTGGGGATCTTCTCTTTTTTTAATCCGCTCATTTTTTATTTAGTAATTTGAACTGCAAATTTTAATGAATGAAGAAGTGAATGAGAAGTTGGGAAATTTTTCACCTTATATACTCCTCAAGCCACGCCTATTTTTAAGATTTCGTAATACTTGCCAATTTTCAAGGTCAAATTTTGCGTATAAAAGGGAAAATTTTTTTAAACTTATCATTCATTAAGTTAATTGATCATTTAATTAATCATTTATATTAATCACTAAAATATGAACACTGTTTTGGACGAGATTTCTAAAAAATTGAACTGCCCGAGCTATTTGGTGAGATATAGATTAATGTATCAAGAAAATGCCGACTTGATAGCAAAATTTATTAATGAAAAGGGGAGGCTAGAGACAAATTATTCTGATAGGAACGGTATGAAAAGCAGAGTTAGATGTGACGGAATTACAACTTCAGGGTCTCATTTAATCAAAGCTTTCGGCGATTTAGGCTATCCGTTCAACATATCCGTTGCGGCATATTTCTTTGCTCACCATAAGATAAAACTCCAACACCCGTTTCATCAGTGTGTTATCGAAAGAACAATTACAAAGAATGGAATTTGTGAGAGATACTACCCGCTAGAGCTTTTATGTTTTGCCCCTACATCGCCCCCTTCAACTATAAGTTGTTCAACATATAATAATCGGCGCACACATGCGACTTCGTCAATATCAACACTTAGTATCAATAGTGTTCCAATATCCTCCGGAAGCTTAACACCTACGCCCACTAATGGAAAATCCAGACGAGGAATATTGTGGATTGAAATAGAAGGTAACCCCAACAAGTGGGAAAAGCGCAATGTTATGATATCTTTTGATTAATTTATGAGAAAATTTTATTAAAATTACATTATTATAATTTTACTTGAAAAAATGAAAACAAAAATTTTTACAAATTTCTGAAAAAATCGATAATGTTAGAAATAGGAGGTTCGTACAAAAATCGCCATCTCGAATACATTAAGTAGTTTGTTCTATTATATTTGCCAGATTTGAACTTTTTGTCCCAAAGATCCCAACGTAGAATCCACCGCCCCATATTTTTTATTTCTGCTTGCCTGGCTAAATCTGTCTTGTTCAGATAAAAAATATCTTTTATAACCCATATTTTTCCGACTTCTGTTTCATTGAACGATTTATCTTTCATCTCTCCTAAATTATTTACATCTCTGTTAGGAAATATTGGGGGAGGTGTTCTCCTCCATATTGGTATTTCCACTGTTGTATTTTTTTCTCTGTTAGGAAATAGTGGTGGCGGTGTTCTCCGCCATATTGGTATTTCCACTGGTGTATTTTTTTCTCTGCTAGGAAATAGTGGGGGTGGTGTTCTTCTCCATATAGGTATTTCCAGTGTTGTATTTTTATCTCTGCTAGGAATTATTGGTGGCGGTGTTCTCCGCCATATAGGCAGCGGTGTCCTCCGAAATAATGTTGTCACATACTCTTTTCTCTTCCAGGGTTTCGAGTCCCAAGTGTCTGCCACTAAGGACGGAATAATTAATAATATAATCGAGAACTTTAACATTTTTTATTTTTAATAATGATTAATTTTGTCTTTGTTTTAAAATTGTTAATTTAGCAAGGTATTCGACCAATGAGCATTCGACCAATGAGCAACCACCCTTACAATTCAAACAGAGATTATATACTCAAACCTACCCAATGAGGAGAATTTTCCTCATACACCACCAATAAGGAGCGTGTATACAGTATATTCCACACATATAAATATATACCTGCATCTTAAACCAGTGAGCACACACCCCCCTTACACCCACCAATAAGCACACACCCCCCTTACACCCGCCAATAAGAAAAATGTGTGGAACACATTTTTAGCTTTTTTACTGAAAATTTGTGTTATTTCTCTTAACTTTGCATCAATTTTATCTTTTCTCCCTTAACTTTGCATCAATTGTATCTTCTATCTCTTAACTTTGCTGCAATTGTGTCTTCCAATGCTTATCTTTGCACTTTTACCCCTAAAAACTACATCTTCCATTGCTTAACTTTGCATGGATTGTATCTTCTAACCCTTAACATTGCAGCAATTGTATCTTCTATTCCTTAAGCTTGCATCGATTTAATCTTATAATCCTTAACTTATCTTGATCCTATCTTATAAACTTTAAATTTTATTAAACACCTTAATAATTTAACAATTTTATCAACAATTCAAATACAATTTAAAACAATTAATGTGAAATTAACAAGTACAATAAAAAATATTAGGAAATAACAATACAAGTGAAAAATTATTTTTGTCCGAAATGTACAATTTTGAGGTTTGAAATTATCCCTTTTTGTATTATTGGTCTAAATATTTTACTCATCTTAGTTGAATAAACCATTCCATCCTTCACACTGCGGCGTATAAAGTTTGGATTCTCGATCATAATTGTTCCCTCATCATCATCTTCCTCATTTTCGTCTCCCCCATTTGCATAAGTAAGTACGCTCTCTTTGAAAGTGTCAAAGTGGAGGATTTTGCAGACATCAGCTGTTAAAGTGATGCCGCGTACTTTCAGAACTGTGCTGATTTTTGCGTTTTTGTTGTTTTCCATTCTCAGTGCATAAGCCTTGCACGCTCCTCCAACATATTCTTTTATCTCAGATCCTGCATATTCCCTTGCCAAATCACCCAGATGGGGACCAGTTTGAAGCGGACATTCCATGTTCTTTGGGTAAGAGAATAATATACTGTCAGTGTCCCCATAGAGCAGATTGCAGTCAAGTTTCCCGGTAACCTTTTGCATTGCTTTCAATAGTCTTATTCTTGCTGCCGACGTTGTCCATAATGATATGACAATATTTGAGGTGTCATGTTCAATTATGAATTCATCTTTTGGTTTGTAGGTTATTATTACTGTCTCTTCGGTTAATTTATCTACAGATTGCAATTCAATTGATTTGTTGTAATAATATTCTCGAAGTTCATCTGGTGCATCTGTAATCACAGTTTTTGACAAGGTATTCCTCAGACTGAATCTTCCCCACAGAGAGTTCAACATTAGTTTTGAAATGTAGCGCATTGCCTTGTCTGGAACCATTTTTTCTTTTTGAAGTTCAATACCAAATTTTTCTTTGCATTCTTTTATGAAATCATCTTCACATTCTTCTCCTTCTATTCCTTCAGGGAACCCGCTAGCATGGATCTTCATTGCCATAAATTCGGCCACATAATTTTTGAATAAATTTTCATCCCATTTGTCATAATGCAAGGCTCTATAAAATCTTGTAACTGTGTACCCAACTTTTAATGCTTCTTCCAATTCAATCGATGTACAAGTTGAAACCCACCCTCTCTCTTCGTCATTGTGTGGACATCGGTAGTCTTTGATGTTTGCGCCATTTGGGTATGTGAGTGAGCATTTTCTACATAGTGGGAAAAGAAGTCGTTCATCAAACTTGACTGGGATAACAGGAACGTCCAGTTGAGGCGGGGGTAGCAAAAATACTTTCAAAATTCCTTTGAACGGGATCTGGTCACTTCTTGTCCAATAAACTTTTTGTTCAGCTAGCGGTACAACATGCACTTTCGGATGCCCAACCGGAAATGATGTTGTAGCAATTGTTGAGGGGTAAAGCGAATTAAAGTCTAAGTAGGCAATTTTATGTTGTTCTTTTTCTGCGTCAAAGTACATTTGCAATGGCCCAGTCCTTCCACCAAAATAGCAGTCTCTAATATTGATTGGTCCTTTGTTGTGGTAATTTGCGAAAGTCTTCCTCATTTTCTGATTGCGTCGAAGCATCTGGTGAATTTCACACTCCCATATTATATCAACATTTTTTATAAATTTTCTAATAACTTCCAATCTTTTTCCATCATCTTCACGTGTCTCTCCCACAGTTTTTCCATTTGGTAATATTTTGTCCAAGTCATCTCCAAAGCATTTTTGGCACCCGTGCCAGACACAACCATTCACTTCAATTGCCCTATCTTCAGCCACAATGTACCCATCAACTTTATATTTTCCAGCCACTACAAATTCCCCACCTTCCGAATGTGCACTTTGAATTTCCGCTCCTTTTGTTTCTTCGTACCATTGTAAATATTTTAGGGCAAGCTCACTTTGATTATCAATGTTTTCATATCCTTTCTCCGGAACAATTGCCAAATGGTCAGGCTGAAGGTGATTAAGCCGAAAATGTTTCATGCAGGCCGATGCTATTGTCATTGCATCCTTCAAGATATCAATTCCTTCTCCTGCTGACCCAGACTTGTCATTTTTTGGCTTGCTAATCTCTGTGAATTTTTTCCTGAATGCAATCAGTGCTTCTGTGAGTATTTGGACATCGTTTGTGCAATATTCGGCCAAGGCTTCATCCAGGTAAAATTGTTTATTTTTCTCTTCTTCATACCATTTGTCAAATTCATTTTGTTTTTCAGTTGACATTCCTCCATAAAGGTAATCAGATTTTGAAGGCAGTTGTGGTAATATTTTATTGTAATTTTCGGGAATATTTGCCAAATGTGGGAAAAATTGTTTTTCAGTGATTTGAAGCCCAAATGCGCCAACTAACTTCCCCAAGGCGACAGGGCAGAGATTAAAAGAATCTCGAAATATTACTTCATTGCATTTGTTGTTGCGGGGAATTTTCAGTTCGTAAAGTTTATTACCACGACGAATCATTGATGGAACAACTCCTTTTGAATAAACTTCTTTGAAGACCATAATCATATCATAGCGCCCTCCATTGTGTGAAAAAGCCATAGTTGTATATTGGGGGTTGAGTTTAAATAGAATCCAATCAATAAATTCTTTTAGAGGGTTTGGTGTGACGATTTGCTGATCGGTTGTTGTTTGAGTAAATGGTCGGTGGGAAAATGTGATTGATCGATTATTTCCGCAGATTATACAACTCTTTCCATTTTGTTTGAGAGGCGCACGCCATAATTGATCATCTTCCATACATTTTGTGCAAGTTACTGTTGCTGCAATGAAGTTTACTTTATGAAGACGTCTTTCTTCTTTGGTAATTTCATTTATCTTTTCATTTTGTGTTGCTTCAAAGTCAAATGTTATTAGGCGATAATGTGATGGTTTTTTCAGTTCCAGTGGTCGAATAAAGCACCCTCTATCCAAGCTGTGAAATTGCCGACAAATTTGCCACCACTTTTGACCACAAACATGCTTCTTTTCACCCTCCCTTTTATAATTTTTCATTGACCAGATGACTCCACATTTCTCACACTGCTTTGTTTGGCGGCAATTGCTGCTTTTTTTGTGATGATTGAAGCAGTCTTCATTTAGATATTTTTTCCCACATTCATCACATTTTTTGAAAAAGTCTCCCGTTGCTACACAAGGTCGGTCACTGCCAATGCGCCCACAAAATCTGCAGAGAGATTTACATCTTGAGTCATGTTCCTTTGATTTCCTAAACTTCTTTTCACATGTAAAACAATATTTTACCCTCAATCCAAACATTCCTCCAACATTCTTGATTCCGTCAAAATGATTGTTTGTGTGAAGAATTGTAATAGGCATGTTGAAATTTTCATTTCCATAAGTAAATTTTGGCCTTTCGCTGTCGTTTCCAAATATAAATACCTTGAACTTGAACCCAGAATCATTATATTTGTTGTTCCAAAAATCTACAACAGTTGGAACAAATTCCACAGCATCATATTCGAGGAGATTTTGGGGGATTTTTGCTGAATTCAAAAGATTAAAAACATCTTCCATCTGCCTCTTTTTATTTTGCATATATCTTGTAAAATTCCAATGACCGCCCAATTCTTTGGTAAAATATTTTCTTGTTGCTTCTAGGGCATAGAAGAGGCATAGATTGTTAGGGTTATCGATTTTTAGTAGACAGGAGCTATTTATTTGAAAATTACTTGATGCTGCTATTTGCGGTGCGCTGCCTCTTATTGATTTTGTTCTCGGAAGAGAGGAGATTCCAAGTGTTTGTATTGCTATTGTGAAAGGTTGACCAATAAGAGAGCCTTTTTCTATCTTTGATTGGGAAACAAGTTGGAAACGATTAAGTATGTTGTCGATCGTATCATTTTCAATTTTTCTTATTGGAATCCATATGTCGCTGTCTAATAGTTGTGATGAAATTAATGCCCCCATGCATTCAGGTTCTATTGATTTATTTTTTGCTTCTTCAATTGTTTTATCCATGCATTGTTGTATTATTTCTCGAAGCAATTCCTCCGGATTCTCAGGTATTTTTTCTATTATAAATTTTCCAGTTGTTTTCATCATTTTAAATTTGCTGCTGTAATCAGTATCATAATCAATTTGACGGTAATAATTATTTAGGTTATTTGCACCCGCACCGCTTTGTACGTCATTGAATAAATGGGGAAGGAGTTCGCGGATAAGGAATCTAGCGCGCTTATTGGCAGGTGCGGTTTGTCCGTTATTAAATGACATTTTTGATTTTTAATTTTTAATTGAAGAGAGCGTTTTGTTTTTGTTTTTGAGACGAATGGTTAAGAATGACAAAAAACCTCGCCTTTTATACTCCTCATTTTGGTCACGTGACCTGATTACGAAATATTTTTCAAGGTCATGACACATTTTACATTTAAAGTTTCCCTCAAAAAGTCATTAATCATCTTAAAGAATTTTTAGTTAACTACCCGATTTCACTTGTTTCGTAATATTTCAAGGTCATTTGGTATCACAACATTTATCACAGTCTGCTGACCATAATAATTCAGTCCCAGACTGAAATTCCCCATCATAAATATTTCAGTAACAGCCTGTAGTTCCCGGTCATAAATATTCTAACCCCAGACTGAAATTCCCAGGCTTAGGAATCTTTTACTGAATTTAAAATTCGCGCCAATTATTATTTAAAAGTTGGCATTCTGAAAGTTGTCATTTTGTCGTTTTGACAATTTGAAATTAGAGATTTCGTAATAATTGGCTTATTCCCCTTACATTCTGACTTCCGCCCATTTTTGCAAATCATTTTAAAATTTTTCAAAATTTTTGTAAAATTTATCTCTCCCCATTTATTTTTAATTTTTATTTATTTAATATTTTTTTATTTTTTATTATTTTTAAATTTACCGTAACCCGGACCCGGTCCCAATCAAATTACAGTCCTAAAATTCTCAGCTCGAAAATTTCAGTCCCGGACTGAAATTCCCAGGATTAAAATTTTTAAAATTTAAAATTTTGCCAATTTGTATTTTAAAGTTGGCATTTTGTCAGTGTGGCATTTTGTCGTTTTTACATTTTGACATTTGGTATTTCGCAATAATTGGCTTATCCCCCTTACATTCTGACTTCCGCCCATTTTTCAAAATCATTTTAATTTTTTTCAGGATTTTTGTACTTTTTATTTTCCCTCATTTTTATTTATATTTTTTAATTTTATTTTTAATATTTTTTCATTATAATTGAGACGGTCCCCAACATAATTCTGCCCCCTCTCCCAACCCTGTGTCAAAAATATTTCAGTCCCAGACTGAATCCTTGTACTTGTACCTAGTCACATGTCAATCAATCATAACCTGTCACTTGTAGTTGTACCTGTCAATCAATTAGAACCTTGTCACTTTTAGCTGTACCTGTCAATCAGAAACTGTCACTTATCACTCCGGGAGCCGAAGAATTTCCACACCATTTGGTTTCCGCCGCCATTTTTGGTGCGGGAGCCGAAGATCTCCCCCACACCCTTTGGTTTCCCTTTGTCTCGCCGCATTTCCCTCACCACTACTTGTACAAGGTACAAGTACAAGGAATTGTTGGTGTGGGAGGTAGAAACCTCCCACACCTTTTGGATTGGGCTTTGACATGCCGTCATTTCCCCGCACAAGTGCGGGGAAATTGATGGGGCGGGGGGTGGAAACCCCCTACACCCTTGGGTTTCCCTTTGATGTTGCCAAATTCCGCCTCCCATTTTGTGCACACCTGTGCACGGAATGGGGGGGGGTAACTACTTGGGGCGCTTTTCATTTTATCATAACTTTCTTTATTATTTACATTTTTCCATATTTTTATATCAGTTTTGTATCTCATTCAATTCTCGTTCATGGCTTAAATGCGCAATTATATATTGAATATAATCGCGCTAATCTAATACAGTAATCATCTCATATGGCTAATCCTGGCTACTATTATATAACAATCTAGCCATCTCAAATTTCTTTTTTTTGGGAAGACCCCGCGTCTTAGGCCCTGTATGTGGCTAACTCTAGTAAAAATAACTAAGATTACACTTCTTTAGATATTAATTCTAAAATAACCAAAAACAATTTTACTTTGAATAACAATCACGAGTTTGAGGATTATTTGATGCAAATATATTCTATGCGCATGGATCATGTTATTTATGTTGAAACAAATGTTAATATTTTATTAAATAAAGAAGGAGAATTATTTTTGAATATATTTATTTTAATAAAAAATATTGAAGAAAAATTAATTAGTTCAAGTTTAATTTTAAAAACAAATATTTTTGAAGAAAAAGAAAAAATTAAAAAAATATTGAAAAAATTTGAAAAACTTTGGATAAAATTAAAAAAAGAAAATTTAATTAATTTTAAAGAAGGGGAAAATAAATTAGAAATATATAAAATATTAATGCATAAATTAATGAATGTTAATTTAATGGTAGAAAGAGTGCCGTTTTCTTTCGAAAAAATTGAATTTAATGAGAATTGTTTTGAAAATCAAGATGATAGGTAAAATAATTTTTATTTTATATTTTAAAATGTCAGGCCGGGATTATCCTGCAATGACGTGAATAGCAATCATAGCTCTAAGCAACTTGGTAGCCACAAAATAACATTCTCGAAAATTAAAAGCTATCGCGAATCTAAGACTCTCGAGAGTCTTTGTCTTAGTTTTAGATTTCTTACATTACCAAAAAGTATATGTTCGAGTCTTATAGGGAAACGCAATCGAGTCTTATAGGGAAACGCAAACTAGGGAACGGATTTATATGGATTTCCATATTTTTTTCCTGGCCTAGTTGGGTTCTGAAGCGTCCAAAAAACATAGTTTTAGTATATGTTGATAAGACCGATAATGAGTTATCAATCCATATTTTCCATATTTTTCCATATTTTCGCGTTCCGCCCATATTTTCCATATTTCATCCATATTTTGTCATTTTTTGTAAAATTTTGCCAAAATTTGGTCTAAATTTTCAAAATTTTAAAATTTTTTTGGTCAAAAAATTTTTTATAGAAATTTTTTGGAAAAATTTCTTTGAAAAATCTTTGGACAAAAATTTTTCAAAAAATTTTCGCCCCAAATATTATCCAAAGTATTTTCGGATACAAAATAACTACTATAAATTTATTTATTTGCAATATTATGCATCAAAATTAACTTAATTTCTATTTTTCTGCTTGAAAATGTAAATTTTGCGTTAAAAATTTCTAGTTTTCGGCCCATATTTGATCCATATTTCGGATTTTAGTCCATATTTCAGTCCATATTTTGAGATTTTTAGTCCATATTATATGTCCATATTTGTCGATTGATAGTCCATATAAATCCGTTCCCTAAATATGACATAGGCAAATGAGAAAACGCTTTACTGAATAAATACTTGAAATAAAAATTAAAAAATTTTCTTAATTAAGTGTATTACCAACAAATTCAATAAAAGAAAACAATCAGACAGTAGAGTTAAGAGATATTCTTTTAAAGAATATTATTATAATATTAGCAAGAAAAATAGAAATTTCTTTGAATTATATGAGAATTTCAGCAGAAGAATTTAAATATTTTAAAAAATATGTAAATAAAGGAGGATATGTTAAGAATACGTTTTTTGAAAGCTTGGCAAAAATTTTAAACGAAAATAAGAATTATAAAGTATTTGTTGAAGAGTTTATTACAAAAATAGAAGCAACAAAAATAGTTTTGAGACAAAGATATATTGGTAATAATAAATTTTCTAGTAAAAATAACTATATACTAATCCGATGTTAAAAAAATTGAATAAATGTTAATCGAGCTCTTCTCAAAAATATCTCTTAAGAAATTATATAACTATTTATATCAAATTTAGATTTTATATTAGAAATGTCGCAAAAATTTTAGATTCCCATTGATATCGAACGTAAAAGCTAATATTACTCTAGCCTATAAATAATAAAATATCTTTTAAGAGAAAAAATAAAGCTAAACAAACAATAAATTAAGTAAAAACATTAGTTTATTTTTGGAAATAAAAATAAACATTTAAAAATAATAATATTGACAAAAAAATTTTAAATAATTTTTTAAATATTTAAATAATATTCTTTAAAGATGAGAATTTACAAAAGAATATAGAAACGTTTTTAAATTCTGGATCCAATCAGATAAATTTATACAGCAAATCACGAAGATCCTTATATCATTCGACTTAGCTACACTAGCTCTTTCGATTGACAATATATCGTCCAGATTAAGTTCTCGGTTCTTAAAACCAATTTTTCCCCGAAATTAAATTTTAAATTTTGTTTTTAACACCTTTTTAGAAACAATTTTATTCCCCATTTCATTCTCTTGCTTTAAATTACCATTAGACTGCTGAAATGGAAAAAAGCTTTTTATTATTTATAAATTTTTATTTTACAATTAATTCATAATCAGAATCGGAAGATATGTCTTCTTGCATTATTTAGATATGTAAGTTTGTTTCAAAAAATCTAAAAAATTTAAATTGAATATGTAACTATGTATGTAAATACATATATCAAAAATCAAACCCCCTATTGAACTTGAGGTACTATATAAAATTTAAAAATAATTTCCTGAAATATTAAAAAACTTATTTAGATAAGTAAACTAAGGCTTTATCAAAAATGGATAAGACTAAAACTAAGGTCCCTTTTAAATAATTTTTGTGTAAATAGACCGCCTCGTTTACAGTAGAAATATTAAAAAAAATATTTTTTCATTTTTTATATTTTCCCAGACATTATAAGTAATTGCTTTTATTTTTTAATAAGGTAAAGTAAAAAACAAAGACAGGAAAGAGGCAACCCTCGAAACAAAAGAGCACTTCTTGCTCATTTTTTAGGGAGATACAAAATAAAAAGATATGTCACAATAACGACAATTTTACCTTTATTTTGTCTGTCATATCTATGAAATTTGATTGATATATTTTTCTGTAAGGTTTACATTTTACTTTTGTATTACCGCTCATAATTTTACAATCATTTTCCTATCCTACAAATTTTTTTTATGTATATTTAAAATGCCGACAATCACCTCCTTTTTATCATAAAACTTTGCCAATTTCCACCTTTTTTCTCCTGTATATAACTAAACTTATTCCACATTTAATTACAGAAGGGAATTTAATTTCTATATGTTTACTCTGTTATAATATCCCAATTATTTTTTAAGATTTTTTAAAATAAACTTTGCTTAACTAAAGTAATGAATGAAGAAATATCCTCCGATTCAGATTTTGAATTAATTGTAAAATAAAATTTTAACATGTTAAAAAGTTTTCAATTTTCAGCAATATGATGGAGATTTAAAAATTGAGAATGAAATGGAGAATAAAAATGTTTTAATAAAGGTGTTTTTATCGTTTAAAATTTAATTTTTGATTAAATTTAAGCCTGAAAACCCAAATGTTGAAAACGAGGATGACTCAAACAGAGATGATACTTATTGTGAAATTTGTAATAAAAATATTTGCAATCGCTATTTTTTAAAAATACATATGGCTAAAAAACATGGGATTGGTTTAACTGCTAATGGGGTTGGTTTAGTTATCTTTGTTTAAAGCTTTTTAATCTTTGAAATCCCACATTTAAATCCTCATAACCGCACACATCATCAAAGCTACCATAATACGAAGTTTAGCCGAAACAAGCCCCAAATTTTAGATTTTTTATAATTATATAATTTCAGCAAAAAGCACTAAACCAGAGTCACTTGGAAGTACAAAATAGATAGTGGGCACTACAAAGATTTTATCTAAAATACCTATTCCACTTACGATAATTAAGAAAAATGCGATAATGTTTCCACCTATGCGTCTTAGTCTGTAACTCGAATAAGCAGCCCAATATAGAAAAAATTAAATAATTTAATTTAACTTTTTAAAAGATGGAAAAATCAACTGACAAAAAGTTTGGCAAATTAGCTGAGGGATTGGAACAAATAAATAATTTAAATAAACAATTGGTTATTTATTTAATAGTGTTGTCGGTTTCAGTAACTTCTTCGGCTATACAAAACCGAACCAAAATTTTCGGTTACTGTAACGGCACCGAAAATCTTCGGGGTTTGGATCAGTTTAAAACCTACAACACTAATTAAAATATATAAATTATTTTATATATCCTATTAAAGTGTTTTGTACAAGTTTCAAATAAATGGAAAGAATTTGCAAAAAACTGTTGTGAGACTAAATGTATAAATACAGAAAACCCTGTTGGAACGTGTATTAAAGGATATGGATTTGCTAATTTAATTGATGATGAAAATATTGACTATGTTCATGCAAAAAATGATCATCGTTGTTTTTTAGACAAATTCTAATTTTACCGTGAATGTTCTTATAGAAGCTCTTATTTTTTATTTGAGCAAAATTGGGGAAACACCTTATAAATTCTTTTCGAAAAATAATTTTATATGGGTGAATTTTTCTCACAAATGCTCGAAATATTTAATATTTCAAATCTCATTAACTTGAGTTTTTAATGGGGTGTTCGTCAAATAGATATTTTCGGAACTAAATGATATGCCAACATTTAGTAAGAAAGATTGTCGGGAGTTAAACGATCTAAAAAAAGTATAAAAGAGAAAGCATTAGTCAATGCCACTGTAACTCAAAAAAGGTCTCTGGTTCGAATCATTCCCGATAGCTATTATTATTGTTACCGTACCGATCAAATTTTGGAAAAAAGTTAGAGAAAGAGTTACTCTCTCTCTTTCTCTAACTCTTTCTCTAACTTTTTTCCAAAATTTGATCGGTACGGTAACAATAATACCGAGAATTACCGCTTTATTCCCATAACATGCCGAACAAGTTTTATTAGGCTTGACGGTCATCATTGGAGCTGAGCTTCTATACAACATTTACGTTTACGGTAAATTCTTAAAATTTAATTAAGGTTATGATAAGCCAACTTATATTTATGCTGAAAATTCATTTAATAAACCAAAGGAATGTACACCTAATTATTCAGTATTTTATTTTGAAATTAGGTAAATATAAAATTAAAGAAGAGAATAAGCATAGATGCATTTCTGTTGGCCTTAATAATTCCAAAAATATTTATGTTAACTTAATTATATATCTAAATAGATGCTTATCAATTAATTTTAATGTTCAAGAGCAAGACGAAGGAGATGGTTATCATAGTCCTGAGAATATTCTTTGGAATAAAAATAATATTTTTGGATGTGGATTAGTTTATCCACCTTCTAATACTAAACACTTTTCTTATATTTTCTTTACTCATAATGGAGAACCAATCGGTAATTAGTAATTTAGTACTTATCAGTTATATTTCCCCAAATTATTTTTTATTTTCCTTCTCTTTAGTAAAATAAGTTTGAATTGGCTCTAATGCTGAAGCTCTTGTTTTAGACTTTACAGATGGTAAAACAATCTGGACCATTTGCGTCTTTTATGGAAAAAATGAGTGAAGGAAAATAAAAGAGAATACGCGGGGATATAACGAAAAAGTACCAGATATTCTAAAAAATTTTTTAAAGGCAACCCAATATTGTTGAATGAGAATTGTGATGGTTATAAACCATTTATTCGGCTACAGTCCTGTTCAGGTGAAACAAATTTTGGGAAGGACTTGAAAGCTAATCCTTTTGTTTATGACTTTTCAAAACATAAAATTCATAAATATTCTGATTTCGGTAAATTTTATATATAAACAATTCTAAATAATTAACTGAACAAATAATTTAAAAATTATATTTTGTAAATCATGGATGGGTCGGGTTACCAATTCACATAACTTGGAATTCTTGAAACACGACCTGAAAAAAACCAGAAACACGACAATTTATATGAATAATATAGAACTTTCGTAATTTTGGAACCGAAATTTCTGGACATGCCCAAGTAGGCGCAAATACATAACAAGTTGGAAAATTCTCTGGACCTTATCAATTTTGGTGCCAATCTCCTTGGCTCGGTGATTTGAATATCTTTAAGAATGTTATGGCTTTTGCCTACTTGTCCGCGCGCCAGATAAGTGCAAACCCGAAATTTCGACCAAACTTTGTCCTCAACCAATTCAGCTAAAATCTAATTTATTAGACTCTAAATTTTAACCTTTAAGAAAAAGATTTAAATGAATTAATTGAAATGTTCCCATTAATTACAAAAGAAGGAGTTAAACAATTATTGTTGGGGAAAGGAGGAATTAAAGAAATTGCTTTGAGAAAATTAAATAATTTTTTCCCTAAAACTAATTACTACATAATTAATTAATTAATTCATTGCTTTTATTTAAAATTACGTTTCCTTGAATAAAGTTAATTTTGTTAATGATTTGCTCAATTTATTTGATTGTAAATAATCTTAATTAGGGTAGACAGTTGGATAGACAGAACCCTTCGAGTATTACCTTGTTTCCAGAATTTTATTTCTCTAACAGTGGAATTAGCTCAGCTCATTTAAAATTTACTATTCCAGATATTGAGTTATTTAACTTATATCCTATTAATATTGAGATTTATAATTCAAAAATGCTAAAAGTATTTTTTGGAATCTACAATTATTAAGAAGGATTAAAACTGAGGTGTGGTTTATTTTCTTTAAGCCCCCTGTCGGCTAAAAGTGATATCAGTGCATGTCTGGGGCTTAAGGAACATAGTATATAATATAGGATACAAAAGAGGATATAATACCTCGATATCTGGACTAAATTCTTTATCCCTCAATATTTCACACATCCATCTATATTCTCTTTAATCCTCTCTGATATCACTTAGCCGACACAAATCCTCGATGTACCTGCGAGGGAATTTTCAAGATTCCCGGGTTTTTTCTTCTCCCGAGCATCACTATCTTTTATTATCTCATTTAATTTATTATTGAACTAACATAACTTATTAATTTATTTTATTTTGAACCAAGTGATAACATAAAAATTTTAATATAGCGTGAAATTCTGGGAAAAACTCATATTTTTAAATTATTTGTTATGAATTATGGGATAAAATTCAGAAATACACATTTTTTCATTTTAATTATTTTCCTCTTTAGACCAAATGTAGCACAAAACACCATCCCAGGTTGGAATAGTAAGTGGAGGTTGTAATGTTGTGTTTACTGTTATAATGGTATCTAAATTATAAAAAATAACTTTTTAACATTATCATACAATATTTTTTGTAATAGAACCTCTAGGACCTATTTTTAAATCATGCTCCAGATGGATGTTAATTATAGAGAAGGCACAAAACACCATCCCAGGTTGAGGGAGGTTCTAATTCAGATGGTACTTTGTTTTTCAGTCATCCTTTAAAGGAGGCTATAATTTAAAGAGGTGGGGGGGGGCTTTAATACAGAAAATACTTCATAATTGTTTACCCATTTCCACCAAATGCCAGTAACGTCTAATTGCCAAATTAGCCCCGCATTGACCTTTCTTCTTTGAACAATAAAATATTTCCCCAGTTGGGGAATAAAAAGTATCGGCACTTTCTTTTCCCATTAAAACAATTTTGTGGTCATTCATTGCTTTTTAAATTAAAATTTAAAAATAAAATTTTTTAAAATTTACGAAATATTCCAAGTGCTTCACTTCTATTTGTTAACATTTGTCCTAGTTTAATTAGACATTTTTCTGGGCATTTTAAACGAACAGGTTCTGTCAAAACGTATCCTAATTGACTCTTTGAATTTAAAATTTTAATTAAACTATTTTTATATAAATATTATTTACAGTATTTTTATATTCTGAATTAACAGAATTGTTCATAGTATATAAATGATCGTGTAGTGTTCCTTAATTTTAAAGAAATAATTTATTAAAATATGTAGCTGTTTATTTAAAAGTAAATTTTGTAAAATATTCCGCATTTCCTCAAATTTAATGTCATCTAATATACGAGCATTCAATCACTCCTCTAGGAGCATGATAGAAGAATAAAATCCCACCTCATGTTTAATCACACTCAAATGATTAAAAATCCCTTCGTAATTGAGTGAAAAATTGATGTCCGGTCATTCAATTAGAGGAAGTAAGGTAGATATTTTTTGTAATTTTTAATCGAAAACTATTTCTCGGGTTTAAAATACAATTACTTAAATAAAAATTAAGAAATCATCCGCAATTTAAAATACAGGCAGGGCTAAACTTATTTGGACTGATCTAAAAAGTTATAAAAAGATATGGATCAAATAATCAGATATGGATAGAAGCTAAATTATCACTCTAATATAAAACCCAAAACTCGAGAATATTAAAAAAAAAGATTCACAAGTTTCTTTATAAACTTTATGTAAATACCTAATTTCCCATTATCATATTCTGTTAATTTTGTGAATTTACTATTTTCTTCAATTAAAGTATTTAAGGGAGAAATATTTAAACATTCATCTATTTCCTTCATATTTATCATTTCATCATCTTCTTTTTTATTTTCATCCATTTCCATAATTATTTTTACTCCTTTATTTTCGTTAATTTTTAAATTATTATTAATTTCTTCATTTTCTTCAATTTTATTTTTCTTTGTTTTTTTCTCCTTCTTTTCTTCGTATATTTTATTTTTATTTAAATTGGAAGCCTCTCGGTTTTTCAATTTAATTAAAGATTCTGGAGAAGGCCTTTCTAAACTCCAACCAAAACACATAGGCATTTGCTCTCGAGTAAAATTACCCGGAATTTCTATATCAGGAGATGTTGAATAGGCATAATCTAATATTTAAATATGAAAGGAAAAGATATCCAACTTCAAGTATTTAAAAATTGACTAGGCTGGGGTTTATGATTTATTAATAAAGTAAAAGATCGTCCCTATAGCTAAGTCGGTAAAGCAAATGGATATTATTAAGGCTCATTCTAGTTTAATTTCCCGATAAAAATATGTAGAAGTTCTTTATATTGTAATTTAAATTAAAATTCTCACAAACACGAGGTCCAACCATCTTAAAATGTCGATATATTGGAACATTGGCACCTTAATAAATTAAAGTATTTTCCAACAACTTAGCATAAATTAGCTACCACAATCATCACTAACAATTGCACAATAAAGCCGTGGATTTGCCTCAACTGTTAAAAATCCTGGAGGAATTACTTTACCCATTATTGTGTCCGTATGGTAGAAAAGAGTTCCTTTAATTATTAAAAATTGCAAAAAATTTTATTATCAAATTAAATTAATAACCAGGAACTCTAGGTTCAGCCAAAGCCAATTCATGCAAACACCCTCGTTTTGGACATTCCGAACTCAAAGCACGAGTAAACAAACGGAAAGGTTTTTCTCCAATAGGAGAATAAAATCCGTCTTTTCCTTCACTCCCAATATTTTCATCAAAGTCAAGATTGATAGATGCAGCTCTTTTTAAACGATAAATAGGTTGACCTAATTGAATTGGGTCGTCAAGGGTTTGGACTTCTACACGCAATTTTTCTGTTTAAAAGTAACAGAATTATTTTAAATAATTTATTTAAATTAAGTCGGGAAAAAATCAATATATGATATTTTGTTTATCGCGTTATCAACAAACTAAACTACCGTAAATGCTCAAATGTGAAACCCGATTCTTCGGGGTCGGTAGTGTCGTGGGTGGGGTTTGGCGGGCTGAGCCCAAGGTTTAAGTCTGCCTGGGTTTGAGCCACAAAGAATCGGCTAAGTTCACAGATAACATTGCCTTCTCTTCAACATTCTTTAATTAATTTTTACAAAATTCCAATTATAACAAAATGACCGAAGAAAATTGAATGTAAAATAAACCATCTATATCAGACCTATGGCTTCTCATTTAAAAATGAATTCAAAACTGACTGGACCGAGTTATGCCTTAAATTTCGGACGAAAGACTGAATAATAGGGGAAAAAGTTTATGTGAATATAAAAATTTAAATACCAAAATCATTATCAGACGAAGGATATGCTGTATATGGACAAAAAAGAGAAGAAAAACTTGGAGAAATAATTAAAATAAAATTAAAAATAATTAAATTAAAATTTAAAAATAAATTAATATTTAAAATATATTTCATTTAAATTTAGTGTAAAAAATTTTTTATGATATTTGTTAAATCAAAAATAAATGAAAGATAAATGGTGTTTTGTATTAAATGTTGAAAGAAGCTATAAAATTATTCAACGCCGTAATAAACAAACAAAAGATATATTTATAGGGAATGAATGACCTTGTAACAAATAAATAAAATAAAAATATCTTTAGAATTTAAAAGAAATCTTTGGTGTTGACTTAAAAATTAAGTTTAACTAAAAGATAAGCCTCCTCATTATCAGTGTTTGCTATGATCCTCATCAAAACAAATGATAAGGGAGTAGGGGGTACTTTGGAGGCGAGGACAAATATAGCCATGATGGAGGCCGAAGCGAAATCCATACAAAACAAAGGCAAGTGACGAAGGCCCTATGCGAAATCCACAAAAGCTGCAAGAACCGAAGATCATAAATGAAACCAACAAAAGATGGCGAAGCCAAGAAAGCGTGAGACCTTCCTTTCCATAGAAAAGCAAGGTCTTCGGGCCGAATTCCCGGAAAATTTTTCTGTTGTTTCTTATTTTAATTCTGTTATAGTGTGTAACAAAACTATAAGTCTCAAAACCCCAGAATCAACAGAAAATGGGGTATTGTAATTCAAAAAATATTTTAAGCCCCTTAGGGATTGTATAAAAAATTGTCATGTCTACCTTAAAGCCCACAAAATTTATTACGAAAAACACTTGGTCCCATCGTTGAGAAAAATCATATCATTGAGATCTCATCGTTAAAGGAGCAGATAAACAAATTCACTCAAATACCCCATAAATTTATTCTTTCTAACTTTTAAATTTAACCGATGAGATCTCAATGGTAAGATTTCTCAACGATGGGACAATGTTTTTTTGTAGCAGTCCCTAAGGGGGATAAAATATTTTTTGAATTAGTCTTTTATATGTAGGTAAGTGTTCCTTTATAAATTTTATTTTTCTTCTAAATTTTTATTAGTTTAATATTTTTTGTTATATCTCTTCTTTTATAGGTAAGTGTTCCTTTATAAATTTTATTTTTCTTCTAAATTTTTATTAGTTTAATATTTTTTGTTATATCTCTTCTTTTATAGGTAAGTGTTCCTTTATAAATTTTATTTTTCTTCTAAATTTTTATTAGTTTAATATTTTTTGTTATATCTCTTCTTTTATAGGTAAGTGTTCCTTTATAAATTTTATTTTTCTTCTAAATTTTTATTAGTTTAATACAGGGCTCTCATCGACAAAATACCACTCAAAAGTATCAAAATCTCGATAAAAAAGTATATAGGGAGAAAATTTGCGAAAAAAAAGTAGTCTCAAAATTAAATTAGAAAATATTTATTCGTCCTCAAATCTTTCATATTTCCCTCCTAAATGAATCTTTTCTAATAATTTCTTGTTTCCACTGAGCATTTTGTGCATTTCAATGCTCATTGTCTCATTCTTCATTTTTTCCTCTTCAATTTCCTTATGTTTCTTTTTGTCTTGATGCTGCGTGATGGCAGAAACTCCCATTGACTCAATGTTATAATCTTTCTGACAAAATAAGCAGAAAAAATAGCCATCACCTTTTCTGCTTTTTTTTACAAAATTATATTGCTTCTCCCAATCAGGATTGAATGAATTTCTACAACGTTTTAAGCTCATCTAAAATAGATTACAAATAAGAATTATTGTATAAATAACAATAAAAGAAAACTATTTCGCGAAATAACATTTCAATATTACAGAAACAAACAAATATTTACATTTTGCCAACAATATTTTTAAATTTTTTATTTAACTTCCATTTTCAATCCAAAATGTCGATTTAAAAGTAGTTACTTTCAAAAAAGTATAAATTCAATTTCGTAAGTAGGGAGGTCGATTTAAAAGTAGAATACTTTTAAAAAAGTATAAATGAGAGCCCTGGTTTAATATTTTTTGTTATATCTCTTCTTTTATAGGTAAGTGTTCCTTTATAAATTTTATTTTTCTTCTAAATTTTTATTAGTTTAATATTTTTTGTTATATCTGTTACGACCCGAGGTGTCCGAGATTAATTAATGTCGACGAGCACAACAATAACAATTTATCACGTGTAGAAATGAACAATGTGTAGGCGAAGGGAATGGGACAGACGAAGGAGATCAGTGACTAGCCCCGCTAGTATGATCCCACTAGACTGACTCTCTCAATTTCTGGACTTACATTCTCTTGAATGCCAGACTCTTCAAGACTTGATGGGCCAAATTCTGCGCACTTCCAGGACCACTAGGTATTTCAGCCTTAACTATGACCACTGGCACTCGCACTGAGTCCTTTTTTGGTCACTATTAACTCCAAAGGTCCATGTGCACTAACAATACACTCATTTCTCTTTCGACTCATGCCGATCACTAACTACGACGTCTGTGTTGTGACTCCAAGTACACAACAGAAAGTTTATCACGACGAAAATACAATGAAGATGGTTGTGGGTGTAGGAATAAGAGTAAAGAGGCAGAACTTTTTACACTAATACTCACTTTTTATAGTTGATCGTTTGCAACTAATTCCTCCTGTTTGTAGCTGTTGTCGATCGTTTGTCGAGAAAGTTGGCTTTTTGTGTAGCTGTTGTCGATCGTTTGTCGAGAACGCTGATTTTTTTGTAGCTGTTGTCGATCGTTTGTCGAGAACGCTGATTCTTTTGTTGTTGTTGTCGACGACAGTGCTTCTTTTGCTGCTGTTGTCGAGAGTGGGTTGCGACCGCGCCAAATCTGTTGTGACCAGAATCCTCGAAACAGATTTGGCGGTGCGCCAAATCTGTGCAAAAATGAAAGGAGTTGCCCGGGAGTATATGTATTGGCCAAACATTGGTAGAGATATTGACGATTGGGTCGCAAATTGTGTAATTTGCCAATCAGCGGCAAAAAGACCAATTAAAAGTGAATTGCGACCTTGGCCAAATACAAATAGAAATTGGGAAAGAGGCATATTGATTTTGCGGGGCCGTGTAAAGACGGAAAAGTGTATTTTATTGTAATTGATGCGCACTCAAAGTGGCCTGAAGTGTTTAGAAATATGACAACCTCAGCAAAAGATGTTATAAAATGTTTCGAGTGGTTGGGAACCCATTACGGGTACCCAGAAACAATAGTGTCTGATAATGGAAGTCCATTCCGTTCAAATGAGTTTAAGTGTATTGCCAAAATAAGGGGATTAGTCAAGTATTTAGTGCCCCATATCATCCACAATCCAATGGGCAAGTAAAAAGATTTGTGGATTATTTCAAAAGGATGATGACAAAAAATTGTAATAAGAAGAATTGGCTCAGTGAAGTGTTATTGTTTTATAGAGTCAGTCCTCATGAATCATTGGAAGGGAAATCTCCTAGTGAAGTGTTTCTTGGAAGAAAATTGCGATTGAATTTAGCGAGGTTAATACCAAAAAAAAGCCACACTTCACTTTTTGTCGACCGCGCCATTTGTTACGACCCGAGGTGTCCGAGATTAACTAATGTCGACGAGCACAACAATAACAATTATCACGTGTAGAAATGAACAATGTGTAGGCGAAGGGAATGGGACAGACGAAGGAGATCAGTGACTAGCCCCGCTATTTGTTATATCTCTTCTTTTATAGGTAAGTGTTCATTTATAAGGTTGGCGGTTCCTGGGAAATCTTCGGTTATCCGGAACCGATAACCGAACCGAAGATTTCGGTCATCCGGAACCGGAACAGATAACCGAACCGAAAATTTTCGGTTATCCGGTCTTTTTTCGGTTTCGGATAACCGACCTTATTCATTTATAAATTTGATTTTTCTTCTAAATTTTTATTAGTTTAATATTTTTTGTTCTATCTCTTCTTTTATAGGTAAGTGTTCCTTTATAAATTTTATTTTTCTTCTAAATTTTTATTAGTTTAATATTTTTTGTTATATCTCTTCTTTTATAGGTAAGTGTTCCTTTATAAATTTTATTTTTCTTCTAAATTTTTATTAGTTTAATATTTTTTGTTATATCTTTAAGACATATGAATTTTTCATAAGAAACTGAAAATTTATTATATACTAGTAATTTAATATTTCCGAATAACTTTTAAATTTAATATTTGCGGTAATAAATTTTATATTAAGACATATGAATATTTAATAAGAAAGTGAAAATTTATTATATACTAGTAGTTTAATATTTCCGAATAACTTTTAAATTTAATATTTGCGGTAATAAGTTTTATTTTAAGACATATGAATATTTCATAAGAAAATGAAAATTTATTATATACTAGTAGCTATTTATTATATACTAGTAGCTATTACGAGCTAATAATATTTCTACAATTCGGAAAAAAATCTTTTCGAATATTTTCTAAATTTAGATTACGAGCTAATAATATTTCTACAATTCGGAAAAAAATCTTTTCGAATATTTTCTAAATTTAGGTTACGAGCTAATAATATTTCTACAATTCGGAAAAAAATCTTTTCGAATATTTTCTAAATTTAGATTACGAGCTAATAATATTTCTACAATTCGGAAAAAAATCTTTTCGAATATTTTCTAAATTTAGGTTACGAGCTAATAATATTTCTACAATTCGGAAAAAAATCTTTTCGAATATTTTCTAAATTTCGGTTACGAGCTAATAATATTTCTACAATTCGGAAAAAAATCTTTTCGAATATTTTCTAAATTTAGGTTACGAGCTAATAATATTTCTACAATTCGGAAAAAAATATTTTCGAATATTTTTTAAATTTAGGTTACGAGCTAATAATATTTCTACAGTTCGGAAAAAATCTTTTCGAATATTTTTTAAATTTAAATTACGAGCTAATAATATTTCTACAATTCGGAAAAAAATCTTTTCGAATATTTTTTAAATTTCGGTTTCGAGCTAATAATATTTCTACAATTCGGAAAAAAATATTTTAGAATATTTTTTAGATTTAGGTTACGGGCTATCTTAAGACATCTGAATATTTCATAAGAAAGTGAAAATTTATTATATACTAGTAATTTAATATTTCCGAATAACTTTTAATAATATTTGCGGTAATAAATTTTATTTTAAGACATATGAATATTTCATAAGAAAGTGAAAATTTATTATATACTAGTAATTTAATATTTCCGACTAACTTTTAAATTTAATATTTGCGGTAATAAATTTTATTTTAAGACATATGAATATTTCATAAGAAAGTGAAAATTTATTATATACTAGTAATTTAATATTTCCGAATAACTTTTAAATTTAATATTTGCGGTAATAAATTTTATTTTAAGACATATCAATATTTAATAAGAAAGTGAAAATTTATTATATACTAGTAGTTTAATATTGCCGAATAACTTTTAAATTTAATATTTGCGGTAATAAATTTTATTTTAAGACATATGAATATTTCATAAGAAAGTGAAAATTTATTATATACTAGTAATTTAATATTTCCGAATAACTTTTAAATTTAATATTTGCGGTAATAAATTTTATTTTAAGACATATCAATATTTAATAAGAAAGTGAAAATTTATTATATACTAGTAGTTTAATATTGCCGAATAACTTTTAAATTTAATATTTGCGGTAATAAATTTTATTTTAAGACATATGAATATTTCATAAGAAAGTGAAAATTTATTGTATACTAGTAGTCGGAAAAAAATCTTTTCGAATATTTTTTAAATTTAGGTTACGAGCTAATAATATTTCTACAATTCGGAAAAAAATCTTTTCGAATATTTTCTAAATTTAGGTTACGAGCTAATAATATTTCTACAATTCGGAAAAAAATATTTTCGAATATTTTTTAAATTTAGGTTACGCTCTAATAATATTTCTACAGTTCGGAAAAAATCTTTTCGAATATTTTTTAAATTTAAATTACGAGCTAATGATATTTCTGACAATTCGGAAAAAAATCTATTCGAATATTTTTTAAATTTCGGTTTCGAGCTAATAATATTTCTACAATTCGGAAAAAAATATTTTAGAATATTTTTTAGATTTAGGTTATTGGCATCTTAAGACATCTGAATATTTCATAAGAAAGTGAAAATTTATTATATACTAGTAATTTAATATTTCCGAATAACTTTTAAATATAATATTTGCGGTAATAAATTTTATTTTAAGACATCTGAATATTTCATAAGAAAGTGAAAATTTATTATATACTAGTAATTTAATATTTCCGAATAACTTTTAAATATAATATTTGCGGTAATAAATTTTATTTTAAGACATAGGAATATTTCATAAGAAAGTGAAAATTTATTATATACTAGTAATTTAATATTTCCGACTAACTTTTAAATTTAATATTTGCGGTAATAAATTTTATTTTAAGACATATGAATATTTCATAAGAAAGTGAAAATTTATTATATACTAGTAATTTAATATTTCCGAATAACTTTTAAATTTAATATTTGCGGTAATAAATTTTATTTTAAGACATATCAATATTTAATAAGAAAGTGAAAATTTATTATATACTAGTAGTTTAATATTGCCGAATAACTTTTAAATTTAATATTTGCGGTAATAAATTTTATTTTAAGACATATGAATATTTCATAAGAAAGTGAAAATTTATTATATACTAGTAATTTAATATTTCCGAATAACTTTTAAATTTAATATTTGCGGTAATAAATTTTATTTTAAGACATATCAATATTTAATAAGAAAGTGAAAATTTATTATATACTAGTAATTTAATATTTCCGAATAACTTTTAAATTTAATATTTGCGGTAATAAATTTTATTTTAAGACATCTGAATATTTCATAAGAAAGTGAAAATTTATTATATACTAGTAATTTAATATTTCCGAATAACTTTTAAATATAATATTTGCGGTAATAAATTTTATTTTAAGACATCTGAATATTTCATAAGAAAGTGAAAATTTATTATATACTAGTAATTTAATATTTCCGAATAACTTTTAAATATAATATTTGCGGTAATAAATTTTATTTTAAGACATAGGAATATTTCATAAGAAAGTGAAAATTTATTATATACTAGTAATTTAATATTTCCGACTAACTTTTAAATTTAATATTTGCGGTAATAAATTTTATTTTAAGACATATGAATATTTCATAAGAAAGTGAAAATTTATTATATACTAGTAATTTAATATTTCCGAATAACTTTTAAATTTAATATTTGCGGTAATAAATTTTATTTTAAGACATATCAATATTTAATAAGAAAGTGAAAATTTATTATATACTAGTAGTTTAATATTGCCGAATAACTTTTAAATGTAATATTTGCGGTAATAAATTTTATTTTAAGACATATCAATATTTAATAAGAAAGTGAAAATTTATTATATACTAGTAATTTAATATTTCCGAATAACTTTTAAATTTAATATTTGCGGTAATAAATTTTATTTTAAGACATATCAATATTTAATAAGAAAGTGAAAATTTATTATATACTAGTAGTTTAATATTGCCGAATAACTTTTAAATTTAATATTTGCGGTAATAAATTTTATTTTAAGACATATGAATATTTCATAAGAAAGTGAAAATTTATTGTATACTAGTAGTCGGAAAAAAATCTTTTCGAATATTTTTTAAATTTAGGTTACGAGCTAATAATATTTCTACAATTCGGAAAAAAATCTTTTCGAATATTTTCTAAATTTAGGTTACGAGCTAATAATATTTCTACAATTCGGAAAAAAATATTTTCGAATATTTTTTAAATTTAGGTTACGAGCTAATAATATTTCTACAGTTCGGAAAAAATCTTTTCGAATATTTTTTAAATTTAAATTACGAGCTAATGATATTTCTGACAATTCGGAAAAAAATCTTTTCGAATATTTTTTAAATTTCGGTTTCGAGCTAATAATATTTCTACAATTCGGAAAAAAATATTTTAGAATATTTTTTAGATTTAGGTTATTGGCTATCTTAAGACATCTGAATATTTCATAAGAAAGTGAAAATTTATTATATACTAGTAATTTAATATTTCCGAATAACTTTTAAATTTAATATTTGCGGTAATAAATTTTATTTTAAGACATATGAATATTTCATAAGAAAATGAAAATTTATTATATACTAGTAGTTATTTCCGACTAACTTTTAAATTTAATATTTGCGGTAATAAATTTTATTTTAAGACATATGAATATTTCATAAGAAAGTGAAAATTTATTATATACTAGTAATTTAATATTTCCGAATAACTTTTAAATTTAATATTTGCGGTAATAAGTTTTATTTTAAGACATATGAATATTTCATAAGAAAATGAAAATTTATTATATACTAGTAGCTATTTATTATATACTAGTAGCTATTACGAGCTAATAATATTTCTACAATTCGGAAAAAAATCTTTTCGAATATTTTTTAAATTTCGGTTTCGAGCTAATAATATTTCTACAATTCGGAAAAAAATATTTTAGAATATTTTTTAGATTTAGGTTATTGGCTATCTTAAGACATCTGAATATTTCATAAGAAAGTGAAAATTTATTATATACTAGTAATTTAATATTTCCGAATAACTTTTAAATTTAATATTTGCGGTAATAAATTTTATTTTAAGACATATGAATATTTCATAAGAAAATGAAAATTTATTATATACTAGTAGTTATTTCCGACTAACTTTTAAATTTAATATTTGCGGTAATAAATTTTATTTTAAGACATATGAATATTTCATAAGAAAGTGAAAATTTATTATATACTAGTAATTTAATATTTCCGAATAACTTTTAAATTTAATATTTGCGGTAATAAGTTTTATTTTAAGACATATGAATATTTCATAAGAAAATGAAAATTTATTATATACTAGTAGCTATTTATTATATACTAGTAGCTATTACGAGCTAATAATATTTCTACAATTCGGAAAAAAATCTTTTCGATTATTTTCTAAATTTAGGTTACGAGCTAATAATATTTCTACAATTCGGAAAAAAATATTTTCGAATATTTTTTAAATTTAGGTTACGAGCTAATAATATTTCTACAGTTCGGAAAAAATCTTTTCGAATATTTTTTAAATTTAAATTACGAGCTAATGATATTTCTGACAATTCGGAAAAAAATCTTTTCGAATATTTTTTAAATTTCGGTTTCGAGCTAATAATATTTCTACAATTCGGAAAAAAATATTTTAGAATATTTTTTAGATTTAGGTTATTGGCTATCTTAAGACATCTGAATATTTCATAAGAAAGTGAAAATTTATTATATACTAGTAATTTAATATTTCCGAATAACTTTTAAATAATATTTGCGGTAATAAATTTTATTTTAAGACATATGAATATTTCATAAGAAAGTGAAAATTTATTATATACTAGTAATTTAATATTTCCGACTAACTTTTAAATTTAATATTTGCGGTAATAAGTTTTATTTTAAGACATATGAATATTTCATAAGAAAGTGAAAATTTATTATATACTAGTAATTTAATATTTCCGAATAACTTTTAAATTTAATATTTGCGGTAATAAATTTTATTTTAAGACATATCAATATTTAATAAGAAAGTGAAAATTTATTATATACTAGTAATTTAATATTTCCGAATAACTTTTAAATTTAATATTTGCGGTAATAAATTTTATTTTAAGACATATCAATATTTAATAAGAAAGTGAAAATTTATTATATACTAGTAGTTTAATATTGCCGAATAACTTTTAAATTTAATATTTGCGGTAATAAATTTTATTTTAAGACATATGAATATTTCATAAGAAAGTGAAAATTTATTGTATACTAGTAGTCGGAAAAAAATCTTTTCGAATATTTTTTAAATTTAGGTTACGAGCTAATAATATTTCTACAATTCGGAAAAAAATCTTTTCGAATATTTTCTAAATTTAGGTTACGAGCTAATAATATTTCTACAATTCGGAAAAAAATATTTTCGAATATTTTTTAAATTTAGGTTACGAGCTAATAATATTTCTACAGTTCGGAAAAAATCTTTTCGAATATTTTTTAAATTTAAATTACGAGCTAATGATATTTCTGACAATTCGGAAAAAATATTTTCGAATATTTTTTAAATTTAGGTTACGAGCTAATAATATTTCTACAATTCGGAAAAAAATCTTTTCGAATATTTTCTAAATTTAGGTTGCGAGCTAATAATATTTCTACAGTTCGGAAAAAATCTTTTCGAATATTTTTTAAATTTAGGTTACGGGCTAATAATATTTCTACAGTTCGGAAAAAATCTTTTCGAATATTTTTTAAATTTAAATTACGAGCTAATGATATTTCTGACAATTCGGAAAAAAATCTTTTCGAATATTTTTTAAATTTCGGTTTCGAGCTAATAATATTTCTACAATTCGGAAAAAAATATTTTCGAATATTTTTTAAATTTAGGTTACGAGCTAATAATATTTCTACAATTCGGAAAAAAATCTTTTCGAATATTTTCTAAATTTAGGTTACGAGCTAATAATATTTCTACAATTCGGAAAAAAATCTTTTCGAATATTTTTTAAATTTAGGTTACGAGCTAATAATATTTCTACAATTCGGAAAAAAATATTTTCGAATATTTTTTAAATTTAGGTTACGAGCTAATAATATTTCTACAATTCGAAAAAAAATCTTTTCGAATATTTTCTAAATTTAGGTTACGAGCTAATAATATTTCTACAATTCGGAAAAAAATCTTTTCGAATATTTTCTAAATTTAGGTTACGAGCTAATAATATTTCTACAATTCGGAAAAAAATCTTTTCGAATATTTTTTAAATTTAGGTTACGAGCTAATAATATTTCTACAATTCGGAAAAAAATATTTTCGAATATTTTTTAAATTTAGGTTACGAGCTAATAATATTTCTACAATTCGAAAAAAAATCTTTTCGAATATTTTTTAAATTTAGGTTACGAGCTAATAATATTTCTACAATTCGGAAAAAAATCTTTTCGAATATTTTTTAAATTTAGGTTACGAGCTAATAATATTTCTACAATTCGGAAAAAAATATTTTAGAATATTTTTTAGATTTAGGTTACGGGCTATCTTAAGACATCTGAATATTTCATAAGAAAGTGAAAATTTATTATATACTAGTAATTTAATATTTCCGAATAACTTTTAAATATAATATTTGCGGTAATAAATTTTATTTTAAGACATAGGAATATTTCATAAGAAATTGAAAATTTATTATATACTAGTAATTTAATATTTCCGACTAACTTTTAAATTTAATATTTGCGGTAATAAATTTTATTTTAAGACATATGAATATTTCATAAGAAAGTGAAAATTTATTATATACTAGTAATTTAATATTTCCAAATAACTTTTAAATTTAATATTTCGGTAATAAATTTTATTTAAAGACATGAATATTTATAAGAAAGTGAAAATTTATTATATACTAGTAATTTAATATTTCCAAATAACTTTTAAATTCAATATTTCGGTAATAAATTTTATTTTAAGACATATGAATATTTCATTTTAATTTTCGAATCTGAAATCGAAATTTATGAAACCAATGTTTCCTAATATTTTTTAATTTTCGAATCTGAAATCAAAATTTATGAAACCAATGTTTCTTAATATTTTTTAATTTTCGAATCTGAAATCATAATTTATGAAACCAATGTTTCCTAATATTTTTTAATTTTCGAAACTGAAATCAAAATTTATGAAACCAATGTTTCTAATATTTTTTAATTTTCGAATCTGAAATCAAAATTTATGAAACCAATGTTTCCTAATATTTTTTAATTTTCGAATCTAAAATCGAAATTTATGAAACCAATGTTTCCTAATATTTTTTAATTTTCGAATCTGAAATCAAAATTTATGAAACCAATGTTTCATAATATTTTTGATGCAGATTCGAAAATTAAAAAATATTATGAAACATTGGTTTCATAAATTTTGATTTCAGATTCGAAAATTAAAAAATATTAGGAAACATTGGTTTCATAAATTTTGATTTCAGATTCGAAAATAAAAAAATATTAGGAAACATTGGTTTCATAAATTTTGATTTCAGATTCGAAAATTAAAAAATATTATGAAACATTGGTTTCATAAATTTTGATTTCAGATTAAATTACTTGTATATATATATATATATATATATATATATATATATATATATATATATATATATATATATATATATATATATATATATATATATATATATATATATATATATATATATATATATATATATATATATATATATATATATATATATATATATATATATATATATATATATATATATATATATATATATATATATATATATATATATATATATATATATATATATATATATATATATATATATATATATATATATATATATATATATATATATATATATTATTATATATATATATATATTATATATATATATATATATATTATGAAAAAATTGGTTTCATAAATTTTGATTTCAGATTAAATTACTAGTATATAATAAATTTTCACTTTCTTATGAAATATTCATATGTCTTAAGATAGCCCGTAACCTAAATCTAAAAAATATTCGAAAAGATTTTTTCCGAATTGATAAATATTAGCTCGTAACCTAGATTTAAAAAATATTCGAAAATATTTTTTCCGAATTGTAGAAATATTATTAGCTCGTAACATAAATTTAAAAAATATTCGAAAATATTTTTTCCCTAATTAAAAAAATTCGGGAAATTTTGTTCGGAAAATTCGGGAAATTCGCTTGTATTTTTCAACCTCCTCGTAGACTGCGCTTCTATTGGGAAAAATACGGTATACTATATGTTTTAATCCTAGAGGTCGACAAATGTTGGGCCCAGGACTGGAATTCGATATTAGAATCCGAATTCGAATCCGGTTTCCAGGCCTTTCAGCTCGGAAACAGTGTATTTTGTAAAATCATGTTTTTGGGGTTTCCTGGGTTTTTAGCTTTTTTCCTATGCCCGGAAAACCGGCCCGGGTCAGCTTGAATGTAAAACCCTAGTACCGGTCCTGACAATTTGAATTTGACTAACTCTGTTTAATACAAACTTTACAGAAATATAAATTTGAGGTTTTTCATAAAATTATTAACAAAAATGTTCAATTATTCTTCCCATTTTTCTTCTAATTTTTATTTAGCAATTCAGGTGCTTCCATTTCCAAAATTTTTAAAGCATCATTAATACTACTTTTTGCCCTCGTTTTAATACATTCCATTTTTTCTTTGAATTCTGGATCATTTTCTGGTGTCCCTCTTTCAAAAAACGGAATTTCCATAACCCTGCCTATAGCTTGTGAAATAATTGCCAAATTGTAAACATGTTGAAGCTTTAAAAATTAGAAATATTTTCTTTAATGCTGGAGAATCCTGGAAAATCTTCCAATATTCTAATCGATATCCGAATGCGACTCAGTTACATATTAGAATTCGAACCAGATATTCGACTCCAATAGCCAAATTCAGATTCGATACCCAACCCCAAAATTTTTCAAGAATTCTTATCCGGAAACGAAATTTTTATTAATTAATGAAGATTGTCTGGTGTCAGAAAGAGTATTGGGAATAATTTTCAGAGAGGCTAGAACATTGTAGTGTAGGGCCTAGCTTTGGAAGGCTAAAACAAAGGTACTTTATGGATATGTCACCCCCCTCCTATTTTGAGTCTCAGAGTTTTCCTTAAACGTAGAAAATGGTCAGAAATTATTTTCTTCTCCATGTCAATCATTTTTTTTCTTCTTCAAGTATTTTGCTGGTTTATTTTGCCTTTTCACATATTTTGTACTTACATTTCACTCATTTGGTTTCTACATTTACCAGATTTCACTTATTTTGCTTGAAGAAAGAAAAATATTGACATGGAGAAGAAAATAATCTCTGACCATTTTCTACGTTTAAGGAAAACTCTGAGACTCAAAATAGGAGGGGGGGGGGGGGTGACATATCCATAAAGTACCAAAACAAATTTCTTCAAAAATAATGGCCGTCATTAGGGGGAGTATATAGGTGGAAGAGGGCAAAACAGACGAAAGAGGGGAGGGGGTGAGTAAACATTTAGAGATTTAAGATAGATTCATAGGCAGTAAATCAGTTTATATTAATTTTAAAATTAAATTTAAAAAATATTTTTTAATTTTCTAATTACATACATCTTCAAATCCATACTTTACTTTTTCCATTCCTTGTTCAACCAATTTTTTATTTAATTCAGTTAAATATAGTTCTAAAATTTTCCCTTCCTTTTCAATATTTTTACGTAGATCGGGCTCTACAGTTGCCAACATTAATCGAGATATATCAGTCATTGGATTCCCTTTAAAAATATTTTTTTAATTCGTACCTTACATATTTATATTTTTTAATTGGTTTTTAACTTTATTCTATTTTAGCTTACTATCTTGACTAATATTATTTCATTTATCTTCTCCAAAAAAGGTATTTAGTCAGAACGCTGAAACCGTCATAAGAGACATGAATAGAGTTTTCTAATGGTATATAGAACATGTATACCGTATTTATTCTAATGGAAACAAGTCTCTATTTGAACCACAGTCCCTAGTAGTATAAACACACAAAATGGGAGAATAATAGAACCATTGTGAATCTATTAGGATAAATACGGTATCTATAAAATATTAATCCCAAAAGCACGCTAGGACGACAAGATTGTAACAACCATTGTAACAAACTTATACTATTATGTATCTTTCAATTCAGAACATAACTTGCTCCACATTAGTTTTTTAAAAATTTATTAGCCTATATCTGAGTAATATATCTTTGACAGAGATTAGTCTAAAAAATTACTATAATTATTTAGTTTTATATACCTATAGTTGCTAATTGCCAGTCTATAAAAGCTGCAAGTCTGTTTGGATTATTGTTATACCATAACAAATTATTGTTCCACAAATCCCCATGTGTAAGGATTTCAGAAATCCCTTGAAAATTAATTTTTATACTCAAAAATTTGTAATAAAGTTTGAAAAATATTATTGAACATAAAACAGGGTAGACTTATCCACAATTTTAGACATAAGAAGTACCGTACCATAATTATTTTCGCATTTTTCTTTCATCCATTTAACAAAATCTGGTTTCATAACTATATTTCCAATTATTTTAAAAGGTTCCACAATATCTTCTAAAAATACTTTAATTTAATTTTGAGAGATAATTTAATCAAAAACCATCAAGTTCCATAATTTGTTCAATCATTGCTGAACCAAATTCTTCACTACTCTGTCCCCACATTTCTTCTATTGTTACAAAATTTTTTTGCCATTTTTCCTTAATTTTAGGTAAAGACAAATAAGCATGTAAATGTGCCAAATATCTGACAACTTCCATTATCTACATATATTTATTTTTTAAAAATATTATAAAACAGGGTTCGGATTCGTTACTTATTTTGAGTACAGTACTTACGTAAATTCCCGACGTTTTTGGGCCGGGAAGTCCCAGTTGCTGAAATCAAAATTAAAATTTCATCATGAGTTTTCTAAATAATTCCCTAAATCGGGAATTTATTTTTTGTCATTAGGATCCTCGCTAAAAATCTCTAATACTAGGTTCTATATTCGAATAAAATAAAATCTCTACATTAAAAATTAATCATGTATTTCCTATAATAAAGCCCCATAGAGCTTTATTTTTCAATTATCCCAAAGCGGATTCTAATTCAAAGTGTGGTTATATTTCAGATTGGGACTCTATTATATGAATACGGTAAATTTAATTTACTTGTATTTCATTTAATCCTCTAGTTAAAGGTGTAATATGTGTATTCTCTGTCAAATCCTCCATCAAAATCACTCCTTGTGGCCCGAGCTTATTAAGCTTATCGTCTTCTTTATTTTCCTCTTCTCTACAATTTTTTGTAAAATAAATTTTTGGTATAGGCAAAGGGGGATTTTCAATATTATCCATAATTTTATAAAATACACATTCGTTTTGATGCATTCTTTTAAAGATTGCCATTGATTCCTAAAAAGTAGCAAAATATTTTTTGTATAGGACGACCCGGATTCAACTATTTTAAACATAGTTATAGCTCGGCGGAAACTTGACCTTAAAGTACTTTGGCCTGCTTCCTTTTTTACCAGTACTCATGGGTGCTCAGTAGTACCGACAGTGTCGAAAAAGTACCAAAAAATACCGAGTCATTTAGATTATCGCGGTAGTATTGAACTCTGCCTAATACTAGTTTTTAAACAGTTGAGCTTCGGCTCCCTCAAGTTCATACTCTTGCTCAGGCACTGGAGTTTAAAAATCTACGCTCCGGCTACTTATTTTTTTCGGAGGAGTCGGCTTTTTAGATAGCTCAAGGCTTCTTAGATATCTCAAGATACTCGGCACTGGCTGGCAGCACTAGAACGCTTCGGATATGGCTTTAATTATTGGGATAATTAATAGGTAAATATTTATAAAAAAGTTAACAGTTTCAAAAAATTTTTCTAAATTCTTTCTTTATCTTTGTTTGATTAACAAATTTAGAACATTTAGGATTTAAATCGTCCAACTAAAATGTTCAATTATTACCTTTATCGCAGGATTAACTTTCGGATCTGTTATTTGATCATTGATTTCTTTATTATTATCATTTTCTATTTCCAATTTTTCTCTAAATTTTAACATAACTTTTTCCAATCTTTCTTTTCCAAAAAAAATGTTCTAAAAGTATTTCAATCCTCTCATCAGCAAAAATTTTTAAAATTAAAGAAAATTTGTTTGGAAAATTTTTTGTTTTGTTGTTAATTCCATTTGTATATTTCATATTAATTATCAACCGAAATAATCTTGAAGTAAAGCCTTTGCCATCATTTATGTCTATTGCTTCGATCTTTAAAATTTTTTAATTTTATGTTTTTCCTTATTTATAATTTGTTTTTTTTTGTTAGACCAATAATTTTACCAGCCCTTCAAACTTGAAGGGTAGGGAGACTTTAAGGGTAGGGAGACTTAAGGGTAGGGAGACTTACAGATATATCGGGATTGCACGGAAAAAATAACCTCTTGCGTATCTATCAGTGATACTGCCGTCCCGATTCCTGAAACAGGGAATTCCCGACGTTTTTTAGTCGGCAAGATCCCTGATATAAAAAACTTCGGGAATTCCCAAATTCTGTGAATCGGGATTTGCAGATTGCGGCTGCGGAAATTTTTTCATTTACGTCCATCCCTTATCAGAACCGCAGGATCTCACCTTTATAATAGAGATTTTTTTATAAATGTTATTAAAAATTTAACCTAAAATTTTTTAATTTTTACCTTCTCAACGAATCCTCCATTTTCTAAAATACTTCTAAATTCAATACTTCCATTAGCCAATTCATTAATTATATAACCAAAAGTAATCCAATTGTATTCTAATATATATTTTAATTTTAATTTTGGGTTAATAAATTTATCAAAATTAGAATTATTTTTGTTTTCCTCTTCACAACAATTATTTGAAATAATTAAATTTGAAGGAATTGAATTATTTATTTGGATATTATTTGTCATTTTAATTTAGGAAGAACTATTTAATTTAATTAAAATTGTTAACTAATATTTTAAACTATTAAATTATTTATTAAATTAATAACTACGTAGATATCATATATCTGGAAAGAGCCTTTTTTCTTTATTAATTTTGGAGAAGGGTCTTTCCTTATTAATTTAAAAAAATCGGAAGACCGAGGCTATCTTTCGTGATAGATTTGTTAATTTAAATGAAAAATGCCTAACACTATCCATTTTGCTATCTCTGCTTATCAGGGCTATCGAAGGATATAAAGTTCATGTGAATTGGATCAAGCCCAAAAAAGTTATAGCCTATCTAAGTCGGCATGCACGTTTGTGGGCTTATAGCGGATAATTACCGAGAGTTATTATTTCGGCCAGTTCTGACAGGTATGCGTTTCGACCAAAACTCCAGCCCAACTTTTTTCCTTATTCCGTCTCATCCCTGATCCTTATGAATTAAAAATCAAAATATTTTAGCATAAAATTAGAAAGTATTTTTTATAATAAACTAAGACTATAGAGATTCTTAAAGTTTTATTTACAAAAATACTTATAAGAAAAGAAGAAATGAACGAAATCAATTTGTAATTGTAGTTTGTTAATATTTATTTTTAACGTTTAAATTAAGTGAGGAAAAATTTTTTGGTGCAATCACAAAGTACATGTTTGAAAAATATTAAGAAGCTTAGTACTATATTCAATTTTTATGTTAAAAATAAAATAGTTAAAGTTAAAGACTAGATAATTTTTTTAAATGATTAATATTAATAAATAACGAAATAAAAATTTTTAATTAAAGCTACACGAGACAAAAAAATAATTTGAAAAATAGATAAGAATTATAATAAATAACTTGATAAATAAATTGAGGGACTAACTATAAATGAAACAAAAAATTTAAGTACATATATGATAATATAAAAAATGAAGTATCTTGTTTTATGGAATAATCGCTTTGGTTGATGATTCAAGTTGCTCTAGATATTAACTTCTGATCACATAGCCAGTTGATCTTAGTTAAACCTAGAACGCAGTGTCAAAATATTATAAGAGTAGTAAATGGTCAGGCACCGTCGTTGCGCGGTAAAATTTCGCGCAACGAATTCAAGGTTTTGAGCGAGTCGGGAGGGGAGGGGTCCGAGAGCGGTTAGCCTGTGCCTAAAGGAGGGGTTGAGTGGACAACACAATTGAGGGAGAGGTTTTATGGGAGGGGTTGATTTAATGTGAGTTGTATGAGGTAAACCCTCTCTAATAAAACGGCACATTATTAATAATTAAAAAAATAATTAGTTTAATTAGTTAAATTTTAATAGTACGTCAGGGAACATTTAAACTGACTTTGAGCGGAGGTTAATAAGTAGGATTATATTAATGATATAATTTTATTATTAATTTGTAAAAATGGGCGGAGTTTCAATTAGATATCTTTTAAAAATGAAATCCGTTAAATTTGAGTAATCATTCTTAAATAATATATCAACCCCTCCCGACTCGCTCAAAACCTTTGAATTCGTTGCGCGAAATTTTACCGCGCAACGACGGTGCCTGACCATTTACTACTTATAAGCACCCCTAGTTTTTTGAATAAAAACATTGTTAAAGTTAAAATATCATAGTTTAAAATTTATATGACTTCTGATACACATTCAAAGAGAAAAAAGAATCATTGACAAATTAAATATGGATAGTTGAGAAAATAAATGAAATCTGCTTAAAACGACCGTCTGATAAATACCTAAAGCACCACTTATGTAGATTAAATTTAGGTATTCTTCAGCAGAATTCATATCTTTCAGCAGAATTCATCCTTATTTCATAAGGCTGAATTAATGCAAGGTTGGTTCGATTGGTTACTGCTTTTAGTATTTGTTAGGTAAAGGTCTGTTCTTAATAACCAGAAAGTTTTGAGTCGCTCCGATGCTCATTCGTTCGAGAATGGGAGAAAATCTCACACGAGGAGGTGCGAACTTTTACCAAAAATTCTTCCAAGCAACTTTTACTCTGTATCCAAACAAGGGGTGGGAACTTCGAAAATTCTTGATTATACTTGTTCCATGGTTATATTTCTATCATTTAAATTTCATTTGATCTCAATATCTTTAATGTGAATAAAGATATGCAATAAAATGTTTGTCCTAAACTTTTCTTGTCACCCTGTATACAAAAAATATTTATTTTACATTATCATTTTTATTTTTTAATATTTAAAACTTAAAATAATTTTTACCATTTTAAACATTTTTTTTTACTTTAAAATTGATTTTTAATCCTTCACCAAGTGGAGTTAGCAAACAATAATTTTCATTCCCTCAAACATTAACTACTCTCTAACTATAATTCCTCTTTTTCCTATTTTTTTACACACCACAATAAGGCTCTAACGAAAAATTTTCGCAATCAATTTTCATTTAATTTTTTTGTTAAAATGTCTAGTCTTTTTATTTTCGATTTTTTTTAATTCTAGTATATTTTCCAAGGTTAACTAAAACAATAATAATTTTTATTTTCTATTTCGAATTATCCAAAAAAGTGAAAAGCATACAAAAAAAATCTAGTTAATTCCTAAGGCTGAATATTTAGGGGGGCGACGTGATAAAATGGATAACCACAAGTCCGTTGTTTTAAAGATGTTTGTGTCAAGATATTGAACCAAAAATCTCGGTCCGGGTTCTTATATTTTCCTTTATGTTAAAAAATTTCATATTTCAGTCCATATTTCGGCTTTTAATCTATATTTAAGGCCATATTTTTCGATTGATATTCCATATAAATTCGATCTCTTTTACAAATAAATTTATCAATTCATTACGAGTTCGACGTTCGGCGCATTTTTTCCGAGCTTTTTCTTCAATTCGGTTCGTTTTCGAGTTTTTCAAGCATGAGTTTTATCGGGTCGACTCATACGAGTCTTTTCGAACAGAAAATTCTCCACTCGAATAGTTCTTGAGTTGATTCGAGCGACTGGTTATTATCTCATTTTTATAAACCTATTTCGATGGACATTTATTTTCTCATCTCCAATCTAAAATAATTTTATTTTAAAATGCAAATAATTCATACTTTAATGACAAAATCTGAAAGCGTTTTATCTGAGAACAAATTTTTAAGCAAATTTCGTTCCTCAATTTGATTATTTGCAATTTGACTTCTATTATTTACATATTTTTTGTTGTAAGGCACAAATTCAACTTCACAATATAGTAACACAGAACCTACAAACATGAAAATTAGTTAAGACGTCGTTAAAGACCGAAATAAATTTTTTGAAGATTTCTATTAGGGTAGCACAAAACCGTTTAGCTAAACGGTAAACGGTATACGATAAACGGGTTTTTTGCTAAAATTAAACGAAACGGTAAACGGGTCCCAGATAAACGGCATAAACGGTATACGGTCCTTCTAAACGCCGTTTAATTTTTCCTGGAATTAGTGAGTTAAAACGTGAATTTTTGCCTTCTGACACACTAAAATAAAAAAATTTCACCTGCGGCGCAAAAAATAGGAAGAAATCTGACTTAAGGAACTCCAAAATTCTCAAAATTTTCGCCTGCGGCGCTGAAAATGAAGAAATCTGACTTAAGGAAGAAATCTGACTAAAGGATGAAATCTGACCTTTAAATCCTCTCAATCCTTTTAAATCCTATTACATCACCATAATCCTTAGATATAATAATCCTCTGATCTCTTAATCCTCTGAACCCCTTTAATAACTCAAAATCTACCGATATCCCACAACAATTCTTTGATATATATTCAAATCCTCCAAATATCCAAAACCACTGATATCACTCTTAATCACCAGACCTCTAAATCCATCGATATGATGAATTTATAGTTGAATTATAATTTTTATAAAGCGGAATGATCATAATTAATGATTTTTCATTGTTTTTTTTTTGAATTATGAATTGATTTTAAAAAATTTAAAAAATAAACTGTAAATGGCCGTTTAAACGGGTTTGTAAAAATAAACGAAACGGTATACGGGTCTCAGATAAACGGTATACGATTTTTTCAAAATTAAACGGTTTTGTGCTACCCTAATTTCTATCAACCTTTTGTCTTATTTTCTCATTTTTTTTATTTTACTTCTATTTTTAATAATATGGAAAATATTTAAATATTTCACCATCAGTATGACAAATATTCTGTATGTTAATTTGAAATTTCTCAGATTCGGTTTTATTTTCAAAATTCTTTGAATAATTTCTAAAAAGCAAAACAAATTAAAGGCCTAAATACCATATTTTTCCCAATATAAGCGCACGCCCCATTAGAAGCGCAGTCTACGAGGAGGTTAAAAATAGAAGCGCATGCGCTTCTATTCGGAAAAATACGGTAATTGGTATGACTTACGAACAAATATTTACACGTTTCCCCTCAATATTATGTGCATAAATACTATATTTAGCATACAAGCTAAATTTTGTCTCTTGTAATCCTATTTGGGTGAGCGAAACATAAGTAGTAATATTTTGACTTCCGTACATTCCGTTGTTACATATGTTTTTTGGGTAAACGCGTAATTGCCAAACGATTAAAGGGAATTTTGGATCGTAAAATTTCTTGCCTGCATTTAATTTTAAAACAAAAAAATTGTTTAAAAACATACTGATTAGAACTTGTTCAGACCCCAAGAATTCCTTGCGTAAATTCAAATCAAATATTTTCCATTCAATTTTACATTTAATTAAATCAACCTGAGAAGAAAGGTTATTACTAGGGTTGTTGGCGACCGGTTTTAAAACCGGTATTTTTGAGATTTTTTGCCAAAAATTTTCCTTTATTAGGAAATTTTAAAAACCGAAAACCGGAAATTTGTGAGAATGAGTGATTTTATTAAAAATTCCCCAAAAATAAAACCGGTATTTGCTTAAAACTCATAACCGAAAACCGAGTTTCTAAATTTAGATTAACCGAAAATCGGGATTACAGGTTAATAACCGGTCGCCAACAACCCTAGTTATTACTATGAAAAATTAAATTTACCTTATCAGAAACATCGAAAAACATTGAAATTTTAGGAGCATTAGTAAAATTTCAAAAGGGTTTTGGTAGGAAATTTATATAGGTACTAAAAATTATTAAACAGTAAATAGTTTTGCAAACGAAAAGGTGAGCGTTATCAGGTTAGATTTACAATTTTTGATATTTTTCCGTTATATGTAAGCCCGCAAATCTTTTTTTATTTTCCTATTATAAAAATCGCAAATGATCAATATTGAATAATGATAAATAATTAAATAAACTAAAAAATCATTCAATATGAGAAAGGTGTCATTTATTATTTTTGCTACTTTCGTTATTATTTTTTAAATTTGTGACTGATTTTCTTGTTCCACAGTGAAAATAATAAATACTAATTAAATAATCTGTTTTTTCTAATATCTTTTGCATATCTGTAAATAATTAAATTAAAAATTGCCTTGACATTTATCATATAATTAACAGTTACATATCTTAAAATAATTTGGAAATTTTATTATTTTCTTGATCTTTAAATATTAAAATTTAGATTATTAGCACACTGCAAACCAATAACATAAAAAAATTCACTAAAATTATTGAAATTTTAAACGATTAAAAGGCTGGAAATTAATTCAGTTATTTCAATTCCAGTAATAACTTAGATTCTAAAATAGTATCAATTATAACTTGTTTAAGTTTTATATTTTTTAAATTTAAGCGCCGGATGGATTATCAAATTTTTTAGAGATTCTCCCGATTTAAAACATTTATTTGGTTTTATTTGTCTGGGTTTTTCGTTAAAAACAAATAGAATTACTATGAAATTATCAAAATTTTGTGACTTTTATTTTCTGTGTCAACATTATGAATGCATTTTATTTGTTGTGGAATGGAGTATATTTTGGGTAATATTAATTCTTTATAAATTACGATAAAAGATTCATCATTTTAAAAGTATGGTTTAATTCCAAAAACGGCCAAGTAATTGAAGTAAAAAAGAAAAGTTGACAAAAATTTACAAACTTTGTAAGTAGTTACCCCACCCCAAATCGCTCCAAATCGCTCCCATCCCAAATCGCTCCTACCCCAAATTGTCCAATCCCAAATCGCTCCTTAAATTATTGAAACCAAATCGCTCTCAAATTTTAAGTAATAATTAAAACCAAATCCCTGCAATTAATTAATTAACTATTTAAAACCAAATCGTTACTATTAATTTTAAAACCAAATCGCTCCCTCTTTCTTAAAACCAAATCTTGCGCAATACATAATTAAACCCAAATCGCTCCTCCTATTTGCATATAATATAAATCCAAAAATCAATTATTTACAATACAAAAAATATTTAAAAATTTACAACTACGTTTATGTAAACAGAAAACTAATAAACAGCCACGTATTTGTATTTTGATAAAAAAAATATAAAAAATCATAAAAGTTTTTAACCTATGCAAATTAAAATTTTTTGATAGGTAAACAAAAAGTGCAAATTATGAAAAATAGAGTTTAACCATTTTATTGCCGCGTATACATCTACTAAAAATTTACACAAATATTTTACTAAATATTATTCTAAAAATTAAAATTTTCTGATAAATATTTTTATATTTAAATTTATTCGTGCTGTTGATGTTGTATAATTCGTGCTGTTGAAAAATTATTTGAATGGGATATGGAAGAAAATTGTAAAGGAATGTGCCCAGACCGAAGCAAATTGTATTGTGATACCTACCAGTCTTACGTTGGTCATATTTTATTATTTATATAAAAATTAAACTGCAAAATTATTTTTAATATTTCTCATATTTTTCGTACAAGCTTAAATTAAATCTCTCTGTTTTGATAGTAATAATTAAACCAGATCACCTGTCTAAAATTATTAAATAAACAAATCTAGTAAAATATATTAAAAATATCTTTTTTTATTTTCCTAAAAATATATTTAAAATTAGTTTATTGTTCAGAGATACACCCTATATAAACACCCAGATTTTGTAGATTATAGTCATTCAAAATAAATACACAAAAATTATTAAGTAATGGAAAAGCTTATCCCTATTGTTTCTTTTTCTGCTACTATTAATGGATTAACTATTTCATCCCCAAAATTAAACACACCGCGCTTTGTTCCTTTCGACATTTCTGGAAAATGTACAACGTGTCGTTCTGATGACGTGGAAATTGATTATGTCATAACTGTGAAAGGAATCTATATTATCAGTAATAGACTTAAGAAAGAAAAATTTGTTTCATTTGATGTAATCGAGAGCTTTGGCGAAACGAACGTTTTTCGTTTTAAAACGCGAAGGAAAGTTTTTAGTATAAAAGAAAAGAACGAAAAAATCCTATCACAATCAATCAACGATGATTTTTTCAATATTCAAACCACTAAAGGAAATGCTCTACTCCGATCTCAATCAATCATCGATGAATTTATAGAAGTTCCAGCTGAGAAGAAGTTGAAATTAGAAAATATTGAAATTGAAGATAGAAAAGTGAACGAAAATATAGAAGAAACTATAAAATAAAAAAAACATAAATTATTAACAAGTAATTATTTTGATTTCTTTAATTTAATTTGAATAAAAAATGTTAAACCAAGACCAAATATATCAAACGTATTCGAAAAATGACCTGAAGCTAAAACTCCCTTTTGGCTGTATTGTAAGTGGACCCAGTTCAAGTGGAAAAAGCACTTTTCTAAGAAACTTGGTTATTAATGCAAAAGAAATGATTGATCCCGCACCAAAATCAATACTCTATTGTTATGGCGAATTTAATTCACTAATACCCGAACTTCAAAGAGCAGGTGTATCTGTATATTCAGGAGTGCCACCAGAAGATCTAATAAGAAAACAAGGAAAACCATCAATGATAATTCTAGATGATCTTTTATACTCAATTGACGAAAAATATCTTTCCGAACTATTCACAAAAAAATCCCACCACCTTGACTTTGGAATTGTTTTTGTAACACAAAATCTATTCGAAAGGAAAATTAGAGTTGCTCGTCAAAATGCAATGTATATAGTCCTAACAAAAGCTCCTAATAGCGCTTTATCAGTTCGAAATCTTGGTGTACAATTATTTCCAGGAAAATTGTCTTATTTTCTTGATGCATATAGACAGGCAACACATGACAACTATTCATATCTTTTCATAGATCTCCACCCCTCATCAGACATATCACTCCGACTTAGAACAAATATATTTAATACATCACTTGAAAATAAACAGATCGGAGATCAATTTGAAACAACAATATTTTTACCAAAAAATCATTGAAAAATGATAAGTCAAATTGTAAAAAATAATTATCAATTTCTTAAATCATTATCAAAAACCCGCTCATTAAGCAAGAGAAAACGTATTTTAAGATTAGCAACAATAGAACAATTACTTTCAATTGCTGAAATTTGTCTAAATATAGTGAAAAATAGATTTAAACTAACTAAACGCCAAAAGTGTAAATTAATTCCATTTGCAAATTTTGTTCGCCGTATAAGTCGAGTTAGAACAGAAAACGGAGCAAGAAGACTTGTACAAAAAGGAAACGGTCTCCCGCTTGGATTATTTCCTGCATTACTTACACCAATAATTTTAGAGATTGCAAAAAATTTGTCATCGAAATTTACTTAAATATGGCAAATAAATTTATACTCATACCTGAAGATATATATAGAGGACTATTAACACAAACAACTATCGATACGGGAAATATCAATTTGGATCATACACGAAATAATCTAGAAAATATCAAGAGAAAAAATGTCAACACTGAAGTTAAGAATATAAACTATAATCAAGAGTTGCGTAGATACCTACACATGCTAAAAGATCAAGCTCGTACACCAATAGGTGTTGCAGTACGTGAATTAAACAATCCTGCACTTGATCAAATAAAACAGTTACTACCCCAGCTTTCTCATGTTCAAAATGCTCAAAATGACAGTGCAAAAGATTTGGGTTATACGAATAAGATAGCAGAAATTCGAGAAATGGAAGAGGAGACAACTAATGATTCGATGCATACAGCAGACGATGGGACTCCGAAGACATCACTGAGACCAAAATCTAAATTGAATGAAAGGGTAGCAATGATTTATAATTTAATACAGAACAATAATGAGAAATATAATATAAATAAAGATGGTAAAATTCTCAATGAACAAGGAACAAGAGAGATTATTGGAAGTAATGTTCAAAAGTCATTAAATTGCATAATACGATCCAACCTTCCGGGTTATAGATTTAAAGAAGTTTCACCGCCAGGTACTACAATTTTAGAAAAAAAGTTGCAAAACGACCCGTCACTCTGGTCTCTAGTTGAAAACTCCATTACACCTAAAAGAATACATAATACTCAACATAAAGCTACACTTAAAGATAAACTCAGTCAAATTAGAAAATCAAAACACAAGTCGCAACAACTTCCATCTTCATTAGATGAAGGATGGAGACTCCCAGAAGTGTGGAAATGATTTTAGATAACCTATATAATGATCCAGCAAACCCTGCAGGTTTTGCTGGTGTTGAACAATTATGGATAGAGGCAAAAAAGAAAGATAAAAATATTAGTAAAAGAGATGTTATTGCATATTTAGAAGGGCATAGAACATACACGATTCATCGTCCCCGTCGTGTTCATTTTAAAAGATCAAAAACCATACCTGCAGGATATATGACAGATGTTCAATGTGATTTGGCAGATTTTCAAAAACTATCTCGACAAAATCGAGGCTATAATTACGCGCTTATTGCAATAGATGTACTGAGCAAACGAGTATTTGCTGAACCTGTAAAAAGTAAAAAATCCAAGGATATGATTAACGCATTCGAAAATATTTTACAAAGTATGGAAATGTATCCTCACAGAATATTTAGCGACAAAGGTACTGAGTTTACCAGCAAAGATATGATGGAATTTTTCAAGAGGAATGATATTGAAAAATATACGCCCAATGCTTCAACAGTAAAAGCATCTCTTGCTGAACGATGTATTAGAAATATTAAACAACGACTTTATCGTTATATGAGCGAAAAGCATACTTTAAAATGGACAGAAGTTCTACCCAAGATTGTTGATGCAATAAATCACTCAAAAAGCCGAGCAATCGGAGGTCTGAAGCCTGTAGATATCAGCTTTAAAAATGCACGGAAAATAAGAAAAAGAATCTATGGAGAGATAGGAACAAACCCAAATATCAAAAAACCCCGGTTTAAAAAAGATGATTATGTTCGAATGAGTCGCAACAAAAATGTTTTTGAAAAAGGATATCTTCCAAACTACTCAGATGAAATTTTTCAAGTTGATTTGGTTAAGAATAAAGCAACGCCAAACAGATATCGCGTAAAAGATGACAATGGAGAAAAATTTAAAGGCTATTTCTATCCAGAGGAACTAACAAAAGTTAGAAAAGATGAAAATACAAGTTATAGAATTGAGAAGATTATACGTAACAGAAAGAATAAAGATGGAAAGAAAGAATATCTTGTAAAATTTTTTGATTACCCTAACCCAGTATGGATTAATGAATCACAATTTGTATAATATCATTTAACATTTATATCACTTAATAAATAAAAATTTTATATTATTAAAATGGACAACACGTTTTTTGTTGTATTGCCTAGTAATGTCAGTGATTATCCTGATAATAAACCTAATAAATTCCGTTCTCATCTTGCAAGACCCATTCAATTTCAAGGGGGAAATTGGGTCTGTGGTCTCTACAGTATTCAATATCCCCAGTCTTGGGCAGCTACTATTGGCACAGATGAAAAACAATGGATTGATATTTATTATAAGAATGTGAAAGACCCAAAAAGGGTTGGTATTCCCAAGACAACACAAATAACAGCAAAAGGTCTAAGTATTTTCCTTAAACTTGTATTATCAAATAAGAATAAATCTCGTAAAAGGCGTGAAATATTTAACGATTTGTCAGAAGACGAGTTAATTATTGACTCTAATATAAATGTTTTTAGCATCTTATCTAATAAAAGGAGTAAAAGGAATGTTCGTGGAAGAAAACTGGATGCTGATGGAAGAGAATTTAACCCTCAAGTACAAACCCATCAGAAATCTATAGACACATTTTTTGAGCAATTCCCTCACAACTATTGGGATAGTATTCGAGATTTTGAGGATGAATTAGAACAACATATCTTAAATATAGAGAAAGTAACGAAAGAATATAATAATGAAAACGATCCAATAAGAAAAGCAGATTTAAAAGAAGAGCTGGATCATTTGAACTCACTTTCTGAAGGAAAAATGGTATTTATTCGTCTTCTAAGAGAAGAAGCAGATAGGAGAGATGAAATAGATGAAAGTCAAAAAGCAAATGAATTTTTACAAAGGCATCCGGACGATTATCATGAACAATTAGTAATAAGAACAATTGATTTGGTTAAAAGATATTTAGACTTGGAAAAGAAAATTAAAGATAGACAGAATGAGGAAGATGGAAATGTTCGATTAACCTACGAAATTCAGAGTCTTGTTTTTTCTATAAAACGCATGCGAAAAAATTTAGATGTAATAGAAGCAGCAGTAATAGATAAAGATTTAAAAATTAGTAGAGAAGAATTTCATCAAAAAAATTCAAAGACACATGCTGAATTCGTACAAAAATTCTTTGAAGACAACCCACATGATTATTGGAATAAACTTTATAAAAATTTAAATGAACTTCATGAATTGCATAAAAATATTCGTGCAAAGAGAGAAGCGCAGTTAGTCGAAACAAATGAGGTTAAAAAGGCTGCTATTGGAAGTGATATTAAGGAATTAAATAGATTGGCTCACTATAGAAGAACTAGGTTTCAAGCAATAAAGCAGAGGGCAATGTGGATGTATATAAAGCATCAACTTCCTATACCACCAACTGATGAAGAAATTAAGGAGATGCAAAAGATTGATGAAAGAGATAATCCGGAGCATTTAGAACATGCCAGAAAGTTGGATGAGAAAGGGAATCCATTACCACCTCCTCCCTTAGAAATTACAAAAGAAATGGCTGCTGTACTTGATGAAAGAGCTAAATATGTAAAAGAAGAAGAAGATAAGGAATATGAAAAGAAAAAAAAGAAAAAACAGACACAAAATGAACAGATATTGGATTTAGATAATTCACCAGCGATAATACAAGAGGTACAAGAAGAGCAAACTGATAAAGAGGTTGAAAAGATAAATGAACTCATTGAGGAAAAAGAAGATAAATATGAGGATTTGCACGCAGATATTGAATTTGAATATTTGGAGAGTATTGATAGATTTCGAGCTCAATTCAATGATCATGAAATAACATCAATATTAATATCACAGCAACTATGTTATGTGCTTGGATTCCCAATGCGTAAAGTAGTTGATGGACAAATAGGAAAATATGGAATTGATTTGAAAGGTGGTTTTACAAATTTTGCAGTATATTCGAAAGGATTGACTAGTAGTGTCATAATGGGAAATTCAATTAGTTCGTTGTTAAGGATCGTCTCTGTTGAAAATAAATCTGGTGGTATTATTGAAAGAGTCTACGATCACCCTATGTTCATTCCTGTTCTACCAAGAGAAATAAATGAAATAGAGATAGAACTGCGCTGGATGAATGGAAATTTAGTCAAATTTGATCACGGAACGGTAACTGTAACATTAATGTTTAGCAAAGTTTTAAAATTCTAATTATTAATTTTCAAATATTGTTTTTATTCAAAATAAATATTTTTTAATAATATTATTTTTCCTTTAATAAAATTTAATACAATATTAATAATGGTACATATTCCATTTGATACTAGAGAGATTGTATATGATGACCACCATCCATTGATTCAACATGGTGAAGGAATACAGAATGGCGAAACTTATCATTACTTTAAAGGAAACGCACCGTTTCAAAGAGGATATGGGAGACAAATAGGAGGAGGTGTCGGAGATGTTTTGCGCCATATATGGCGTTTCCTTTTACCGTATGCTCGTCGTGCAGGAACAGCTGTAGCAAAGGAAGCCTTAAACACAGGAGGCAGGATACTAGATTCCGTCGAAAATTCTGTTTCTACAGAGAATTCTACACCGTCAAATTTAAAACAAACTATGATAAATGAGGGAAAACGTGGTTTAGATAGATTATTAGAGAAAGGTGGATTGCTAAAACAATTTGGAACAGGTATACGTGACAGAAAAAATGGTATAAAAAGAGCACCGAGAAAAAAATATAATCATTTACCATTTACAACGCAAGATAAAAATCATATATTAGTTGGAAAACTACCACATATAAAACCAAAAAAGAAGCGTACGAAGATTGATACCTTTGGATTATATTAATAAAATGTCTATTCATCATAAAATAGATCGCGACTCTGCAAACGCTATTACAAACGCTCTTTCATTTTTTGAAACTCCCAGCACAAATGTTAGTGTTATTAATTCATCAGTAATCGAACTACTTACACTAAACCCTGTAAATATCACCCCATTTCATTTTAAAATTCATGCAAGTACAAACTATGTAGACTTGGCAAAATGTTATATATTTACTGAATTAAAAATTAAGAAAGAAGATAAAGATGGAAGACTAGTTAACTTAGAAAAAACAGACAACGTTGCTTGTTGTCAACTCATTGGTCATACGATATGGAAAAATTGTCGAGTGAGTATCAATGGAACACAAATATTTGAAGGAAATTCGTTAATGGCATACAAGAGTATTTTCGATTATGAGCTGACATACCCACAGAACGTAAAGAATTCCTATTTGTCAGCAGCTGGATATTACGATGATGGTGATCTTGGGCTCAATGGAGTTGGGTTCGAGAATAGAAGACTCTTATTTGCACCATCAGCTGATGGCACTCAAAAAACAGCACAATTTATTGCCAAACTAGATGTTGACATATGCAATCAACCCAGATATCTAGTAAATCAATGTGAAGTAGATATTGAACTCTTGCCTAACGACTCAAACTTCTTAATTGTTGCACCTAATAATACTAATAGAACAAAATATCATCTTGAAGTAGTTGGTTGTAGGCTTTATGTTAAGAAGATTGAGCTTATGGACAGCCTTGCCTTCGACATATCTAAAAAACTAGAGATAAAACCTGCAAGATATCCTATGCGAAAGACGTCAATAAAATCATTATTTATAAGCGAGAATAGAACTGAATTCAATGCGAATCTATGGGCAGATCAAGTGCCGAGAAGAATTGTTTTAGGGATGGTAAAAAATTCTGATTTTGTTGGCTCACAGGAATCTAATCCTTTCAACTTTCAACCTTTTGATTTGAGAGATATTTCGATAACTGCAGGTGGAGTTAATATTCCTGCAGCTCCATACTCATTAGATTTTCCTAAAGGAAAATATGCAAGAATATTTCATGACATGCATGAAGCTATTGGATACGCAGGAACATTGGAAAGTAATGGGATTTCGATGCAGCGTTTTTCAATAGGAGGATTCTGTATACTAGTTTTCAATTTGACAAATAGTCAAGAAGACAATGGGCCTGAAACTTTTGATCTAATAAAGAACGGAACCACAAGTGTAAAACTCAGTTTTAATAATCCAGTACCAGAGGGAGGAATTGTACTCATAGCTATGGGAGAGGTGGACTCTTTATTGATGCTTGACAGGAATCGGACTGTCACAAATGATATAACAGTATAAAATAAAAGATTATTTAAAATTAATTCATTCAAAAAATTCTAATATGTATTCACTATTTTTTTATATTTTAATATTGTTATTAATAAAAAATTTTAATTTGTCTCTTTGTGATATTATACCAAATACATTCGATTTAACATATGATTATGACAATCCTGGAAAATATTTAGAAAAAATGTTTGGGACCAAGTTAGTTAACACAGAAGAGAATGAGGAAGATCTTCCAGAATATAAAACTTACTTAAAAAATCTCGAAAATATGAAAAATGAGAGTATATCTGCTCCAAGACAATATCGAAGACATACTGTAAATAGAGAATTTCAACCCTTTCCATGTAAGGAAATAAAGTCAGATTCTGGTAGTTACAATTTTTACTGTATTGCGTTATTTATATTATGGTTTATGCTCGTATCGTCTGCATTATTGTATCAGCTAAGATCAATCTTTAATTTGGGAAATAAAATTACTAGGAGGGCAAGCACACAGAATTATCAACAAGGAATTCCATTAAAAGAAATATTTGTTGACAATGGACACAATTCAAATTGAAAATATTTTATCACAAAATATCATTACACGACGTTACTTTATTGGATGTTATGCTGCAGATAAACTTCCTCACGAAATCATAAATTTTCCTGCTTCAATGGTGGTAAATCTAGATAAATCTTCAAAAGAAGGATCACATTGGATAGGGATGTTCATAACAAATAAGAATACAATTTATATTCTCGATTCACTTCTAATCCCTACTTTACCCGAACCTATAAACAATTTTATATCAAAATTCTCAAAACAAATAAAAAACAAATATATTTTACAAAATATATTATCAAAAGAATGTGGTCACCATTGTATTGTATTTTTATATTTTATTTCTCTCGGTTACCCGTTTGAAAAGTATCTCTCACTAGTAAAGACATATTCTAATCCAGATGAATTTGTAAAAATTTTTATGAATAAACTAATTAAATAGCACATAATTATTAAGAAACAAACATATTTTTTAAATATTATGTATACATTCTTTTATTTAACTAATATGAATGTTTGTATCCAAAAAAATTTGTTATTGTAAATAAATTTATACAATGTGAATGTTCAATTAAATTATTGATATTTATGTCTTGTACCAGGAAATGCTTGTTTATAATTTTTAACATAATCTTTGTGTGTTAGTTTTATAATTTATGAGTATAAATACACAAGTTTCTTGTATCATCAATTCATTCTTCAGAAATTTTATTAATTCAAAATGTCTCATTCAAATAGTCCAAACGAACAAAAAGATATTGAAATTATTGATAGTATTGAAGAATCGTCAAATATCGTTAAAAAGGGGACAACAGATGTCTGGTTGAGTAAAAAGTCAGAAAAAATTATTAGTAAGAAAATGCCTCCAAAAGCTTCGGCAAATAATAAAACTCTTTGGAAACTTGTTAGAATGAAATATATACCTAGATTAGAATTTCGTTTGTGCAAAAATTGTTCAAATATATTGTTCCATAGTACTAGTCGGATAATTGAACGTCATGATGGTGGTGTTAAAATTTCATTCGAACTCTGCAAAACCTGTGTTGATCTTAATATGCATGTTAAAGACGTATTATGTGATTGGAACGTGAATAAACCAATAGAAAAACAAATGGTTCCAAAAGATGATGAGATCAGACTTTGAATTGATCACATAAAAACAATAATTATTAATAAAATATAATTTTAATCGTATTATTTAATTAATTCTAAATAATTGATCAAATTAAAATTTTAAATTAAAATGTCTTTTACTAAACTTTTATTAACATAATTTATTGTTCCCTTATACTTCATTACTCTTGATTACCTTTTGAAAAATATCTCTCACTCCTAAAAACATATTATAATCCAGATGAATTTGTAAAAATTTTTATGAATAAACTAATTAAAACGTATATAATTATTAAGAAAAATAAGCAGATTTTTCGAAAATATTAATGTAAAGAAGTATCACTTTTTAGGGGCAAAATGGTATAATTAAGAGATGGAAGAGAAAATTTTGAAATTATTAATAAATAGAAAATATAAATTTATTTTGAGAATTATAATTAAGAAATACGAAATAATATTTTGAAAATATTAATGTAAAAAAGTATCAGTTTTAAGGGGTAAAAACGCATAATTAGTGATAAAAAGATATAATTTATAAAATATTTAAGGAAAGAAAAGATGAAATTTGTTAATTTATGACGTTTTTGCGAAAAAATAGATAAAATAACGATGCACATGTATTTTATATATGCGTGAAAAATCACCATCCATGCATGTAATCAAAGTCATCTACTGATTGGCTAAATTTCCGTCCCCCATAACATAAGTTATCTTCGTAATCGGAAGGAGGTACCGGCATTGTTACATCAAAATCCTTTTCAGATTGTTCAGAAGTCGATTGAATTGTTTTATCAATAAAAATATTTGCCATACAACCTGATAAATGTTCGTCCTCAACTATTTCTAATAATTCCAACGGATAGTATCTGTTTTCATGGGTTTGACGCTGAACTACGCACAAGTGATATGGATGAATAAGTCTTATACGATGGCGTGCATAAAAATGTGCTGCAACGTTGATATTAAATGGATACGAGAGTCGCCCATAAGCGAGAATGTTGTTTGCACTATTCCGACTCAAATCGTCAAAAAATATAGTTTTGCTCATTCCATTATTATCCAAATAAGTTGTTTTCAATTTCTTTCCTTTAAATTGTTTTAAAATTTTGTCTCGGTTTGTAGGATGAATTAGCTGATAGCGTAGCGAAGACACACTACATTTTAAAATTCTAGCGCATTCATCAATCAGGAGAACCATTTTATTAAATAGAATAATTGATCAAATATTGATTTGATCAATATTTGATTTTTTTTTAAAATGATTTGCAAAAATGAAAGGATTCAACACTTATCAATATTTATTTTTTGAAAGAATTTTGTCTAAGATGTCTGATATCGGAGGTTCCTTTAAAAATCTCCATCGTGAGAACATTATATAATCTGTTCCGTTGTATTTTCCTCTTTTAAATTTTTCGTCATAAAGATCCCATCGCAATATGTGCTTTTGAAAGTTATTATTTGGTTTATTTAATACTAATATGTCCTTAAATAATATTCTAGGAGGTGGAGGTGTTCTTCGAAAAGGTGTTATTCTGTAGTCTACTCTTTTCCATGGTTTTAAGTCCGAATCATCAAGCGCTGAAGAAATTGTTATTAATAAAAATATTAAGATCATTTTATTGATAAGCTTTTAAATTTTATATCCAAAATCTACAATTTGATAATTAGAAACAACCACTCCTTTTAATATAAGTGGTTTAAATGTTTTATGATAGGGTGTGGTACAAATAATGCCTTTTTTTAAATTGGGACGGATAAAATTAGGATATTCTAATACTATTATATCTTCATTTTCTTCTTCTTCTTCTTTATCTTCTATTTTTCCAAACTCTAGTACACTATCCTTGAAGCTTTTGTAATGTAGCTTCTTACAAATGTCTGCGTTTAGCGTTATTCCTCTTACTTTTAACGTAGTTTTTTCTTCGCCTGTCTCATTATTTACCATTCGAAGTCCATATGCTTTACAAGCTGCAGATACAAATTCTTTAATTGAATATTCAGCATATTCTTTAGCCAAATCACCCAAATATGGTCCTGCAGTTAAAGGACTTCCTTTACATATTGGATAAGAAAACAAAACACTGTCAGTATCACCATAAAGCAATGAACATCCTGGCGAGTTACATATTTTTTGCATTGCCCTTAACAAATGGATTCTTGCCATTGATGTCGTCCATAACGATATCACAATATTCGAAGTCCCATGTTCTTCAATAAATTCATCCTTTACTTCATAATTTATCAAAATTGCGTCTTCTGTTAATTTATCAATTGAACTTACTTCAATCGATTTATTTTCTAAATAGTCTCGCAACTCTGCTGGTGAATCCGTGATGTGACTTTTAGTCAGTGTATTTCTCAGACTGAAGCGTCCCCATAGTGAATTAAGCATTAATTTTGAAATGTACCTCATTGCCTTATCCGGCAACATCTTTTCCCTTTCAAGAATTATTCCAAATCTATCTTTACACTCTTGTATAAATTTATCTTCTTTTTCAGGAGTATCAATTTCATTAGGAAAACCACTTGCATGAATCTTCATACTCATAAATTCAGCTACATATTTTTTAAATAATTCATCGTCCCATTTTTCATAATGAAGTGCACGATAATATCGTGTTACTCTATATCCACTTTTTAATGCTTCCGAAAGTTCTATTGAGGTACATGTTGAAACCCATCCTCTTTCTTGATCACCATGTGGGCAATTGTAGTTTGGATTCTTTTCTCCTTTTGGATAATTAATGCAACATTTTCGACAAAGTGGAAAAAGAAGTCGATCATCAAATTTCACTGGCATTACTGGAACATAAATTTTTTGTGGTGGTATTAAAAATACTTTTAGAATTCCCTTTATTGGAATTTGCTTTTCTGATGTCCAATTTACACACTGTTCTTTTTGAGGAATTATTATGACATTTGGGTGTCCAATTGGAAATGATGTTGTCGCAATTGTTGAAGGGTAGAGAGAATTGAAGTCAAGATATGAAATGTTATGTTGTTCATCTGCTTCATAATGTAGACGAATTGGTCCAGTTCTACCACCAAAGAAACAATCACGTAATTTGATTGGACCCTTGTCAAGATAATTTTCAAAACTTTTTCTCATTTTCTGTTCTTCCTTAGCTGTCCTTTTATTTCACATTCCCAAATTAAATCAACCTGTCGAATGTTCTTACGAAGAATTTCAAGTCTAGCGTTATCTTCTTTTCGAACAACACCAACCGTTTTTCCATTAGGCAAAACAAAATCAAGATTATTTCCATAATGTTTTGGACATGCATGCCATACACACCCATTAACTTCAATTGCTTTATCTTCTGCCTTAATATAACCATCAACTTTGTATTTGCCTTCCACTTTATATTCACCATTTTTCGAATGAGCAGTTTGTATTTCGACGTTGTAATTTTCTGAATACCAGTCAAGATATTTCATTGCAATTTCACTTTGTGTATCGCAGGTATCATATCCTTTTTCTGGAACAATTGCCAAGTGTTCTTCTTTCAGATGGTTTAGACGGAAATGTTTCATGCATGCAGATGCAATTGTCATTGCATCCTTAAGAATGTCAATACCATATGAATTTTTATGTTTTGGTTGACTTATTATCAAAAATTTCTGCCTGAAAGCCAAAAGCGCTTCAGTTAGAATTTGTACGTCATTCATGCAATATTCAGCTAATGCTTCGTTTAAGTTGAACGAATTATTCTTTTCTTCGGAGTACCATTTATCAAATATTCTTTGCTTTTCAGGCAACATTCCTCCATAAAGATAATCTGATTTTGGTGGAAGTCGTTCTAATGTGATATCATAATTGCTTGGGTTATTCGCCAAATGTGGAAAAAATTGCTTCTCTTGTATTTTTAGATCAAATGCTCCAACAAGTTGACCCAAAGCAACTGGACAAATATTATACGAGTCTCTGAATATTACTTCATTACATTTATTATTCTTAGGTACTTTTAATTCGTAGAGTTTATTTCCTCTTCTAATCATAGAAGGTACTATTCCTCTTATGAATATTTCTCTAAATGTCATTACCATATCATATCTTCCACCAAAGTGAGAGAATGCAATGGATACAAATTTTCCATCAAGTTCAAATAGAAGCCAATTAACAAATTCATGCAATGGATCATCAGAAATTCTTTGTTCATCCACTAAAGTTTGTTCATACGGACGATGTGAGAAAGTGATGTTTCTATTTTTACCGCAAATTTTACAAAAATTTCCATGACGATGTAGGAAATTTCTCCAAAGTCTCATCCTCCATACATGAGGTACATGTTATTGTAGCTGCAATGAAATTTACTTGATGAAGTCTGTGATCCTGACGTTCAGGAAGTCTTGTGTGTTGTGTAGACTCAAAATCAAATGTTATCAATCGGTATGGTGTGGGTTTCTTTTGTTCAAGTGGACGAATAAAACATCCTCTTTCTGATGAATGATACTGTAAACATTTTAAACACCATTTCTGACCACAAATATGTTTTTTCTCTGGGTTTCTTCTGTGATCTCTAGTGTTCCAAATGACTCCACACCTTTCACATTGCTTTGATCTTCTACATTGATTGCTTGACTTGTGATAATCGAAACAATCACTATTTGTAAAGGTTTTTCCGCAATCATCACATTCTACGTTAAAGTCCTCTGTAGATGGGCAGGGTCTTTGAATCCCAACTCGACCACAAAGTCGACAACGGGATTTACAGTTTCCAGAATGCTCATTTGCTTTTCTGTATTTCTTCTTACAGGTGTAACAATATTGCATATGTGTTCCAAATTGTGCACCTACAGTTCTAATTCCGTCAAAATGACCATTTGAGTGATATATTGGTATGGGTGTATTAAAATCATCTGGGCCATATTCATATTTTAATCTATCTTCAGATTTATCACCAAATATAAAAACCTTAAATTTATATTTGTCCGAATTTTTATTCCAATAATTTACAATTGTTGGTACATATTCATTTGCATCGTATATATTTTCATTCAAAGGAATATTTGCTTCTATCATTAGATCGATAATATCAGAACTTTGTTTATCTAATTGTTGTCTATGATACTTTCCAAAATTTCTTTTATGTCCTAGTTCATCTATAACATATTTTCTTGTTAATTCAAGAGCATAAAATAGACAATAGTTGTCATTAGTGTTTCTTATTTTAATAATCCAACTTTCTTCTTTATTTTGTGAAACAGAAGCCGAATCTGAAAATGCCTTTCCTTTTATTGATTTTTGCTTTGGAAGTGATGAAACATCAAGTGAATGTATTGAAACAGTAAATGGTTCACCTAGGATTGATCCTCGTTCAGCTTTAGATTGTGATACAAGTAAAAAACGTTGAAGTATATTTTCAATAGTATCATCATTTAATTTGCGTACAGGTATCCAAATATCGTTGTCTAAGATCGGTGATGATATTGTTGCACCAAGATGATCGACAAAAATTTCTTGGTTGCGTGCATCGGTAATTGCTTGTTGAACACAATCGTGTAAAACAATACGGAGAAGGTTTTCAGGATTAGTAGGGATTAGCTTTATAGAAAACTTTGAAACCAATTTATTCAATTTGAATTTTCTACAATAAGACTTAATTGAATCAATTTTTTCAACATAATTATCTAGTTTTTCATCTTTTTTCCAAGTGTCATTTTCTTCATTATTTAAATCTAATATATTTTCAATAAAAAATTTTGGTTTTTTAGGAGGGTTTGACATTATATTTTAAAATGATAGATTAGTGAAATTTTCGAATCTTTTATATCTTATTTATAATCATTGACCATTATTAAGCAAATACTATATATGATATTGTTTTGATCATCAGAAAAATATTCTTTGAATAGAAATTAAAACAAAAATTCGTATTTTTCCAAAAAATTATAAAAATTTTTGAATTAATAGCCTTTTTTGACCTACTTTTTAATAATAATTTGAATACTTGTTTATTAATTTAAAAAACATTCTAGGTTAAAAATAAGAAAAATTATGTGTATATTGGTATTTTCTCTTTGGTACGGCGAGATCGTCGTACCAAAGAGGTATAAACACGTTTACATAATGAACATTTCAATAAATCATTCATATTTAAATGTGGTAAAAACTTTATTATATCTTTTACACTCATTAGATCAAATCCTGGTATCCAGTCACATCTTTTTTTGACTAGTTCCATTTTAGCCAATTTTTCCAGAATATCATTTTCTACACAATTTGAACAAACAGAAACACAACCGCATGTATTAGGCTTCCAATTGACACAGACCTCAGTATTATCACTCTGACAAAGAACGCATACATCGGAAAATTTTAAATTTTCAGATGAAAAAACTTTTTTTTTCCGGTAGTGGAATTTGTCTAATATCTTCTATTTGATAATTCACGGGAGGTGGTACGTTTGGATCAAAAAACTCATGCGGCACACTGATTTGCTGCCAACCACCAGCTAAATATATAAAGATATTCAAAATGGTTCTATTAAATTTATGTATCTTATTAGTTTACTAAGAGCTATTACACTCTATCCAATGAATTTTTCCACAAAATGTATATAAGACTTACATTACTAAAAACGTTAATTATGGTCTCTTTTTCTGAAAATCTAAAATTTCTGAAAATTAAAAATTTTTATATTTTCTTGGGCAAGTATAGGAGATAATGGTTAGGAGATTTAGTTAGCTAGTTATTTTTATATTTAAAATTACTTGGAAGCCAATAATGATGTGTTACATATGGATAAACAGGTGGAGTTTGCTCTGCTGAGAAATAAATTGGCCTCATATTTGGAGTTAAAACTCCATTATCATGCTCAGCATTATCGTATGGAGAATATAACGAGCTTTGATAATTTGATGAGTTTTGATTATGATGAAGATCTTACAAAGAGATTAATAATGTAAAGCATATAGCTATTAATTTCCTAAGGCTGAGCAGTAGGCGGCGTGGTGTAATGGATAACACATCAGTCCGGTCTACTGAAGATGCTGGTTCGCTCCCAGCCGCCGAATAACCTATTGCACTAGCTAAAGGAGAGAAATAGCTATAGCCCATCTGCTTTACTATAATTTTATTTAAAAGAAAATTATATCCGTAGGATATCAAATTTCTTAAATTTAGAAATTAATAAACCTATCTCTTCCACCTCGTCGATAATTATTTCATTATTCCAATAATTTGCCGCCATTTTTAATTAATTTTTAGAATTTTATTTTTTGAAAAATACTATATAAATTAGGATCTGATAATAAGTTGGTTTTGATTGGAAACTTGGATATTATATAGGTTTAGTTTTACATAATCATTGATATCTTATTCTTTACATTTCAATAACAAACACATTTTCTTTTCCCAAAATGTTTTTATATTTGCCATAATCATTGAAAATTAATTACATTTCTTCTCATTTTTAGTTTATTTATAAAAATAAGCTTTATTACATTAATTCCGAGCATTGAGTTTTTTACTCATTTTTGAAGAATTTGATTCCATCAAAATACATTTTATTACCGTAAAGTAAATAAAAATACCAGCTCTCTTCTATTTCCTTTCAGTCTCCGATTTTGTTTTCCGATTTTTGTCCAGTCTTGTTTTATTTTTCCAGTTACTTCTCCAATTTTTTATATTTAGTGAATAAAATAATTTTTTACATTTCTTTATTAATTATTCAAAAATATAGTATATTAAAATTTAGAATATAAAATTATATAAATTTAAATAAAAAATATTTTAATTGGTCAAATTTTAACATGCCAGATTCATCAGATTCTCCTCAATATTCGCCATACTTCAATTATATCTATGTGGAATGATAGAATTATTGAAATGAATAACCGAAATAAATTAGTACATGGAATTACCGATATATGTAATGAATTGGCAATCACATTTATAAAAAACGAGTAGGCATTTATGAGTTTTTAAAATATTATGATAATAATTTCATTAAATTAAATCAGGGCTCCGATTCATACTTTTTTAATGAGCGATTTGGGGTGGGAGCGATTTGGAGCGATTTGGGGTGTGAGCGATTTGGAGCGATTTGGGGGTGGAGCGATTTGGGGTGGGAGCGATTTGGGGTGTGAGCGATTTGGAGCGATTTGGGGGTGGAGCGATTTGGGGTGGGAGCGATTTGGGGTGGGAGCGATTTGGGTTTAATTATGTATTGCGCAAGATTTGGTTTTAAGAAAGAGGGAGCGATTTGGTTTTAAAATTAAAAGTAACGATTTGGTTTTAAATAGTTAATTAATTAATTGCAGGGATTTGGTTTTAATTATTACTTAAAATTTGAGAGCGATTTGGTTTTAATAATTTAAGGAGCGATTTGGGATTGGACAATTTGGGGTAGGAGCGATTTGGGGTTGGAGCGATTTGGAGCGATTTGGAGTGGGGTAACTACTTTTGTATTAAAAAATAAAAGGGCATTTACAAACATGATGCAATATGCTAAAAATATACAATTGATATTAAAATAGCACATGTAAAAATATTGACAATTCTTTTTTATGTCTTTCCGACAATTAAAAAAATTTTTATTAGCTGCGCAAACACTACTTATTTACCTTTATGTATTTTTCTTATTAATTTTTTCCTTTTCTCAATTAAGGACAGGCATGTTTACAATTATTAAGCAGGTAAATTAAACTGGATTTATTGTACATACTTTTATCTGTTTTAATAATAAATACAGACGACCAGGGATGTGCGTCATGGCGTTTTGGCGTGACGTTTTGGCGTTTTGGCGTGATTTTTGGCCGATTTTGGCGTGCTGGCGTTTGGCGTGATTTTCAGTTTTTGGCGCGCCAAAACGCCAAAATTATACACCCCTAAAGATGGAAATTTTCCAAATAAATGGGGGAAGTGTTTTCAAAAAAAAATGAAATTTTTTTGCCCACAGCCTTCCAAAATTTTCAAAATTTGCGCCTGCGGCGCACAAAAAAGGAAGAAGTCTACTTATCAGCTTTCAAAAAATCACGAAATTTTCGCCTGTGGCACTAATAGAAGGATCTTAATGCACTGTTCTTCAATCCTCCAATATCCATCAAATCCTATTAATCTACCTAAGTCCACTACTGCCTCCTTAATCCTTTATAAGTCCCTTACTTCGGGAGGTTAAAGAGGATATCTGGTTGAATAAAATTTTTGGCGTTTTGGCGTTTGGCGTTTGGCGTTTTGGCGTCGTTTTTTGCCGATTTTGGCGTTCTGGCGTTTGGCGTGATTTGAAAATTTGAAAAATTGGCGTTTGGCGTTTGGCGCGCCACGCGAAAATTCTGGCGCACATCCCTGCAGACGACACTATTTTCAAAAATTTTAGTTGGCCATTAAGATAGGGAGGAATGTGCTGCCTAAACGATACCCTCTATTTAAGACTCCCTATATTATAAGATAATTTTTTAGCAAGTTTGTATCTTACAATGAGTTCCGAATATGTTTTAGAGGTTATTATAATCTAAAAATACCTAAACTCCCAATTAATTTTAAGTTTTTTGCTAAGCTTGATAAAACCTATAAATCGAAATTAACTGTGATACATAAAACAATAATAAATAAAATAATAAATCAACTAAAATTAAATAACTTTTCTACAAGATTTGTTTTAATTTAAGTTGCTATAATTGTTTAAATTATTTTAATTAAATTTAAAATTTTAAAATCACATTGTAGAATCGATATTGACGTTGTCAAGAGTTAAATCAATATCCTTTCCCTCTAACGAGGAACTTCCCTTATGCCTGGCAATTTCCAATGGCATTTTTTAATTTAAAAATTTTATTAAAGAAATAGCTAGTTTTTTTTTCTCTATAAAATATTTATAATAGAATTTAAATAATTAAAATTTATTATTTATTAATAAAAAGACAAGTAAGGATAACGGTCTCGCAAAAAAGACAGAGATTCTAGTCTGTTTTGATATGTTAAATAATCAGACACAAACGGTTAACCGACTGAAACCTAAAACCAGTAATTGATCAGGTAACCGGAACATGATCAGTGGAAAAACGTTGACTAAAATCACACGGGTTCAGCTTCAAAAAATCCTAAAATTTAATTTTAGTAAATTTTATTCCTAAAAATTTAAGCAAAATATCTTAGTGTTGTTTAATTTTTATAATAACTTTCGATAAGTTTATTTTGTCTATTGTCTAGTTATGAAACCAATGAAAAGTTTAAGAATCCAATGAAAAATTATGAGTCGATTCAAGATTCTCTAAACCAATTTTAAAAAATAGGGCTAACTTAGTATAAAACTGTAAACTCAAACAGGGAACTGGATGCGCATTCTTCTAATATCTATCTAGATATTAGAAGAAGACCGAACCCGGGACGAGAAATTAAGACCTGAAAAACAAATCTCGGATTGCGACACGAGATCGGCAATTTTTTCTGAAAATTGGGTAAAAATCCAGACTTTTTTGAAAAAATTTTTTAACATTTCATGATTATTACAATTAAAAATTGAGATATTACTCCATGTCAGCGAGTGCTGATTTGATATAAGATTAATGATAGATAATGATTTGGCGGGATATCGGCGATACAGGGAGATTTGGAAGAATTAAGGGGATTTAAGTATCTACTTTGTGATTACGGGGAATACCAGAAGAGTTACGGAGGTGTTGGAGGATTAAGAGGACTTTGAGGGATACCGGGATATCTGGGACCCAGAACTGGCTTTATTATTTTTATTTATGGCCTTATTATAGAGAATATGAGATTTTGAAAATTTTGGAAGATAGTAGGCAAAAAAATTTCTTTTTTTTCTATCATCCCTCTCATTTATTAAAAATTTTTTTTTCACTTTTTTAGTTTTGGTAATACATATTTAAATATAAATTTACGAGTATAAAATTAAAAGGCGTTTCGGTTCGGTTTGATACCAACAACCCTACTTATAACTAGAGTTCAGCGGGATCGGGATCCCGGTCGGGATCGGGCGGGATTATCCCGGGTTTTTCGAATCCCGATCCCGATTTTTCTGATCCCGGTCCCGAAATAAATATCCCGATCCCGGTCATTCTCAATCCCGAGCCGGGATCCGGGATCGGGATCGGGATGTGCATCAGATCCCGATGCAAATCCCGACTTTACAAATTGATTAGAAGTCTGTGAAATAAAGTTAACAAAAGAGGGGAGGCATGAAAGTAAGAAAAATTTTCGCCTGCGGCGCAGAAAATAAAAAAAATTTGGCATGTTGACATCCAAAATCTCAAAATTTTCGTCTGCGGCGCCGCAAAAATGAACAAAGCTGTCTTTACAACTTTAATGAAATATTGAGTGATTTGGTGTGATATCGAGGGATCAAGAGGGATTGAGAGGAGTATCGGTGGATTTACAGGGATTGAGTTAGATTTGAAGAGAAATCGAGGGCTTAAGAGATATTGCTAAATGAATATATCACTTAATACCTTAATGTCAGTTCTTAATCGTCTACGTTTTAGCGTAACGCACTTAATCGTTAGACTTGAATTAGACTTGAATGCCCTTGGCCTTCCAAAATTAAAAAATGTTGCCTGCGACGCTTAAAAGGGAGGAAATTTGGCACCTTGGCCTTCCAAATTTTTCAAAATTTTAGCCTACGGCGCTTAAAATAGAAGCCCAATCCCATTTATCCCCCCCCCCATTACCTTATCTCCTCTAATCCCCTAAATTATCTCCCTTAATCCCCTTATCTCCCCATAATCCCCAACCGGAAAGTAAATTATGTGTTTATGAGACTTAAACTCTATATTTCAGCACCGCAGCGGCAATTTTAGAATTATACTGAGTCGTATGTGAAGAAAATAAAAATTTTTAAAAAAATTTTTAGTAAATCCCGATCCCGATTTTTTAATCCCGGTCCCGATTCGGGATCAGGATCGGGATCTCCAGTCCAAATCCCGATCCCGATTTCGGCTAATCCAGATCCCGTGTCGGGATCCGGGATCGGGATCGGGATGACTATTCCTAAATCCCGATCCCGGGTTTTTCTCTAAATCCCGATACCGCTGACTGTTAATAATCAGTTTTGTTCCCTACTAGTAGTTAACCCCCCCTCCGTGTCGCGGGGGCAGAAGGGGCTGTCAGTTAATCAATCAAAATTAAAAGGTGTTAAATCATTTCACTCCCGACCCCTCCCCACCAACCAAAAGGTTTTGAGACTCTATTTCCCCACCCACCCCTCTCTAATAAAAGGTACCCATCCCAAACTTAAAGCTGCTGGAGCTTTTCCCTCTTCTTTACTCTTCACAACCAAACCAAAACCTATTGGGTTTTGGTTTGGTTGTGACTCACTCATGCAAATTTCCTTTGTCTGCTGCGACTTTCTTTTCTTCTTTTTATATCCTTTTGCCTCCAAATCCTTTTCTCATCAAAATATAATCCTTTTATTATATTGCATTGTTTTTAATAGTTTATTTTCCACAAAATTTTTCTTTATTTTGCCGATATATTTTTCTTTTTGAATAATATTTTTCCTCCTACACTTCTCTTTTTCATTTCATGATATGTCTATTTTATATAAAATAGGCAAATTCTATTATTTTTAATGTTTTTTATTAAAAATTTAATTTATTTTTAATTTAATTATTTTCTAGTAATTTAAATAATTTTAATAATTTATTTTTATATATTTAATATCTAGTCATAGGGTGGGTTGAAAAAGTCCGGTCGGGTTTCCAAAATTTTCTTCGGGTCGGGTCTTCAAAATTTTCTAGTCTTATAGTTGTTTTTTAAAATATTTTTAATTGTATTAGTTCCCCTATTTTCTATATTTGCCATAATTTTTACCTCTATTATTTTCTTTACTTTCTTTAGATTTTGTTCCTATTTTGAGAAATTATTTTTTAAATTATTATGATTTATTTTTTTGTTTCTTCGGGGTTAAAAAATACTGAAAAAGTAGTATGGTCGGGTTTCGATTTGAGAAAAAGTTGAATTTTTATTTATTTAGAGGGATATGGGGTGTTAAAGTGAAAATATTAAAAAATTAAGGGAAGGAAGACATAGTTTTTAGGGGGAAATTTACATAATTAGTGAGACAAAGTAGTAGATTTCAGAATTTAAGAAAAGGTGTTGCACTTTTTAGGGGTAAAATTACAAAATTAAGGAAAAGAAGATGAAATTGTCAATTTTCATCAATTTTCAGTGCACACGCGTGTGTATGGGGGTGCGTGTGTTTTAGGTGCGCGTGTTTCAAGGGTGCGCGTGTTTTACCATTCATCCTGGCTAAGGTCTCCCCTATATATTTCCATTTCGTCTTCAAATTCTTTGTCCATAAATATTTCAGGACTATCTGGAGGAGAAAATTTTGCCTTATCTGAAAATTCCGAAGACAAACTTGGGAGTTTCTCTATCTCATCATCAACAAATTCTAGTAGTTCAATAGGATAAAAACGATCCTTAGCCCAAGGTCGATGCTCGATTACGCAATTTAGGTACGGGTTCTTAAGTTGTATACGATGTCTAGTGTAGAAATGTTGCGCTATACTAATATTATAGGGACGTCTTAGGCGTCCATAGGCGCGAATTCTATTTGCGCCTTTTCGTGTAAGACCTCCAAATCGAAAGGTCTTTCTTTCAAAGTCCTTATTTAAGTAAGTTGTGCGGACTTTACGATCCAAAAATTTTGTTAGCACACAAACTCTTGTTTGAGGATTATCTAAATGTCCGGCTAGGCTTCGGACGGAACAGTCTAGAAAGCGTGCAATTTCCTCGATAACAAGAACCATTTTTGAAGAATGAATATTTTGGTAAAAATTCTGTCCTTTTATACACACATGTCGGTCACTCGACAATTCTTTGTAACACAATCCTCACATAAATCAAACTTTACAGTGACCCCATTCTCATATCTCACTAATTTATCTTCCGAATGGAATAGTTTTTCCCTACATTCTTTGCAAAAATAAAACTGAAGTACATATTTTGGTTTGGTAAGCTTCCATAAATTTTTGTCAAAGACAAAATAAGCGGGTTTACGAGAATTTTCCTCAGACATTATAAATGCCTGAATGTATGAATTCGACGACTATTTATACTCGTCCTCTGACAGAAACTAATTAATCATTTTATTTACAATGTTTTGCACAAATATATCATCTTGTCTAACATTTTAAGATATTGGGTGAAAGTATAGCCTTTCGAAAGAAAATAAATAAAAGAAATACAATGATGAGCACAACAATCGGAAGTGAAAGACTGGTATCCTTTTAAATTCCTAACAACAACAGAGAAACCTTTTAAAAATGAATCAATAATGCATATGCTTGTGGGTAAATTTAAACTATCAAAGTAGACTACTTGTCCACTTGTTTGTACATAAATTGAAATCCAGTGGGAACCTTGATATCCTTGGGGGTCCAAGTTTACAACTAAAACTTTCCCTACCAAAGGCTGGGGTAAATTGTTACACGGGAAGCATCCTTGGAATAGGTGGTTGGTTAGTGGGTTTGACCTCAATATTGCTGTTATCTGGGTGTTGTACATTATTTTTATAAGTTTTTAGCCAAAAAATTGAGCGAAGTTGATAAATGATTAAACTTGCTATAAGCATAATATATAGGCAAATCAGACCCCAACAAAACACATGTCCATATATATCCCTGGGGGTTTCATTACAGAGCGAAGGAAGGTTTTCAAAAGGGAAGGTGGCAAAGTTAGGTGAAGGGGCTGATACTCGATGCATAAAAATTCTTTTATGCAAATTTTAAATATTACGAAATATTTTGAGCTTTTTCCTTTTTAAAATACTTTTCAACATTACTCCATTTGCTCGCGCTCTTTATTTTCCTGAAATTCCTTTGTTTCCCCTTTTTATGCAAATTTCTTCTCTTCCCGACTGGAAATAAAAGGAAAATGGAAAGAAATTCCTATTCTGACAAACATTAATCATTTTGGGATCCTTAAAAGTAGAGGATTTTGCATTTCCTTCTTCATTCTTGAAAATTTCTTGGAAACTTGCTAATTTGAATTACTCTTATATTTTTGACTCTATTTTTATTATATTATTGAACAATGACTCCTCCACCTTCGAAGAAGTCAAAGAATTTCATGATCAACAGTCTACTTGATCTACAATCAGGAGGAGGTGATTTTTTAAAACTTTTGGGGGAAGAAACCAAAATTACCCGAAAATTTAACCTTACAAAACTTTCTACTAAATTTTTAATAACTGGTCTACCCGATCAACCAGAGGGATTGCTAAGGGATCTATTTCAAAAATGTATTGATCAGACACTAGAAACCAGCCGGGATAACCAACTTGACCCTGATCAACTTGGCTGTACCATTAGCAGTCAACTGCTGGAATCTGACGTTTGGATCCCAATCCGTGAAATTACTCCCAACACGGTGGATTCAATTCTTAATCAATTCCTAAAAGTTGCCCAATCCAAGAAACAGGATAATGGAATGCTCTGGGGTGAAAATTTTTCAGTTTCAGTTACGTGTATCGACAAAAAGAATCTCCAAACTACACGTAACATCAATGGAAGTGGTGGCAAGACTCGTCGGATCAGCGACAAGAATCTCATCAAAATTCATAATTCCGACTACTATTGTTTATTCTATGCTCTTATTGCTTCTTATGTCTATTCAATATGTTCCTGGTCGAGAAGCAAATTCTATGACTATATGCATAGCCGATTTGGAATGGCCCATCGATTCGAGCAGGACACCAAAAATCTTATGGAAAATGTGGGAGCACCTTTTGATCAATCAACCTACGATGCAAAAGAATGGACGCCCAAAGTTGTGGACTTTTGGAATTCAAGGAATAAAGGTGGATTTAAAGTTTTTATTTTTGGGGAATTCGACGAGAAACCTATTTTTAAATATGGGATTGAAAATTACAATACCCCTATTTTGCTTTATTACAACAATAATCATTTTGATGGGGTTAGAAGGGCAAGTGATTTATTTGGGGAAGCATATTGCCTTGCCTGTGAAACAAGTTACAACCGGTCAAAATATCATTCAGCCTCCTGCAAAGCAAAGTGTCAGAACTGCTCAAGATCGGACCTGGTTTTCCTTGTCAACCTTTGAATAACTACTCCAAACTGTGCAATGGGTGCTACAAGGAATTTATTAATGAAGACTGCTACACTCATCACCTTAGATCCAATTTTTGCAACAACTCCAAGAAATGTGAGAAATGCGGAGTAGTATGGAATGTAACTGTCAACAATCGGAATGGTAGGAATGGACACGTGTGTTCTGAACGATATTGCAACACATGTTTCAATTTTCACGACCCAAAAAGAGGTTGTTACATAAAACCTCTAACTCCACGGAAGCCCAAACCGTACCGGATCATCGCCTTTGACTTCGAAACCATGCAGCATAAGCAAGGCGAAAAGGGCAAATTACATGAAGTTAATTTTATTTCAGCAAAAATTAATTGCCCCGAGTATATTGGAAACGGTTTAAACAACAACTGTTCTGTTTGCGGAGAGGATCGAACTATAACCTTCTCCCACCAACCATTCTCCAACACTCAAGTGGATCAACAGAACGTTACAAACGATCCCCTGACCGATTTTGTATCTTGGATCACCAGTTTTTCATCTGATACAGTAGCCTTCTCTCATTTTGGGGGAAGGTTTGATATGGTCCTTGTTTTCAAAGCATTGTATCTCCAAGGACTAACTCCGGATATGATCAAGAATGGAAACAAAATGTATGAAATGAAGGTGAAAAATGATAAAAAATGTTGGATCATCTTCCACGACACGTATAATTTAATACCTATGCCCTTGGCTTCTCTTGTACCAGCTTTTGCCCTACAAGTGGAAGACAAACCTTTCTTCCCCCACCTGGCCAACAATCCGAAAAATTATGGAAAGGAAATCTTCCCAACTATCGAAGACTACCTAACTAATGGGATGATGCCTGAAAAAAGGGCTCAGTTCGATAAATGGTTCGAACAACACAAAAACAAGCCTTTCAATCTGGATGAACAACTAGCAGTCTATTGTACCAACGATGTGGATATTTTAATGGCTGCACTCATAGCCTTCAGGAAAGAATTTTTGGAGGTTTCGAATGGGCTCGATGTTCTTCGCGAGTCCATGACTATAGCTTCAGCCTGCATGAAGCATTTCAGGATGAATCACCTCAGGCCACAACATGTTGGAATTGTACCAGAAAAAGGGTACGATAATGTGGACAACCAAAGTTTGTTGGCACTCCGGTTTCTCAAGTGGTATGCTGAAAAGAATACGGTCAACATTAGAACAGCACACTCAGAAAACGGAGAGAAAAAAATGGGTAAATATAAGTTAGATGGCTGGGTCAAGGAAAAGAAACTGGCCATAGAAGTCAATGGTTGCTGTTGGCATGGTTGCCTCAAATGTTACCCAGACGATGATATTAAACTCCCAACAGGTCTAACAGCAGGACAACAGAGACAAAAAGACCAGCAACGTTTAAATTTTATTAAGAATTTGGGAGTGAATGTGGAAGTATATTGGGAGTGTGAAATACGTAATATGGTTTCAAAAGATTACGAAATGAGGAAGATGTTTAGAAATTATTTAGATGATGGACCAATCAATATTAGGTCTGCATTTTATGGTGGAAGAACTGGTCCTCTCAAACTCTTCCACAAGGCTGAGACGGGGCAGAAAATTTCTTACTACGACGTAACTTCCCTCTACCCGTTTATTAATGTCTCAACAAGGTACCCGGTTGGACATCCTGAAGTTCACGTCATAAATAAGGATGTCAATTGGACAATTTTGACATCCTTATTTATGACGTGAACTTCAGGATGTCCAACCGGGTACCTTGTTGAGACATTAATAAACGGGTAGAGGGAAGTTACGTCGTAGTAAGAAATTTTCTGCCCCGTCTCAGCCTTGTGGAAGAGTTTCAGTGGACCAGTCCTTCCACCGTAGAATGCAGACCTAATATTGATTGGTCCATCATCTAAATAATTTCTAAACATCTTCCTCATTTCGTAATCTTTTGAAACCATATTACGTATTTCACACTCCCAATATACTTCCACATTCACTCCCAAATTCTTAATAAAATTTAAACGTTGCTGGTCTTTTTGTCTCTGTTGTCCTGCTGTTAGACCTGTTGGGAGTTTAATATCATCGTCTGGGTAACATTTGAGGCAACCATGCCAACAGCAACCATTGACTTCTATGGCCAGTTTCTTTTCCTTGACCCAGCCATCTAACTTATATTTACCCATTTTTTTCTCTCCGTTTTCTGAGTGTGCTGTTCTAATGTTGACCGTATTCTTTTCAGCATACCACTTGAGAAACCGGAGTGCCAACAAACTTTGGTTGTCCACATTATCGTACCCTTTTTCTGGTACAATTCCAACATGTTGTGGCTTGAGGTGATTCATCCTGAAATGCTTCATGCAGGCTGAAGCTATAGTCATGGACTCGCGAAGAACATCGAGCCCATTCGAAACCTCCAAAAATTCTTTCCTGAACGCTATGAGTGCAGCCATTAAAATATCCACATCGTTGGTACAATAGGCTGCTAGTTGTTCATCCAGATTGAAAGGCTCGTTTTTGTGTTGTTCGAACCATTTATCGAACTGAGCCCTTTTTTCAGGCATCATCCCATTAGCTAGGTAGTCTTCCTTAGTTGGGAAGATTTCCTTTCCATAATTTTTCGGATTGTTGGCCAGGTGGGGGAAGAAAGGTTTGTCTTCCACTTGTAGGGCAAAAGCTGGTACAAGAGAAGCCAAGGGCATAGGCATTAAATTATACGTGTCGTGGAAGATGATCCAACATTTTTTATCATTTTTCACCTTCATTTCATACATTTTGTTTCCATTCTTGATCATATCCGGAGTTAGTCCTTGGAGATACAATGCTTTGAAAACAAGGACCATATCAAACCTTCCCCCAAAATGAGAGAAGGCTACTGTATCAGATGAAAAACTGGTGATCCAAGATACAAAATCGGTCAGGGGATCGTTTGTAACGTTCTGTTGATCCACTTGAGTGTTGGAGAATGGTTGGTGGGAGAAGGTTATAGTTCGATCCTCTCCGCAAACAGAACAGTTGTTGTTTAAACCGTTTCCAATATACTCGGGGCAATTAATTTTTGCTGAAATAAAATTAACTTCATGTAATTTGCCCTTTTCGCCTTGCTTATGCTGCATGGTTTCGAAGTCAAAGGCGATGATCCGGTACGGTTTGGGCTTCCGTGGAGTTAGAGGTTTTATGTAACAACCTCTTTTTGGGTCGTGAAAATTGAAACATGTGTTGCAATATCGTTCAGAACACACGTGTCCATTCCTACCATTCCGATTGTTGACAGTTACATTCCATACTACTCCGCATTTCTCACATTTCTTGGAGTTGTTGCAAAAATTGGATCTAAGGTGATGAGTGTAGCAGTCTTCATTAATAAATTCCTTGTAGCACCCATTGCACAGTTTGGAGTAGTTATTCAAAGGTTGACAAGGAAAACCAGGTCCGATCCTGGAGCAGTTCTGACACTTTGCTTTGCAGGAGGCTGAATGATATTTTGACCGGTTGTAACTTGTTTCACAGGCAAGGCAATATGCTTCCCCAAATAAATCACTTGCCCTTCTAACCCCATCAAAATGATTATTGTTGTAATAAAGCAAAATAGGGGTATTGTAATTTTCAATCCCATATTTAAAAATAGGTTTCTCGTCGAATTCCCCAAAAATAAAAACTTTAAATCCACCTTTATTCCTTGAATTCCAAAAGTCCACAACTTTGGGCGTCCATTCTTTTGCATCGTAGGTTGATTGATCAAAAGGTGCTCCCACATTTTCCATTAGATTTTTGGTGTCCTGCTCGAATCGATGGGCCATTCCAAATCGGCTATGCATATAGTCATAGAATTTGCTTCTCGACCAGGAACATATTGAATAGACATAAGAAGCAATAAGAGCATAGAATAAACAATAGTTGTCGGAATTATGAATTTTGATGAGATTCTTGTCGCTGATCCGACGAGTCTTGCCACCACTTCCATTGATGTTACGTGTAGTTTGGAGATTCTTTTTGTCGATACACGTAACTGAAACTGAAAAATTTTCACCCCAGAGCATTCCATTATCCTGTTTCTTGGATTGGGCAACTTTTAGGAATTGATTAAGAATTGAATCCACCGTGTTGGGAGTAATTTCACGGATTGGGATCCAAACGTCAGATTCCAGCAGTTGACTGCTAATGGTACAGCCAAGTTGATCAGGGTCAAGTTGGTTATCCCGGCTGGTTTCTAGTGTCTGATCAATACATTTTTGAAATAGATCCCTTAGCAATCCCTCTGGTTGATCGGGTAGACCAGTTATTAAAAATTTAGTAGAAAGTTTTGTAAGGTTAAATTTTCGGGTAATTTTGGTTTCTTCCCCCAAAAGTTTTAAAAAATCACCTCCTCCTGATTGTAGATCAAGTAGACTGTTGATCATGAAATTCTTTGACTTCTTCGAAGGTGGAGGAGTCATTGTTCAATAATATAATAAAAATAGAGTCAAAAATATAAGAGTAATTCAAATTAGCAAGTTTCCAAGAAATTTTCAAGAATGAAGAAGGAAATGCAAAATCCTCTACTTTTAAGGATCCCAAAATGATTAATGTTTGTCAGAATAGGAATTTCTTTCCATTTTCCTTTTATTTCCAGTCGGGAAGAGAAGAAATTTGCATAAAAAGGGGAAACAAAGGAATTTCAGGAAAATAAAGAGCGCGAGCAAATGGAGTAATGTTGAAAAGTATTTTAAAAAGGAAAAAGCTCAAAATATTTCGTAATATTTAAAATTTGCATAAAAGAATTTTTATGCATCGAGTATCAGCCCCTTCACCTAACTTTGCCACCTTCCCTTTTGAAAACCTTCCTTCGCTCTGTAATGAAACCCCCAGGGATATATATGGACATGTGTTTTGTTGGGGTCTGATTTGCCTATATATTATGCTTATAGCAAGTTTAATCATTTATCAACTTCGCTCAATTTTTTGGCTAAAAACTTATAAAAATAATGTACAACACCCAGATAACAGCAATATTGAGGTCAAACCCACTAACCAACCACCTATTCCAAGGATGCTTCCCGTGTAACAATTTACCCCAGCCTTTGGTAGGGAAAGTTTTAGTTGTAAACTTGGACCCCCAAGGATATCAAGGTTCCCACTGGATTTCAATTTATGTACAAACAAGTGGACAAGTAGTCTACTTTGATAGTTTAAATTTACCCACAAGCATATGCATTATTGATTCATTTTTAAAAGGTTTCTCTGTTGTTGTTAGGAATTTAAAAGGATACCGGTCTTTCACTTCCGATTGTTGTGCTCATCATTGTATTTCTTTTATTTATTTTCTTTCGAAAGGCTATACTTTCACCCAATATCTTAAAATGTTAGACAAGATTAATGATCCTGATATATTTGTGCAAAACATTGTAAATAAAATGATTAATTAGTTTCTGTCAGAGGACGAGTATAAATAGTCGTCGAATTCATTCATTCAGGCATTTATAATGTCTGAGGAAAATTCTCGTAAACCCGCTTATTTTGTCTTTGACAAAAATTTATGGAAGCTTACCAAACCAAAATATGTACTTCAGTTTTATTTTTGCAAAGAATGTAGGGAAAAACTATTCCATTCGGAAGATAAATTAGTGAGATATGAGAATGGGGTCACTGTAAAGTTTGATTTATGTGAGGATTGTGTTACAAAGAATTGTCGAGTGACCGACATGTGTGTATAAAAGGACAGAATTTTTACCAAAATATTCATTCTTCAAAAATGGTTCTTGTTATCGAGGAAATTGCACGCTTTCTAGACTGTTCCGTCCGAAGCCTAGCCGGACATTTAGATAATCCTCAAACAAGAGTTTGTGTGCTAACAAAATTTTTGGATCGTAAAGTCCGCACAACTTACTTAAATAAGGACTTTGAAAGAAAGACCTTTCGATTTGGAGGTCTTACACGAAAAGGCGCAAATAGAATTCGCGCCTATGGACGCCTAAGACGTCCCTATAATATTAGTATAGCGCAACATTTCTACACTAGACATCGTATACAACTTAAGAACCCGTACCTAAATTGCGTAATCGAGCATCGACCTTGGGCTAAGGATCGTTTTTATCCTATTGAACTACTAGAATTTGTTGATGATGAGATAGAGAAACTCCCAAGTTTGTCTTCGGAATTTTCAGATAAGGAAAAATTTTCTCCTCCAGATAGTCCTGAAATATTTATGGACAAAGAATTTGAAGACGAAATGGAAATATATAGGGGAGACCTTAGCCAGGATGAATGGTAAAACACGCGCACCCTTGAAACACGCGCACCTAAAACACACGCACCCCCATACACACGCGTGTGCACTGAAAATTGATGAAAATTGACAATTTCATCTTCTTTTCCTTAATTTTGTAATTTTACCCCTAAAAAGTGCAACACCTTTTCTTAAATTCTGAAATCTACTACTTTGTCTCACTAATTATGTAAATTTCCCCCTAAAAACTATGTCTTCCTTCCCTTAATTTTTTAATATTTTTAAAATTGTGTCTTTGTATTCTTAACTATGTAATTTTACCCCTAAAACTTGTGACTCCTATTGAATAATTTTTGCAAATTGTATCTTTAAAAATTTTATCACGAATAAAATTAATACAATAATATTGTGTAAATTATTTATAAAATGACAATAAGAAAAAATTTATTGAAAAGAAAAAGTAGAAAAATATTGTAAAAGATAGGAGTATGGCTTCGCCATTTGACAGGCATGCCCAAACTCAACCAGGGAAGTGAGAATTTATACTCAAGTCCACGACTACCGATTTCCAATGTGAGGATTTCCTCACAACATTCGATAGTTGGTATAGAGTTGGGTGCCTGTACCCCTGGCTACTTTCCAACCCCTATAATTACAATAAAATTCTAGGATGACGATTATTAATATGCCCAAAATTTAGTACAACAAAATCGGAAGGGCGGACAATGCCCTTGCCGACATACGGTTTGTAAATTTTTGTGAGGGCTTATATTTCTAACTTATATTTACCCATTTTTTTCTCTCCGTTTTCTGAGTGTGCTGTTCTAATGTTGACCGTATTCTTTTCAGCATACCACTTGAGAAACCGGAGTGCCAACAAACTTTGGTTGTCCACATTATCGTACCCTTTTTCTGGTACAATTCCAACATGTTGTGGCTTGAGGTGATTCATCCTGAAATGCTTCATGCAGGCTGAAGCTATAGTCATGGACTCGCGAAGAACATCGAGCCCATTCGAAACCTCCAAAAATTCTTTCCTGAAGGCTATGAGTGCAGCCATTAAAATATCCACATCGTTGGTACAATAGGCTGCTAGTTGTTCATCCAGATTGAAAGGCTCGTTTTTGTGTTGTTCGAACCATTTATCGAACTGAGCCCTTTTTTCAGGCATCATCCCATTAGCTAGGTAGTCTTCCTTAGTTGGGAAGATTTCCTTTCCATAATTTTTCGGATTGTTGGCCAGGTGGGGGAAGAAAGGTTTGTCTTCCACTTGTAGGGCAAAAGCTGGTACAAGAGAAGCCAAGGGCATAGGCATTAAATTATACGTGTCGTGGAAGATGATCCAACATTTTTTATCATTTTTCACCTTCATTTCATACATTTTGTTTCCATTCTTGATCATATCCGGAGTTAGTCCTTGGAGATACAATGCTTTGAAAACAAGGACCATATCAAACCTTCCCCCAAAATGAGAGAAGGCTACTGTATCAGATGAAAAACTGGTGATCCAAGATACAAAATCGGTCAGGGGATCGTTTGTAACGTTCTGTTGATCCACTTGAGTGTTGGAGAATGGTTGGTGGGAGAAGGTTATAGTTCGATCCTCTCCGCAAACAGAACAGTTGTTGTTTAAACCGTTTCCAATATACTCGGGGCAATTAATTTTTGCTGAAATAAAATTAACTTCATGTAATTTGCCCTTTTCGCCTTGCTTATGCTGCATGGTTTCGAAGTCAAAGGCGATGATCCGGTACGGTTTGGGCTTCCGTGGAGTTAGAGGTTTTATGTAACAACCTCTTTTTGGGTCGTGAAAATTGAAACATGTGTTGCAATATCGTTCAGAACACACGTGTCCATTCCTACCATTCCGATTGTTGACAGTTACATTCCATACTACTCCGCATTTCTCACATTTCTTGGAGTTGTTGCAAAAATTGGATCTAAGGTGATGAGTGTAGCAGTCTTCATTAATAAATTCCTTGTAGCACCCATTGCACAGTTTGGAGTAGTTATTCAAAGGTTGACAAGGAAAACCAGGTCCGATCTTGAGCAGTTCTGACACTTTGCTTTGCAGGAGGCTGAATGATATTTTGACCGGTTGTAACTTGTTTCACAGGCAAGGCAATATGCTTCCCCAAATAAATCACTTGCCCTTCTAACCCCATCAAAATGATTATTGTTGTAATAAAGCAAAATAGGGGTATTGTAATTTTCAATCCCATATTTAAAAATAGGTTTCTCGTCGAATTCCCCAAAAATAAAAACTTTAAATCCACCTTTATTCCTTGAATTCCAAAAGTCCACAACTTTGGGCGTCCATTCTTTTGCATCGTAGGTTGATTGATCAAAAGGTGCTCCCACATTTTCCATTAGATTTTTGGTGTCCTGCTCGAATCGATGGGCCATTCCAAATCGGCTATGCATATAGTCATAGAATTTGCTTCTCGACCAGGAACATATTGAATAGACATAAGAAGCAATAAGAGCATAGAATAAACAATAGTTGTCGGAATTATGAATTTTGATGAGATTCTTGTCGCTGATCCGACGAGTCTTGCCACCACTTCCATTGATGTTACGTGTAGTTTGGAGATTCTTTTTGTCGATACACGTAACTGAAACTGAAAAATTTTCACCCCAGAGCATTCCATTATCCTGTTTCTTGGATTGGGCAACTTTTAGGAATTGATTAAGAATTGAATCCACCGTGTTGGGAGTAATTTCACGGATTGGGATCCAAACGTCAGATTCCAGCAGTTGACTGCTAATGGTACAGCCAAGTTGATCAGGGTCAAGTTGGTTATCCCGGCTGGTTTCTAGTGTCTGATCAATACATTTTTGAAATAGATCCCTTAGCAATCCCTCTGGTTGATCGGGTAGACCAGTTATTAAAAATTTAGTAGAAAGTTTTGTAAGGTTAAATTTTCGGGTAATTTTGGTTTCTTCCCCCAAAAGTTTTAAAAAATCACCTCCTCCTGATTGTAGATCAAGTAGACTGTTGATCATGAAATTCTTTGACTTCTTCGAAGGTGGAGGAGTCATTGTTCAATAATATAATAAAAATAGAGTCAAAAATATAAGAGTAATTCAAATTAGCAAGTTTCCAAGAAATTTTCAAGAATGAAGAAGGAAATGCAAAATCCTCTACTTTTAAGGATCCCAAAATGATTAATGTTTGTCAGAATAGGAATTTCTTTCCATTTTCCTTTTATTTCCAGTCGGGAAGAGAAGAAATTTGCATAAAAAGGGGAAACAAAGGAATTTCAGGAAAATAAAGAGCGCGAGCAAATGGAGTAATGTTGAAAAGTATTTTAAAAAGGAAAAAGCTCAAAATATTTCGTAATATTTAAAATTTGCATAAAAGAATTTTTATGCATCGAGTATCAGCCCCTTCACCTAACTTTGCCACCTTCCCTTTTGAAAACCTTCCTTCGCTCTGTAATGAAACCCCCAGGGATATATATGGACATGTGTTTTGTTGGGGTCTGATTTGCCTATATATTATGCTTATAGCAAGTTTAATCATTTATCAACTTCGCTCAATTTTTTGGCTAAAAACTTATAAAAATAATGTACAACACCCAGATAACAGCAATATTGAGGTCAAACCCACTAACCAACCACCTATTCCAAGGATGCTTCCCGTGTAACAATTTACCCCAGCCTTTGGTAGGGAAAGTTTTAGTTGTAAACTTGGACCCCCAAGGATATCAAGGTTCCCACTGGATTTCAATTTATGTACAAACAAGTGGACAAGTAGTCTACTTTGATAGTTTAAATTTACCCACAAGCATATGCATTATTGATTCATTTTTAAAAGGTTTCTCTGTTGTTGTTAGGAATTTAAAAGGATACCGGTCTTTCACTTCCGATTGTTGTGCTCATCATTGTATTTCTTTTATTTATTTTCTTTCGAAAGGCTATACTTTCACCCAATATCTTAAAATGTTAGACAAGATTAATGATCCTGATATATTTGTGCAAAACATTGTAAATAAAATGATTAATTAGTTTCTGTCAGAGGACGAGTATAAATAGTCGTCGAATTCATTCATTCAGGCATTTATAATGTCTGAGGAAAATTCTCGTAAACCCGCTTATTTTGTCTTTGACAAAAATTTATGGAAGCTTACCAAACCAAAATATGTACTTCAGTTTTATTTTTGCAAAGAATGTAGGGAAAAACTATTCCATTCGGAAGATAAATTAGTGAGATATGAGAATGGGGTCACTGTAAAGTTTGATTTATGTGAGGATTGTGTTACAAAGAATTGTCGAGTGACCGACATGTGTGTATAAAAGGACAGAATTTTTACCAAAATATTCATTCTTCAAAAATGGTTCTTGTTATCGAGGAAATTGCACGCTTTCTAGACTGTTCCGTCCGAAGCCTAGCCGGACATTTAGATAATCCTCAAACAAGAGTTTGTGTGCTAACAAAATTTTTGGATCGTAAAGTCCGCACAACTTATTTAAATAAGGACTTTGAAAGAAAGACCTTTCGATTTGGAGGTCTTACACGAAAAGGCGCAAATAGAATTCGCGCCTATGGACGCCTAAGACGTCCCTATAATATTAGTATAGCGCAACATTTCTACACTAGACATCGTATACAACTTAAGAACCCGTACCTAAATTGCGTAATCGAGCATCGACCTTGGGCTAAGGATCGTTTTTATCCTATTGAACTACTAGAATTTGTTGATGATGAGATAGAGAAACTCCCAAGTTTGTCTTCGGAATTTTCAGATAAGGAAAAATTTTCTCCTCCAGATAGTCCTGAAATATTTATGGACAAAGAATTTGAAGACGAAATGGAAATATATAGGGGAGACCTTAGCCAGGATGAATGGTAAAACACGCGCACCCTTGAAACACGCGCACCTAAAACACACGCACCCCCATACACACGCGTGTGCACTGAAAATTGATGAAAATTGACAATTTCATCTTCTTTTCCTTAATTTTGTAATTTTACCCCTAAAAAGTGCAACACCTTTTCTTAAATTCTGAAATCTACTACTTTGTCTCACTAATTATGTAAATTTCCCCCTAAAAACTATGTCTTCCTTCCCTTAATTTTTTAATATTTTTAAAATTGTGTCTTTGTATTCTTAACTATGTAATTTTACCCCTAAAACTTGTGACTCCTATTGAATAATTTTTGCAAATTGTATCTTTAAAAATTTTATCACGAATAAAATTAATACAATAATATTGTGTAAATTATTTATAAAATGACAATAAGAAAAAATTTATTGAAAAGAAAAAGTAGAAAAATATTGTAAAAGATAGGAGTATGGCTTCGCCATTTGACAGGCATGCCCAAACTCAACCAGGGAAGTGAGAATTTATACTCAAGTCCACGACTACCGATTTCCAATGTGAGGATTTCCTCACAACATTCGATAGTTGGTATAGAGTTGGGTGCCTGTACCCCTGGCTACTTTCCAACCCCTATAATTACAATAAAATTCTAGGATGACGATTATTAATATGCCCAAAATTTAGTACAACAAAATCGGAAGGGCGGACAATGCCCTTGCCGACATACGGTTTGTAAATTTTTGTGAGGGGTTGAGTAATAATTGAACCATCTTTAATAGATGGCCTAAGAAAATTTGGATATTTAATTAAAATTGGAATATTATCAGATTTTGTATAATCAAAAACTTGTTTCTTAAAATTTTCATAGCAGAGACCTTGGTTGTTGATGACATCCCAGTTGAGTGTCATTCCGCGGACTTTGAGAACATAGTCCGGTTCAGTGTTGGGTGAAGACTTCTTTTGGAGCTTCAGTCCATATTGTTTGGCGCCCCCAGAACAGTATTCCAAAATATTAAAGTCTGGGTACTCGTCAGTAAATTGACCCAGATGGGGCCCTAATTCAAGTGGGCAGTTGTTGTCTGGGTGGGAGAAGATTAATGAATCGGTGTCAGTGTAAAGGAGTTGACACCCAGGCGTCCTGACAACCTTCTGCATAGCATGTAGAAGGTGGATTCTCGCTGCTGAGGTGGTCCAGAGCGAAATGATGACGTTTGATGAGTCATGCTCCTCCACCCAGTCTTTTTTCTTGATGTAGTTGATAAGTATTACATCCTCTGTGAGCTCATCAATTGAATTTATCGTAATAGACGGGTCATCGCACATTTTAGCAAGTTCATTTGGGTCGTCTGTAATTTTGCACTGAGAAAGTCCAAAATTACGAAGTGAAAATCGACCCACAAGTTGTTTAGACACAATTTTGCTTGTGTCCTCTTACCCTTATTGGCTGCCATCTTTTCCCTCTCAATCTTAATTCCAAACATTTCGAAACATTCCTTCATAAACTTATCCTCCTTCTCCTTGTCACCCTTGATGGCATTGTCAAAACCTGATGAATGAATTTTTTGGCCCATAAATTCACTAATGTAGGGTCTGAAAAGTGTGTCGTCATATTGTTTAAATTCTAACACCCTAAATAATTTGGTGACCACATACCCCTCCTTGAGGGCCTCGTTTAGCTCAATGGAGGTACATGTGCTGACCCACCCTCTTTGTTGGTCGGTGTGAGGGCAGCAGTAATTCTCCTTGACATCACCATGTGGATGCTCTTTTGCACATGTAGAGCAAAGTGGGAAGAGAAGTCTTTCATCATCATCCTCCCCAATTTTCATAGGTAGGACGGGGATATCAATATTTCGTGGTGGGATGATGAAAAGTTTGAGAAGAGCAAGAGTATAAGTGTTGTCTTCCGGCTTAGTCCAATTGACATCCTTATTTATGACGTGAACTTCAGGATGTCCAACCGGGTACCTTGTTGAGACATTAATAAACGGGTAGAGGGAAGTTACGTCGTAGTAAGAAATTTTCTGCCCCGTCTCAGCCTTGTGGAAGAGTTTGAGAGGACCAGTTCTTCCACCATAAAATGCTGACCTAATATTGATTGGTCCATCATCCAGATAGTTTTTGAACATCTTCCTCATTTCGTAATCTTTTGAAACCATATTACGTATTTCACACTCCCAATATACTTCCACATTCACTCCCAGATTCTTGATAAAATTTATACGTGGTTGTCTTTTTGTCTCTGTTGCCCAGCTGTTAGACCTGTTGGGAGTTTTATATCATCTTCTGGGTAGCACTTAATACATCCGTGCCAGCAGCATCCGTTGACTTCAATAGCCAGTTTCTTTTCCTTGACCCATCCATCTAATTTATATTTACCCATCTTTTTCTCTCCATTTTCTGAGTGGGCTGTCCTAATATTGACCATATTCTTTTCAGAATACCACTTGAGGAATCGGAGGGCCAGCAAACTTTGGTTGTCCACATTGTCGTATCCCTTTTCCGGTACAATCCCAACGTGTTGCGCCTTGAGGTGGTTCATCCGGAAATGCTTCATGCATGCTGAAGCTATAGTCATGGACTCCCGCAAAACATCAAGTCCATTGGAAACCTCCAGAAATTCTTTTCTGAAGGCAATGAGTGCAGCCATTAAAATGTCCACATCGTTTGTACAATAGGCTGCTAGTTGTTCTTCTAAATTGAAAGGCTCGTTTTTGTGTTGTTCGAACCATTTATCGAACTGAGCCCTCTTTTCAGGCATCATCCCATTAGCTAAGTACTCTTCCTTAGTCGGGAAGATTTCCTTCCCATAATTTTTTGGGTTGTTGGCAAGATGAGGGAAGAAGGGTTTGTCTTCCACTTGAAGAGCAAATGCTGGTACCAGGGAAGCCAAGGGCATAGGCATTAAATTATACGTGTCGTGGAAGATGACCCAGCATTTATTATCATTTTTCACCTTCATTTCATACATTTTGTTTCCATTCTTGATCATATCAGGAGTCAAACCCTGGAGATATAGTGCTTTGAAGACCAAGACCATATCAAACCTTCCTCCAAAATGAGAGAAGGCTACCATATCAGTAGAAAAATTGGTGATCCAAGCCACAAAATCAGTTAGAGGATCATTAGTAACATTCTGTTGATCGACTTGAGTGTTGGAAAATGGTCTGTGGGAGAAGGTTATAGTTCGTTCTTCTCCGCAAACAGTACAATCGTTGTTTCCGTTACTAATACACTCGGGGCAGTTGATTTTTGCAGATATAAAATTCACTTCGTGTAGTTTCCCTTTTTCGCCTTGCCTGTGCTGCATGGTTTCAAAGTCAAAGGCGATGATTCGGTAGGGTTTTGGCTTCCTTGGAGTTAGAGGTTTAATGTAACAACCTCTTTTTGGGTCATGGAAGCTAAAGCAGGTGGTGCAGTAACGTTCTGAACAAACATGCCCACTGCGCCCATTCTTGTTGTTGTCCTTCACGTACCATATCACTCCACATTTCTCACATTTCTTAGAGTTGTGGCAAAAGTTAGATTTGAGATGATGGGTGTAGCACTCTTCATTATTAAATTCCTTAGAACAACCATTGCACCGTTTGAAGTAGTTATCTAAAGGCTGGCATGGGTAATTGGGTCCAATCCTAGAGCAATTTTGACATTTTGATGTGCAGGTGATAGAATGATCCTTTGGGCGGTTGTAAATTATCTCACATGATAGGCAATAAGGTTTACCAAATAAATCGCTTGCCCTTCTAACCCCATCAAAATGATTATTGTTAAAATAAAGAAGAATTGGAGTAGTGTAATTTTCATACCCATATTTAAAAATAGGTTTCTCATCCAATTCTCCAAAAATAAAAACTCTAAACTGGCCTTCATTCCTTGAATTCCAATAATCAATCACTTTGGGCACCCATTCTTGAGCATCATAACTAGCTTGGTCAAGAGGTGCTCCTACATTTGCCATCAGATCCTTCGTATCCTGTTCGAATCGATGGGCCATTCCATATCGACTGTGCATGTAGTTGTAAAATTTACTTCTAGACCAGGAACATATTGAATATACATATGAAGAAATCAGGGCATAAAATAGGCAGAAGTTGTCGGAATTCCGGATCTTGATCAAAGCCTTGTCGTTGATACGACGAGTAGACTTGCTACCGCTACCTTGAATAGTTCGTGTTGTCTGGAGATTCTTCTTATCTATGGTGGTAACGGAGACGTTGAAGGGTTCGCCCCAGAGCATACCATTGTCTTGCTTTTTGGATTGGGCAACTTTAAGGAATTGATTAAGAATTGAATCCACCGTGTTGGGAGTGATTTCACGGATTGGGATCCAAATATCAGATTCCAACAGTTGACTGCTAATGGTACAGCCAAGTTGGTCAGGGTTGAGTTGGTTGTCCCGGCTGGTCTCTAGTGTCTGGTCAATACATTTTTGAAATATATCCCTAAGCAATCCCTCTGGCTGATCGGGTAAACCAGATATTAAAAATTTAGTAGAAAGTTTGGTGAGATTAAATTTACGGGTAATTTTGGTTTCTTCCCCTAAAAGTTTTAAAAAATCACCTCCTCCTGATTGTAAATCAAGTAGACTGTTGATCATGAAATTCTTTGACTTCTTAGAAGGTGGAGGAGCCATTGTTCAATAATAAAATCAAAATAAAACCAAAAATAAGAAGTAATTCAAATGTAATAAAATTGTTGAAATTTTTCAAGAATGAGAGCGAAAATCCAAAATCCTTTACTTTTAAGGATCCCCAAAATGATTGATGTTTGTCAGAATAGGAATCTTGGTGAAATTATGAAAAAAGAAAATTTTTATGCAATACAATCTTTTATTTCCAGTCGGGGAGAAGAGTTAAGGAAATTTGCATAAGAGGGGAAACAAAGGAATCTTTAGGAAAATAAAGAGAGCGAGCAAATATTGTAATGTTAAAAAGTCTTTTAGAAAAGAAAGGAGCTCAAAATATTTCGTAATATTTAAAATTTGCATAAAAGAATTTTTATGCATCTCACCCAATTTTTAAGTTCCCTCTTTACAATCCTATACTCTATTTGGAGTAAGGAAGGCTGTCAAGAAGGGCAGCTAAAAGAAAATTTGCATAAAGTAAAGACTTAGGGAAAGGAAAAGCTAGGTTTTAGGAAATATTGCAAAATAACATTTGTATATTTAGGATTTAGGGGTTAACGACGACGTTGGCATTGAATATGTTGATTTTTAGTTAATTTACCTAGGTAAAAATTATTGAGTAATTAATAGAGGGAGGGTAATTATTATTTAATTATTTTAATTTAATTTTTAAATTTAATATCCATTAATTTATTATTTTTTCTTCTCATTCTTCTATTTATATTTATATATTTTTATTTTATATTATTTATTTTTCTCCTTTTTCCTTATTACAGTATTTTTTCCTTCCTATTCTTTTATTTACACCCTTATTTTTTAAAAGAAAAGCTTTAAATTTTTGGAGGGAAAAATTATTGCGTAATTTTTCGGGAAAGAAAAGACGGGATATTTGCATAATTTAAGAAATATCAAAAGGTTTAGGTTGGAAAGGAAAGGAAAAAGGAAAAAGCCTCAAAACCTTTTGGTTAGTTGGTGGGTGGGGGAAGAAGAGGAAAAGCTTCAACAGCTTTTGGTTGGGAGGGTTGGTGGGGGAAGAGTGGAAAAGAAAAGGTTGTTTAATTTTGGGTGGGTACCTTTTATTAGAGAGGGGTGGTTGAGGGAAATAGAGTCTCAAAACCTTTTGGTTGGTGGGGAGGGGTCGGGAGTGAAATGATTTTTTGATTAATTAACTGACAGCCCCCTCTGCCCCCGCGACACGGAGGGGGGGTTAACTACTCCTACTTTTAAGTAAAATATATACGTAATATATGTATGTATCAACTTTAATATTAATTTAATAAATAATTTTAAAAACAGCCACTATAATCCAAAATGGATATCATTTGGCTTTTTCGTTTAATTTTTTTAAATATTATTATTATAAAATATTGCGTAATTGGTGTAAAGGAAAACAATGAAATTGTTAACAATAAAGGAAAGAAAAAGTTAGAAATACATGAAGAAGGATCCAAAAAATCTAATGGTGTCAAGCCGAATCTTCATTTGCCACCATTAGCGCCTAAAACTAAAGGTAGGGCAGGGCTGGTCATACGGGCTACTATCCAAAAATCTTAGATTTTTTAAACGGCATGTTGGGGATATTCCAGAATTTTACCGATTAATTCCTCAAAAAATACAAAATTTGAAGATTATAACAATAGGCAGTCAATATAAATATAAAATTTTAATATTAAAAGTGTATGGGTAATATTATCACTCAGCAGATAAATATAACTTGAGATTATCCAATCATATTTATCTAATCATATTTAAAATCATTATTTTTAGATCGGCAGAGAACCAAGTTGAGGAAAGTAACATACATTAATACAGATATTAATAATTTCAAAGAAATGGTCCATAAAGGTAAAAATTAGAGCAGTTGTAAAATTATATTAAAATTTTTGGTTGTTAGGTTTTTCAGTAGATTTTTTTCTTCTTTCAGTATTTCATTTCAATTATTAAAGCCTAATAAAATAAAGTTTGTGTTCAAGGACAGCTATTTAAATAACCTAGTGCAAAATATATATTTCTCACAAAAACATTTAGAATTAAAAATCTAATTTAAATCCGCCCTGAAACAATTTGAAAATCGCATAACCTGAAATTTCGGGGTGCACCCTGATTTTACCATTAAGCAATTTATAGATTTTTGGGGTTTGCAGAAAAATACTTTTACATAATGTGATATAATATTGAAATTATCATTTCTATTAAAGTAACAGGCTTCCCGGATGAAATATATGACATTAAGCAGGAACATGATAACCTAACTGAAGGTCCTTTTGTAAATAATAATGCAAACATGGATGATTTAGGTAAAGAACATTTATTGCAACAAAATGAACATTCTATTGATGATCAAAAGTATTAAATATGTATATGTAATTGTAATAATAATTTTTAAATTTAGTAACGATGAGGTACCGATATTGGAAAGTAGCGATTTAACGATAACATCTGGAAAAATAAAAATAAATAACAATCTCATCAATCTTCACAATACTCTTATTAAGAGAAAAAAGAAGAAACAAAACAATAATTACATTCATAACAAATATCAAGTTGGAATACCGAAATTGGGAACTAACAATCCAGCATTAGACTCTGAAAAGATTAAACAAGAACAATACGATCATTTTACTCAGAGCCATGATAATTTTATTTCAACTCACTATAATTTTCCTAATGATATTACAACTTCATCAAACCAAAATCACTATTCCTTACAAAATATTCCAATGATTAAACATGAACATCTTGAAAATAATTTTGTGGATTATCCTCATAATTTCGATTTGGACTACTTTAATAAATTAAATCATCATGGTGATTTATCTATAAATGAAGGTCAACAAATATCTGAAATGCATCCAAATAACAACAATTTTGTGAATCCTTATGATAATCAGATACACGGTTATTATAATCAACAACAAGAAATTCAAAACCATCTGCCTCAGAAACATCAAAATCCAACCAATTCAAGTGGTCTTCATTATCAAAATCAATTTGATTATTCTCAACATCCACTTGGAGAAACCTCAAATGGATTATATGTTCAACAACAAAATCAGCTAGACCTCCCTCATTCGCATATGCCTTATAACCAATTTCACTCAGATATTTCACATCATGGTTATGATTATACAAATGCTGATTTCCAATACTTGTTTGGACAACAAAATATAATTGGTGATAATTCAACAGGAGTATTTGGGGAACTTTATGATGAATTTCATAATATTCATCTACAACCCGAAAACAAAAATTATGTTCATGATTATCACAACACTTTACAAGATAATCAAGTAACTGGTTTTGAATTACATGGAACGAGTGTAAGTAATCTTGTAATTATATTTTTGATTACCCAAATTTAAAGGGATACAGCAATAATGTACAGGATAAAGCTAGCGGATCTTCAACTAAATTTGATGGACAGAAAGGAATTTAAGGTATTAGTATATTTATAATGAAAGTTTCTTCTGTAATGTTCTGTTAAACCTTATACATATTTTATAGTTTTTTTTTTAATTTTTAAACGAAATATCTAATTATTAGCAATAAATATTTAAAAAATTCAGATGAAAACAAATTGAAAAAAGAAATTTTGATTGCGATGATGAAATGAGTAAAATATGTACATATGTAAAAATATTTGAATTTAAAAAATTAAAATGGAAAGAGGTTCTAATAAATTTAGCCACAAAGGAAGCTAATTACTTTTGATTGTATTACGGGTGGCCTGGATCTGGATCCAGCTTTGGCTTTTCTTAGATTTAGGGTTAACACCGAAGCATTTTTCAGGGTTCCTTGATCTTAATTTTTCCTTTACTCGAGGTCAAGAATTTGCGGATAAAAAGATTAGGACTACACAATCAAAATCGAGGGCAAGATTTTTCAAATTTCCGATATCTAGGATGATTTTTAAAAATATGGAACTTAAAAGGGAATTGTCTTGCCCTTCTGCTATTTCGCACCTAGAAAAATTTCTACAATAAAAAACTGAGATCCACAATCTTATTATAATTGCTAATTTGGTGTATGCTAAATTTATAGAGCTTCTTTCTTTCATTTTATGAAAAATTTTTAAGTCGCTAAAAGTTAATTTCAATTCCAAAATTATTTTCATTCCATTATTAAATTTGTGCATGTTTATTTTTTAAAACATTGCTATATTATTATATCGGTGATTAATTTTTTTGACTATTTATTGGAATATCCTGTAATGATGATTTTGATTTGCTAATTTTTTATTTTATATTTTTATGAAAACTCCAGGCCCCTATTCAAATTATATAAAGTTTCTGATATCACATGCCATATGATGGCCAGATATGATTTTTATTATGACCAATTTGAACAGAAAATTTACATATTACAGGCCATAAATATGACATGTCATATTATCACAAACTTCATTTTTATTTACATTTTAAAGGGTCAATCAAGATATTCTAAAATAATTTTAAAATCATCAATTTATTTTGTTCATGTTATTTTAAATATCATTCATTAAATTTCACAATTTTCATTTTATTAAAATTTAATTTTTTTATTCGCGTCTTTTATAATTGCTTTTATTTAATTAAATTAAATATCCACATGATGACCAATATAATTATTTACTAAAGCAGGATGAACTAAATTATCATTGTTGTTGACACCAATAATGATTTTAAAACGTTTGTAAATTATTTTAAATGCATGACGGGTATCTTCTCGAATTGTTTTATTGAGGGTTAAATATATTAGAGGTGGGAAACCTAAAAAAATAAAAATATGAGTTTAGTTAAAATGGTGAAGATAATTTAAAACCAGCCAATTAATAAACATACCGTGAATAGCTAACCTGAAATTAATTAAATTTATAGTAGTAGGAGAATAATTTTGTAATGAAGATTTAAATTTAGGCAAGCTGTTTTTGATCATTAAAAGAATCGGCATGATAAAAATTTCTCTGAATTTTTCTCTATTAACGGCTCGAATTTACAACGGTTATTCATTATTTATACTTTTGTGCTTAACTTAAAATTTGATTCTAGTTTTTTAGAAATTTTTAGAAAACACGCCAACACTATTTTAAGAATATTCTAACAATTTTCCTATATTTCCTACAAAATTACAAATAACTAACCATCCAATTCCTGCAGTAGTAAAAATCCATTGGGGAACTTTTGTTAAATAATCCATCAAAACATACAAACCCGCAACAGAAGTATTTAAAAAAGAGATAATAAATACTTGAATAAATGTCTAAAAATTAAAAATAATTTTCTGATTTTATTTTCTCAATTTATTTACATATTTTTCTGATTTAGTCAATGCTGTATTGCTGCCAACTTTTAATGCACGATTTTTAAAGAACATAACAATAGAAAATATTAAATATGTAGATGGAGAGACAATTGCAACAATAAAATTATGTTTTATGATAAGCGACATTTTGTACTACATACATATAAAAGAAATAATTAGTGATCGGGCTGAACCAGATCCGGAAGGAATATTTTCGAGTCAGATATCTAAATGTCTCTTAATCGCCCAATTATTCCCCGAATTATATACTTTTCTAATTCGACCGATCTGTCCTTAATTTTGTTTTTCAAAATTTACAACTTTATCAGCAAGATCATTTCTAAATCCAGTATATGGATTGCCAAACCAAGCAAAATATTTTGGGCTAAAAATCATTGGAGGAGTAAAAGATAAACCATAAAAAGCATAAGAAGAAGAAATTAATAGCCAAATATATGTCCTTTTCCCATCAAAAACTAAGCGAGCCAATGAAGGTGAAACAACAAATAAACAGCGATTGAAAGCCAAAATCTAATAGGTATATTTTGGTTAAATTATTAAATAAATGAATTTAGTTGTACTTATTACAAATTAAATAAATTATTTCCTACCAAGTCTGCGGTAGTTTCTGCTAGCCATAAAACTAAATAGATAATTAAAAATATTAAATTATTAATTATTTTTATTTCTCGTATTTCTTGCTTCCATTATTCTTTTATACGTCTTAATAAGCTTTCCAGAAATGCCATTGATATATTTGAGAGGTCCTAGTTATGACCGAAATAGTTAAAAAATACCTACTCTGAAAGCATACATATTCGATAAGATGTTTATTCGATTTAGAACTTATGGCTTTGGATATTTTACTATAAGTCATTGACAATAATTCTAGTCTACAAATGGTATTTTGGTTAGTGAGGTTATCCTAACAAGGTTCAGAAGAAATCTAGATCTTTATAGCCTTAATATAAAGGTGTTGATCATAAATATTCCGATTTAATTTTTGTGATTATTTTTTATTCTTAAAAATACATACAAACTCCAATCATTCCAGCAAAATAAATTAAATTTGGATAAATACAAAAGGAAGCTCGTTGTAAAGCTAAAAATACGTGAAGAAATCCACAAATACAAATATTTAATAAATCAGTAAATCCAATATATAACAACAATTTATAACAACTTTGAGTAAAAGAATATCTCCAAATAACACAAATGCAAGGTAAATAAAATAAATAGGACAAAATTCCAAGTAGAATTATTATAATACTTTCAATATGGTATGATGGAGTAGAAGTGTCCCCATGTTTAGAGAATTGTTCCATTTCATTAATAATCTCGGTAGTGCAATTATAAAGACGTATATAATCAGAATGGCGAAATATGTAGAGTTCCATAATTAAATTCAGATAATTAAATTCTTTTAGGCTTTAACGTAAATTATGTGTCTTACGGTCTACGAAAGTTGATATAAGATACATATGTCTTCTTATCTAAAAATCCTACAAAATATCGTATACGACAATTGGAGATATGCTTTGGCAGAGCTACCCAGCTTTTAGTCAGATACATAAATCTAAAAAAAGATACATAGTCAGTCGGTGTTCTACACTCTAGTTATATAAACCCTATCAATCTCATTTACTTTAAGTCTCTTATAAGTATATTCATTTAATTGAACTTATAATTAATAATGAGAATATAAAATTATTAAATATTATAAATAATTAAATTAATTTTCTTATTTTTATTTTTAACACAAAAATAAAATCAAATAACAGATTGTTAAAAATGACAGATAAATATATTAATTTGAAAATTTTTATTATTTAAAAAAATAAATTTATATACAGCTTTATACATATTTCCTATTTTTATCTACACCTTTTTTTCATTTTTATTGCACTAATTTAGAAAAAATCAAATTAGTTTGTGAGACTAATAAATGAAAATAAATTATTTTTATTTTTTTTTTTAATTTAATTTTTTAAATTTATTTTTATTTATTTATTATATTAAATTTATTATATTTTAATAAATTAATTTTTAATTATTAATCATTAATGCCCTCTATCCGATAATGGATTTTTTTGTAAAGTGCATGCTATCACGCTTCCCTAATTATTTTTACTTCCGTGTCCTTATTTAAATTTTGTCTAACTTATAGCTTCCGAGAGTTTTTCAAAAGCTAGCTTTCTTGTGTTCTACAAATAGAATTCATTGTGTTTTGCTTAGAAAAGAATTTTTTGTGAAAATCATTTGGCTTGCTTATGAATGTTAGGAGTGTGACGGTTATATGTGGACAATTCAATTCAACACAGTCTCAATTTATAAGTTTATTAAGTCGAAAAACGGAGTAGCTCGACGTCTGCGACACGCTCTGCTACGGCCGCAAACAACAAAATTCAACAATCCATCTGCCTCCTTAATCAAAAACAAAAAATTATTTTGTTGTAGACGTCCTAATTAATTTAACTTGACAAAATAAATCAATTATTTGAATTATCGAATGTCAGACCTTCCTTCATGTAAAATCGAACGCGCTCTTAATTGAATTGATTATTGAATTTATTGCCCTCCTTCAATCATCTAACATAATTTTTAATTCAATTAAAATTTAAATTTTTAAATTATAATTAAAAGGAGAAAAGAGAATCGTTGAAATTAACTTTATACATAAACCTTTTAAAAATATTTTATCAAAATTAAAAAATTAAATTTTTAGAGTTTCAATGAAACTTTTAATATTTTTATTATTTATGTTGATCATAAACACACTTTCAACAACAAATATTTTTAATGCCACTAATTTAAAGCGAAAGTATCTAAAAGCTTTTAATTCTCTGAAAAAAGTTATTTCATGTAAAGCTACAAATGGGATTTCGATTATACCTTTAAGAAAAACAAAGTCTGAAAGAAAAATAAATCAAGGAGAAAATGAACAAAAAAATTCTGGTAAAATACAAAAGTTTATGAATAATTAATAAATAATATTTAAGGTTTTGAGGTATCAAATACTTCATTATCAAGCCCAGAACAACCAAAATTTAAAAAACTTCGAAAAAATTCGATTTCCAAAGAATTGGAGAAAACAATAGAAAGAATTGATAATTTAAGTATAGAAAGTAATATAGAAAAAATTACTTGTGGTTAGTTAGATAATTTTAATAAGTTCCTAACTACAAGGATGGAAATTTTTTATTTTTTATAGAGGTATAGGTGTATAGCAGGTATGCTGTGGGTTAAGAAAAGGCTGAGGAATCGGGGTTCCAAAATTTACTTCTGATCGGTTTTCTGGTCAAAAATGTCAGGGGTTCTGGTATCCACTAACATTCCTTTTAGGGAGTTATTTTGGAAGGAAAATATTATTAGCGCTTTATATAAACATCTAGCAGTACATACATATGCTTTCTGTTAATATCATTAAAATAACTTCTTGAAAAATAGAGATAACCCCATTCATACATAGTTTTTAACGCTTAATGCGTTACTAATACTCTCGAGCTCTAATAAAAATTTATTCTAGCGTTTTCAAATGAAAAAATTGAAGAAATATTTACCATGATAAAAAAAGAAAACAAAAATATTTCACAAGAATTTATTATTAAATTCACTATTTTATGCAAGTCGGAAACAAAATTTAACAATTTTGTTGATTTAGTAAATTATTTATTGGAGGATGAAGTACAGATGAATAATTTAGAAACGAAATTAAAAAATTTAGTTGAAAATGTGAAAAACTTTCGTTCAAAAAATTACAGCGAGAATGAACAATCCAGTAAAATATTGAAAGAAATAATATTAATATCTCAATTTTCTACATATAATGGGGTTGAAGTGAAGGTTGCAAACGAGGCTTTTGATGATATTCTTAAAGAAATGGTTGTTAATTTAATATTAAAATTATAGTTCGACATCGGTCCGGGCCCGTAACGATGCTTCCCGTAAAGCGAGTATTTTGAAAGTCCGGTTTTAGTTTTCGAGGTTTAAACTCTGAAACTCCGGCACGGGCCAGTTTAAAGTTGAAAAATGGATACAGGTCCGATAATTTGAAATGTTGAAATATAATTTTTATTAATTTATTTCCTTAAGAAAATAATTTCCAAAAAATTATATTTTAGGAAGAGATGGAAGAGTTCCAACTAGTTATAAAATTTTTGCGAATTCTTAACTTTTGTGCTACAATAAAACATTCATTTGTAAAAACTAAAAGAAAGATATCAATACAATTTTGTGTTAATTATGTATTACCCAAGTCAAGGGATGTTTTATATTCAGTTGGCTTAGGATTTAATTTTGGGGAATTTCAAATTAAGAAGAAGGAAAGTATAAATGAAAGTGAAACTGGCAGTAAATTGAAAGTATCTGATTGGTTAGTGCCAGAAAAAGTTGTAGAGAGAAAGAAAAAAGCTAATTGGAAACCAAATTTAGGAGTGATTATTGAGGATTGAAAGTGATGGAAGAATGAAAGATGAAAGAAAATAAAAGCAAAAAATGAACAAAAAAATTTTAAGCTAAAACTACCTATTTTTAATTCGTAATGAGCGCATTTCCTTCATTTTATTATATGTATAATACATATATGTTTATTTTTGTCTATTGAAAAATAGAGATCCATGGCGTTAAGTAAAGCATTACAGTAACTAAGTTTATTGTTCAATTATTTATTGTTTATAGAATTAATTACATATTATACGTTCAAACTTCCCGCAACAATGAATTTGGAGTCTTAGTTTTATTAAAATTTATTTGTAATATGTTAGCAAAGACATTGACAACTGAAAAATAAAGCCCCAGACATTTGGCAATAATTTTTAAGTGCATTATTCGACTTTAAATAAAAAGTGCAATTTCATAATTAAATTGCCTAGACTTAATATGCTTGCACTTTCCAAAATTCATTGAGTAAATCCCGGCATTTTAATTGCTTTGATGTACATTAAAGAGAACCCGAATAAGTCGGTATTTTACCTTTGAAAATTTTTCTAAAAGGGCAAATATTATTTTAGATTTTAATTTACATAAAAGCAATAATAAATTTAAGTATTTTCATTTAAATTTTTATTTATTAAAATAAACTAATTTTATTAATGGTAATTGGCCATTCTACCATTTCCATATGAATTAAAATTACAAACAGCCTCATAATAGTTCTATGATTGTCAGATTCCAAGGTTTTATTTCAAGAAAGTAAATTTCATACTATATATTATTTGACATTTCTTTTGTTTGTACAACAAGCAAAATATCAAAAAATAAAAATTGACTAAATTATAAAAAATATATAAAAATATTATAATTATAAAAAACTATCATAATTATAAAAATTCACTTTTTAGCTTGATAAATGAATAGTAATTTAAATATTCTCCTTTCATTTTCCATAATTCTTTCAGTTTCCTTATTTGAAATTAATGCTGCGGATCCATGTGAGAATCCCTGTGTTGACAATCATCTTAAAGAGGAATGTAAAGGAAGTATGGAACATTAATTTATTAAATTAATCTTGAATAAATTTCAGTTTATGACGATGATAAACAATTAGCACAACACTATGCAAACACTTTCTTTGGTGAAAATGAAAAAGATTTCCTGAGAAATTATTCAGGAATTAATATAATTATATGGCATAGAAACATTGATTATAAATTAGCTAATAAATTAGAATGGAATAAAAACGCTCAAAAGTTTAGAGTTTGGGCTCTTGAAATTTGGGAAAAAATGCAGGATGAATTTGACAAGCATTATTGTTATTTTTTTGATAGGGATGTTAATATAGAAGATTTGAAGTCTATAAGCAAAAAAGTTCCTAAACTTTTTGAAAACATTTTTGATATAATTACTGGATTAAATAATCAAGCTTCCATAAAAATTAACAAAGATGTCGAAGGAAGCACTTTTAAGAAAAATTTTAAGGTCTGTCATTAAATTAGTGTATATTAGAGACCGGACTTAAGTGATCGATCGATAATATCGGTATCGGTCTCGAAAAATATCGACATCGATATATCAATATTTTTTTCGATATATCGTATCGGTCTGGTCTCAAGTGTACTTATATGTCAAGTATATGTAATTGAAAACATTAACTATATTATAACGTTTAAATAAGTTCTTTAACAATAGGGATATCTACAATGAATGAACATTCTTTAACCATGTTCACTAGGTAAGGAATCCTAAAATATCAATCTTTATTGCCAAGTCAAAATAATTTTTTACTTTAAAAATTAATTTTAAGAATAAATTACGAAGTTTAATTGACGACTTATACAAAATGATGGATGAAGAAAACGATATTGAATCTAAAGTAAATAGGTTGAGTGAAGCAAGATATAGTGTTTTCGTTCAATTGCTTCAAAATGGTGACTTGGACAGTAATTTTGTCACACAGTTTTTTCAGGGTTAATTTTTGTATTTTTTAAATTCCGAAATTATCGCATTAAAAATTTGCAGAATAGGGAGCTAGTTTACTCAACTCCGCAACACTGAGCACAATAAAGTGCAGCTGAGCTGTAAAGCAGTAGCTGAGCAGAATAAAGTTTATAATAGTGTAAAACTGTAATAATTAAGCCGAAATACATTTAAGAAAATCCAAGAAACTTGAAAATTCCATTTGATTAAATTAATAAAAAAAATTTTAACAATTAATTTTCATTTTTTACTTAAAGAAACAATCTCTAACAATCAACAATTATATTCAAGAATAGAAGAAACATTTGGATATGAGCATTCTCAGGAAATAGCTATTCGTATTGTAGAACAAAGTCAGGCAAAGCTTAATCTAGAATTGGAAGGTAAAAGCGACAGCAAAAAAGGTTACAACTATTTTTTACAAAATTTTAAGTTTAAAAAATTTTTTAAGAGGAAATAGAGGTTGAAGAGATAATTGATAATGATGAAAAAGATATATCATCAGGTATTAATTCAAAAAAACAAAGCAAGAAAAATAGGAAGAAGAACAAAAATAAAAAGCATTTGGATAAGAATAAAGTGAATGCTGTCGAAAATACTAAACAATACCTCAAACGTGATATTGAAGACAAAACTAAAAATAGCCAGAGTTTAAATAATGAAATAAGTGAAAGTTTCCAAGCGGATAGAAATTTTAATGAAGATAACCTTGAAAATGTTGAGGATAATGAAGGTTGGGTTCTGAATAAAAAGGATGAGATGAAACAGAGAAAGGAAGAGAAGAAAAGGAAGATGGAAGAGGAAGAAAGATTAGAACGGCTTAACAAATTGAAAGGAAAGGATATTGCAGATAAAATTTCATTTTCATTTAATAATATTAAGAAAATGAACTATAAGGAATATTATGATGCCGAAATGAAGAAGAATAATTTGAATAATGAAAGCATAATTGAAAATAAAATAAAAATAAATGAGGATTTGGAAAAAATAGACAACTCAAAGGAAATTAAAGATAGAAAACTATTTGTAAATCCAGCAATCAGTTTCAAGTCAATTCTTGATAAAAAGGATTCGAGAAATGTATTGAGTGAGAATAGTAAATTGAAGGAGGGAAATGAAGAAAGCAAGTGCGAAAAGGAAGATAAATTTAAAAATGATGAAAAGGAGGACAAGGCTCTTGTTTCTTCAAATAAAATCGTTAATTCATCAAAATTTTCTCCTTTCACTCCAATTAAATATTTAGAGGAGGATGCATTAAATGAAAGATATATGAGATTTATTTCAAATAATGAAGATCCTAGGAAGATTATTCCATCTTTAGACATTGGAGTTATTGTTAATGAACTTAATAAACGATTTATGCACCTTCAAAAAATCAGAATGAAGAATAACTGCCAGGATAAAAATGTTAATTTGACTTTCGGAGAATTTCAAGGTACTGATTTAATATCAGCAGAAAATGTTCCCTTCTCAAATTCATTTAGAATAAATTTTACATTGAAGCTTTTAACCCTTTATTTTAATTGGTGAACTAGAAAAATCTTGCTTTATAAATAGTAGAAATCGTAAATTTTGAAAACCCTGGACCTGTTCCTGGACTCTGGATTTTGATTTATTGACCTGGACTGGATCCTCGGCCTGAAGTCCAGGAAAAACCCATAGGAAAAACCCAGGAAGGTCAAAAAATGCCTGGACCTTGACTCATAGTACAAGAAGAAAAGGCCTTGGTTCCGACCCAGGCCGATCTCTACTTTATAGAACTCTCGGAGTTAATTCTATCCATTTTTGGAATAGAGCTTAAAGGACTTAAAGTATGCAAATTTTTATTAATCAAAAATAAAAATTATTTATTAAAGGAAAAGTTGACGAACAAAATGTTAGTGATTGCTCTCTGTTAAAGTTGGTCTTAAAATTGGAAAACGAATTTAATGAAATAAATGGAGACGCAAATTGCGTTGTAAATAATATGGAGAAATTAACAGAGCTGGAGAATAGATTCCATTCATTGTTAAAAGAATTAACAATGATTATGGATGACTGGATTGATCTACAAAAAGAAACCAATCGAGAATTAATGGACGAAGAAATTAAGGCAGTTAAAATAAAGTTGCATAAGCAAAGGTAATTATCATAAATAAACTTTAAAGAAATTTTAAAAATGTTGAAATTTTACTAAAATGAATGTTAATATTAGGGTTCAACCTCACACCCGGGGAAGGGAATTCCCGTGGAACGGGGGGAGGTCTCACTCCGGAGCACCTGTTCCCCGTCACCGCAGTTGAAAAAAAATTCAAAGGGGGGTGGGGGGAGGGGGGAGGGGGCTGGGATAAATTAAAAACAACATTCCAGCTATAAATGAATTTTTAAAGGCTTGCAAATTTAAATTCTAATCGCCAATGGAATTTAATGAAACAAAAGAAACAAAAAAGAATATTATTTTCATTGCTTAATAATAAAAATGTTAACGAATTTACTGATTATTTGCATAATTATGAAATTAAAAAAATTCAGAAAATGTTAATAAGTTAGTTAATTAATTTCAAAAAAATTTTAAAAATATTCTCTAAAAATTTAGCATCAACTCAAAATAATTTAATAGATTTTCCAATTTTTGATGAATTGCCTTATTTTTATGTTCAAAAAGAACTTGCAAAAAATATTGTATATATTTATTGTTAAAATTTTTTTTTATAAAAATCTAAAAATAGTAATATTTTTGTACGAAAACCAAATTGCATTATACATAATTAGAGAAATTATAATTTCCAATGGATTATTTTAATTTTTTTCGTTAAATAAAGCGATTACATTTTGGTTTTTATATAAGTCAATTCGAAATACAAAAAAGCAACTTAACTCTCTACGTATATCTTCAAGATTTCAAAACCTTATACTGAAATAAGATTTAAGTTTTTATGGAACATTTCCGGATAATTTCTCTTAAATTACCGATTAATTAATTATTTGTTTTTAGCTTAATGAACAACTGAACTATTCAACAATCGTTAAAGATAAAGATAGATCTTCTCAAGAAATATTCAAAATCGTTTCAATTATCTCAAAATGGGCTAAATCTAAAAATTGTCATCTGATTGAATTTCTATTGAGCGGTTCCCGGAAATTAAAGACAGAAACTATTGACTCGGATGTTGATTCTATTGTTGTATTGCATAAAAAGAAAAATGACAATTGTAAAATAAATGGAATAAATCATTTTTATGGGAATCCAGATTTTGATTTATGTCAACCTTTTGTTGGAAATATAAAATGCAATGACAATTCACTTTATTGTTATTTATGCTATGTAAAGTATTTTTTAGAGATTAATTTACTTCCTGAAAACCCTCCTTACGAGAGTCGCAAGTGTTTGGAAACACGTACCAAAGTGCTTATTCCCATCATGGATTATTGTAATACTTTTGAGATAATATAAAAAAAAAGCTAATGGATTTTATTTCAAAAAATACTGTACTTTTAAATTAAAAGCTACTGTACTTTAAATTAAATAATATTTTATGTAGCTTGGTTGTCGATTCTAAGAAAATCCCTAGATATCCTTAACCGAACTTTTAAATTCACATTTCTTCAGTGTAGAGAAACGGTGTGTTTCTCTAATAAGGGTAGGTCTTAAAAAGGGTAGTCCTGAATCCAGCGACTTTGAGAGATTGGGATATCTTCTCTCAGGTTAAAACAAATAAAAGACTTTTCCAGTCAAAGTTTATTTCTTCCACAAATAAAATATATTAAAAAGGTAGGCTAAAGTTTGATAATGTGAAGCAAAGGAAGGAATAGGAAACTGAACATATAAAACTGATCCAAGGTAATAGGAAAAATAATGTAAACTGAACGAAGATAGGAAAAAGGAATAAGCATATATACAAAGAAATGTGTACATAAAAGGAATAAAGGCTAAAGATGAAGCGTTTAGAAAAGGCTGGGAAAATTCTTTAGATCTACATATTTAGATAAGGAGTAGAAAATAAATTAATTTTATGGGAAATAAATAAAATTATGGAAAAAATAAAAAGTTGTATTTCCGACTTCGCGAGACCCGTCGCGACACTCCAGGCCAGGCTTTCAGTGAAGGTAATGGTGGTGGCTGCAACAAGGGGAGTCGTTGTTGTTACGGTTGAAGGGGAGCATATTCAAAGGCGTTGGTATGTTCACAGGCATCACGAAGTTTATTCGGGAGAGCGGAATGGGTCCAATTCCTTGATACACTGGCAAGTAAGGGTGGAGGCGCACGGTCCAAGGATGAGCAGGCATGTTCGGGAGAGTTGACATGCGTGAAAATAGAAGGGGATTATTAGTAAATTTTGGTTCGACATTTAAGTTTACCTTCATCAGCAGGGGGGAAAGTAGAAAGGTCTGTTAGATTATCGGAGGCTTCGGAAAGTGTAAAATCCAATTCTCGGAGGTAGGCCCGGATATGGGTAAAGTAAATATGATCCGATTGTCCCTGGTTTCGGAGAGGGACGGGAAAGGTTTTATTGGCTTCCAAAATTCCCGTAATTTCTGGATACAGGCTTTTAATCTGGGTTCTAAATGGGAGAGACATTTTCCTAGTAAGAATATAGGTAGTAGTCAAAAGTAAACAAATATTAAAATCAGTTAGGAAAATATTAAATATGAATCGAACCCAAAAAATTAAGGAGTAAGAAATTCACAGAAAAATAGGATAAAATTGTTAAGTAGGAAGTTCGTTATCTGGGTAAGACTGTAGAGAAATGGTCCTAATTTCTCTAATATTAAAACCAAAGAAAGTCTTCAATCAAAATTTTATTTCTTTCACAAATATAAAAATATTAAAGTAAGGAAGGCTAAAAATTGCTAATGTAAAGCAGAGGAAGTATAAAGCTGATTAATACAATTAGTAAAGTGAAAAGGTGAACTGAACAAGTTGAATGGAATGAATAAGCCTATATAAAGAGTAGGTGGGCACAAAAGGAGAGTTACAGGCCAAAGTTAAGAAAAAGCTGGGAAAATTCTTTAGATCTACATATTTAGATAAGGAGTACAAAATAAATTAATTTTATGGGAAATAAATAAAATTATGGAAAAAATAAAAAGTTGTATTTCCGACTTCGCGAGACCCGTCGCGACATCAGTCTGGTTCAGAACACCTTCAAATAAAATTTAATCATAAAATTTAGAATTATTCAATCAAAAAGCTTCACAAAATTATGCATACTCGAATTAAAATAATAAAATTTAATACAAATGGAAATAATTTTGATATTTCCTTTATAATAATTGATGAAATTCAATTAGAAACATTAAAAAATACTTTTCCTATAAATGGATTAAATAATCAAGAATTTGAGGAAATAATAGAACATAAGAGACAAAAATCAAAAAAATTGTACAAACCCGAAGATTTATCTGGAATTGAAAGCGAAATATATTCACTTGCTTCGTATAATTCAAATAATATTATGCTAAAATTTATAGAAATGACTGGTAATGTGAATAAATTTCAATTATTTGCGAGGACGATTAAGAAATGGGCTAAAAGTATGTTTAGTTTCTTAATTTTCTAAATACATTAAATAAAAATTTATTTTATCGAAGATAAAATATTAAAATTTAGAAAGGAAAATAAGAATAGATAAATACAAGGATGATTTTAAACCTCATCGGGTGTGTGTTAAAATTAGAGTTATTACTAGAGCGCGGAATTTCGTTCCGTACCGTATTCCGTACCGTACTACCGATACGGAATACCGATAAATACCGATAAAATACGGCCGTAGTACGGAATACGGCCCGTATTACGGCAAGAATTTTACCGTACCGTATTCCGTACCGTATTACCGATACGGAATACCGATAAATACCGAAAAATACGGCCGTAGTACGGTACGGTCCGCGCTCTAGTTATTACTAGAGCCAGGATTTTTAGGCAAATGCCTGTTTTTTCCTAGATAGGCCTGATGCTGAAACGTTCAAATCCGGTGTTATTTTACTGAAATCTGCTTTCTAACTACTTTTATCGTTGCCTAAAATTGCCTATTTTAACTTTTTCTGGCAAAATGCCCTATTTTGCCTTTTTTCAGCCTATTTTGCATATTTTTACTAATATTTGCGAATTTTTGGGCATATTTTGAGAAAATTCTTGTTTAAAAAATTTTTTTCTGGTAAAATATAAAATTTTTCCAAAAAATTTTTGTCAAAAAATTTTTTTGGAAAAAATTTTCTTCTGAAAATTTATCAAATTATTTTTGGAAACAAAATAATTAATATAAATTAATTTATATGTAATTCTGGTCGTCGAAATTAATTTATTTAACATTTTATTGCTTAAATTTATCTTTTTGATAAAATTAGTCAATTCAAATCAGCAAACTCTCGAAAAAATCCTGCCTATTTCGCCTTTTTTTCGGATTTTAGTGCCTATTTTGTCAGTTTGTTAGTGCCTATATAGGTGCCTATTTTTAACTTTATCGTGCCTAAAAATCCTGGCTCTAGTTATTACTGTCGGTTATTAACATGACACTCGGTTTTGGGTTCGGTTAACCGACAGTGAACACCCATGGTTAACCGTGAACATCTCAGTCATTAAGGATGAATTTTTAAATTCCAAATTCACACAAAAATTACAATTCAAATATTTCTAGGGGTCGGTTTAGTATATGCCCACCGAGATCGAAAATCGTTATATATTGTTATGACCCCGCTTACGTAGAGGAGCTAACAAAGATATTTATCGCACCACGAAATACAAAGCAGATGAAGGTAGGTAGGAAGATCTAAAACTGGGAGAGGGAACTAACTATTGGCTATCCTTTTATACTAACACTTCAAGGGCTGACGCCCATACACAACACCTCCCCCCTTAAAAAAAGGTTCGGCTTCACTTAAAGCCGAAGCTTTACAATATACTCAACACTTTTCAGCCAAACAATACAAACAAAAAATACATACAAAAATTTTGGGGGAATAAGGACAATGGGAACAAAAAATACATACAACATTACAAAAAAAATACAACAAGAATATTATCACAATTATATTTATATGTGGCTCATCTACATTTCCATATTATTATCGTCTTCAACTTCTTTCATGTTTGATTTGTTCCCAACATTGTCCTTCATTTTTGACTTGATCTTTTTTGAGCTGTCCGCACTGCTAGCACTTGAAGAACTCACACTACTTTCACTCACTATTGTCTCTTCACTAATATTCATCTTTTTGAAGTTTTCATTCAGCAACTTCTTTTTATTACTCCACTCATCAAGACGGATCTCTTTATACGACCTGGACACAATACTCTTCAACACTTGCACTTTGATTTTCCATCCGTTTTCCGTCTTGCGCAATACTTCACCTTTGAGCCACTCAATTTTTCCACTTCGTTTATTTGTATTCTTCACTTTCACTTTTGTCCCATTCGGAAACGCATTTTTCTGTATCTTGAATGGTGCCTTCTTTTTGCTCCACTTTTGGTACTTTGGCTTTTGGTTCTGACCTGACACTTCTTTCAATCCAGGCAACCACAAGATACACACTTCACTATTCATAGATGAAACTCCATATACACTTCTTTGTCCTTCACTCGCACTTTACTTTTGAACTTTCCTTCAAGTTCCACTTTGTTGTCACCCAGACCAATACCTTTGTAATTCACTTTTTCAACTTTTGGTTGTCCAATATTATTCCACACTTCACTGGTGACAACATTGATCTGCGATGCAGTGTCTACAATCATTTCTACACTAAGTTCTCCAAACTTCACTTTTTGCTTTATCCACTCTTCTTTTTCCACACTTTGCATTGGATCGAAGATGTCCAGAATTGCACAATATGGAGAATCTGAATGATTAGTATCATTACTCCACTGCCTTTTTGGCTGATATTGAATATTCTTCAAGAACTTACAATGCATACGCCAGTGACCAAAACGTCCACAATGACTGCACTTTTTCTCAATAACATTTTGTTGATACTTGAAATTTGGTTTGGACCACTGTTTTTTGTACTCACTTCCAATTTCACTTTCACTCTTTTCACAACATTTCACTTTTTCCACTGTGTTGACTGTCGGCACTTCTTTTTTTACTTCACTAATTTTCTCCTTGACAATATACATGGCTTCACTTTTATTTGCCAAATATGCCCGACACTCTTCAATAATTTCTTTCAAGGTTACTGCCTGTCCTCTTTCACTTTTACTTTCAACACTTTTCATTGCGACTTGTCGAACTGAGGTAGCATCACTAGGCAAACCTGAAATAAAAATAAGAATTTTCAATTCTTCAATCGACAAGGCCATTTCTGCACGCTCACATTGAGCATTCACTACATTCCCAAACTCAACAATATCTTGGAGGTCACTACACTTAACATTTAAGGCCTCGAACCTTTTCAACAACTTAGACCTATGGTCACTAAACTCTTTCACTAATTCACTACAGAGTTCGTCAAACTTCATTTCACTCAACTTGGTTGGCAGCATTTTCCTTTCAATTTGGGCATACTCTTCTTGCCCCAATTTACTCAACAACAATCTCACTTTAGAGGATTCTGGCAGGGTTTTACCCTTCACCTCAAAATAGGACCGATGCCTGCCCAACCATGACTCAAAGGTCATACCACTCGATAAATCAAAAATGAACTCACCAATCATTCCAACTAATTTGCTGTACAATTCTGTGTCGTTCCACTCACTCGGCTTCAAGAGCCTCACTAACATTTTCTCAAAATGCTCTTGCTGAGCCTTCAACAATTTCTCCACTGTTTTTGCATCCATTTTGCACTCACTAAAAATAATTTTTTTTTATCACTACACTTTTACTAAACACTACAATTTCACTAACCTTTTCGGTTTCACTACACTACAATTTGTCTACACACTTTTTCTTTTCCTGAACTGCACACAGCTTACGTTGACGACACACAGCTTACTGAAGTTGACGAACTGACGACTGGTTCTTTTTGAACACGACCGCGCCACTTGTTATGACCCCGCTTACGTAGAGGAGCTAACAAAGATATTTATCGCACCACGAAATACAAAGCAGATGAAGGTAGGTAGGAAGATCTAAAACTGGGAGAGGGAACTAACTATTGGCTATCCTTTTATACTAACACTATAAGGGCTGACGCCCATACACAACATATATACCATTCGATTCCTCTCACCGAGCTGAGTTCAAATATGCAAGAATTTTCTGCCGGAGACGAAAACTCGCAGAGATACAGGCCCCCGAAAATCGAAAAACCATAGGGGGGACCAGACGTGGGTTTTCGGGGGCCTGTATCTCTGCGAGTTTTCGTCTCCGGCAGAAAATTCTTGCATATTTGAACTCAGCTCGGTGAGAGGAATCGAATGGTATATATGTTGTGTATGGGCGTCAGCCCTTATAGTGTTAGTATAAAAGGATAGCCAATAGTTAGTTCCCTCTCCCAGTTTTAGATCTTCCTACCTACCTTCATCTGCTTTGTATTTCGTGGTGCGATAAATATCTTTGTTAGCTCCTCTACGTAAGCGGGGTCATAACAAGTGGCGCGGTCGTGTTCAAAAAGAACCAGTCGTCAGTTCGTCAACTTCAGTAAGCTGTGTGTCGTCAACGTAAGCTGTGTGCAGTTCAGGAAAAGAAAAAGTGTGTAGACAAATTGTAGTGTAGTGAAACCGAAAAGGTTAGTGAAATTGTAGTGTTTAGTAAAAGTGTAGTGATAAAAAAAAATTATTTTTAGTGAGTGCAAAATGGATGCAAAAACAGTGGAGAAATTGTTGAAGGCTCAGCAAGAGCATTTTGAGAAAATGTTAGTGAGGCTCTTGAAGCCGAGTGAGTGGAACGACACAGAATTGTACAGCAAATTAGTTGGAATGATTGGTGAGTTCATTTTTGATTTATCGAGTGGTATGACCTTTGAGTCATGGTTGGGCAGGCATCGGTCCTATTTTGAGGTGAAGGGTAAAACCCTGCCAGAATCCTCTAAAGTGAGATTGTTGTTGAGTAAATTGGGGCAAGAAGAGTATGCCCAAATTGAAAGGAAAATGCTGCCAACCAAGTTGAGTGAAATGAAGTTTGACGAACTCTGTAGTGAATTAGTGAAAGAGTTTAGTGACCATAGGTCTAAGTTGTTGAAAAGGTTCGAGGCCTTAAATGTTAAGTGTAGTGACCTCCAAGATATTGTTGAGTTTGGGAATGTAGTGAATGCTCAATGTGAGCGTGCAGAAATGGCCTTGTCGATTGAAGAATTGAAAATTCTTATTTTTATTTCAGGTTTGCCTAGTGATGCTACCTCAGTTCGACAAGTCGCAATGAAAAGTGTTGAAAGTAAAAGTGAAAGAGGACAGGCAGTAACCTTGAAAGAAATTATTGAAGAGTGTCGGGCATATTTGGCAAATAAAAGTGAAGCCATGTATATTGTCAAGGAGAAAATTAGTGAAGTAAAAAAAGAAGTGCCGACAGTCAACACAGTGGAAAAAGTGAAATGTTGTGAAAAGAGTGAAAGTGAAATTGGAAGTGAGTACAAAAAACAGTGGTCCAAACCAAATTTCAAGTATCAACAAAATGTTATTGAGAAAAAGTGCAGTCATTGTGGACGTTTTGGTCACTGGCGTATGCATTGTAAGTTCTTGAAGAATATTCAATATCAGCCAAAAAGGCAGTGGAGTAATGATACTAATCATTCAGATTCTCCATATTGTGCAATTCTGGACATCTTCGATCCAATGCAAAGTGTGGAAAAAGAAGAGTGGATAAAGCAAAAAGTGAAGTTTGGAGAACTTAGTGTAGAAATGATTGTAGACACTGCATCGCAGATCAATGTTGTCACCAGTGAAGTGTGGAATAATATTGGACAACCAAAAGTTGAAAAAGTGAATTACAAAGGTATTGGTCTGGGTGACAACAAAGTGGAACTTGAAGGAAAGTTCAAAAGTAAAGTGCGAGTGAAGGACAAAGAAGTGTATATGGAGTTTCATCTATGAATAGTGAAGTGTGTATCTTGTGGTTGCCTGGATTGAAAGAAGTGTCAGGTCAGAACCAAAAGCCAAAGTACCAAAAGTGGAGCAAAAAGAAGGCACCATTCAAGATACAGAAAAATGCGTTTCCGAATGGGACAAAAGTGAAAGTGAAGAATACAAATAAACGAAGTGGAAAAATTGAGTGGCTCAAAGGTGAAGTATTGCGCAAGACGGAAAACGGATGGAAAATCAAAGTGCAAGTGTTGAAGAGTATTGTGTCCAGGTCGTATAAAGAGATCCGTCTTGATGAGTGGAGTAATAAAAAGAAGTTGCTGAATGAAAACTTCAAAAAGATGAATATTAGTGAAGAGACAATAGTGAGTGAAAGTAGTGTGAGTTCTTCAAGTGCTAGCAGTGCGGACAGCTCAAAAAAGATCAAGTCAAAAATGAAGGACAATGTTGGGAACAAATCAAACATGAAAGAAGTTGAAGACGATAATAATATGGAAATGTAGATGAGCCACATATAAATATAATTGTGATAATATTCTTGTTGTATTTTTTTTGTAATGTTGTATGTATTTTTTGTTCCCATTGTCCTTATTCCCCCAAAATTTTTGTATGTATTTTTTGTTTGTATTGTTTGGCTGAAAAGTGTTGAGTATATTGTAAAGCTTCGGCTTTAAGTGAAGCCGAACCTTTTTTTAAGGGGGGAGGTGTTGTGTATGGGCGTCAGCCCTTGAAGTGTTAGTATAAAAGGATAGCCAATAGTTAGTTCCCTCTCCCAGTTTTAGATCTTCCTACCTACCTTCATCTGCTTTGTATTTCGTGGTGCGATAAATATCTTTGTTAGCTCCTCTACGTAAGCGGGGTCATAACAATATATAACGATTTTCGATCTCGGTGGGCATATACTAAACCGACCCCTAGAAATATTTGAATTGTAATTTTTGTGTGAATTTGGAATTTAAAAATTCATCCTTAATGACTGAGATGTTCACGGTTAACCATGGGTGTTCACTGTCGGTTAACCGAACCCAAAACCGAGTGTCATGTTAATAACCGACAGTAATAACTAGAGCCAGGATTTTTAGGCACGATAAAGTTAAAAATAGGCACCTATATAGGCACTAACAAACTGACAAAATAGGCACTAAAATCCGAAAAAAAGGCGAAATAGGCAGGATTTTTTCGAGAGTTTGCTGATTTGAATTGACTAATTTTATCAAAAAGATAAATTTAAGCAATAAAATGTTAAATAAATTAATTTCGACGACCAGAATTACATATAAATTAATTTATATTAATTATTTTGTTTCCAAAAATAATTTGATAAATTTTCAGAAGAAAATTTTTTCCAAAAAAATTTTTTGACAAAAATTTTTTGGAAAAATTTTATATTTTACCAGAAAAAAATTTTTTAAACAAGAATTTTCTCAAAATATGCCCAAAAATTCGCAAATATTAGTAAAAATATGCAAAATAGGCTGAAAAAAGGCAAAATAGGGCATTTTGCCAGAAAAAGTTAAAATAGGCAATTTTAGGCAACGATAAAAGTAGTTAGAAAGCAGATTTCAGTAAAATAACACCGGATTTGAACGTTTCAGCATCAGGCCTATCTAGGAAAAAACAGGCATTTGCCTAAAAATCCTGGCTCTAGTAATAACTAGAGCGCGGACCGTACCGTACTACGGCCGTATTTTTCGGTATTTATCGGTATTCCGTATCGGTAATACGGTACGGAATACGGTACGGTAAAATTCTTGCCGTAATACGGGCCGTATTCCGTACTACGGCCGTATTTTATCGGTATTTATCGGTATTCCGTATCGGTAGTACGGTACGGAATACGGTACGGAACGAAATTCCGCGCTCTAGTAATAACTCTAATTTTAACACACACCCGATGAGGTTTAAAATCATCCTTGTATTTATCTATTCTTATTTTCCTTTCTAAATTTTAATATTTTATCTTCGATAAAATAAATTTTTATTTAATGTATTTAGAAAATTAAGAAACTAAACATACTTTTAGCCCATTTCTTAATCGTCCTCGCAAATAATTGAAATTTATTCACATTACCAGTCATTTCTATAAATTTTAGCATAATATTATTTGAATTATACGAAGCAAGTGAATATATTTCGCTTTCAATTCCAGATAAATCTTCGGGTTTGTACAATTTTTTTGATTTTTGTCTCTTATGTTCTATTATTTCCTCAAATTCTTGATTATTTAATCCATTTATAGGAAAAGTATTTTTTAATGTTTCTAATTGAATTTCATCAATTATTATAAAGGAAATATCAAAATTATTTCCATTTGTATTAAATTTTATTATTTTAATTCGAGTATGCATAATTTTGTGAAGCTTTTTGATTGAATAATTCTAAATTTTATGATTAAATTTTATTTGAAGGTGTTCTGAACCAGACTGATGTCGCGACGGGTCTCGCGAAGTCGGAAATACAACTTTTTATTTTTTCCATAATTTTATTTATTTCCCATAAAATTAATTTATTTTGTACTCCTTATCTAAATATGTAGATCTAAAGAATTTTCCCAGCTTTTTCTTAACTTTGGCCTGTAACTCTCCTTTTGTGCCCACCTACTCTTTATATAGGCTTATTCATTCCATTCAACTTGTTCAGTTCACCTTTTCACTTTACTAATTGTATTAATCAGCTTTATACTTCCTCTGCTTTACATTAGCAATTTTTAGCCTTCCTTACTTTAATATTTTTATATTTGTGAAAGAAATAAAATTTTGATTGAAGACTTTCTTTGGTTTTAATATTAGAGAAATTAGGACCATTTCTCTACAGTCTTACCCAGATAACGAACTTCCTACTTAACAATTTTATCCTATTTTTCTGTGAATTTCTTACTCCTTAATTTTTTGGGTTCGATTCATATTTAATATTTTCCTAACTGATTTTAATATTTGTTTACTTTTGACTACTACCTATATTCTTACTAGGAAAATGTCTCTCCCATTTAGAACCCAGATTAAAAGCCTGTATCCAGAAATTACGGGAATTTTGGAAGCCAATAAAACCTTTCCCGTCCCTCTCCGAAACCAGGGACAATCGGATCATATTTACTTTACCCATATCCGGGCCTACCTCCGAGAATTGGATTTTACACTTTCCGAAGCCTCCGATAATCTAACAGACCTTTCTACTTTCCCCCCTGCTGATGAAGGTAAACTTAAATGTCGAACCAAAATTTACTAATAATCCCCTTCTATTTTCACGCATGTCAACTCTCCCGAACATGCCTGCTCATCCTTGGACCGTGCGCCTCCACCCTTACTTGCCAGTGTATCAAGGAATTGGACCCATTCCGCTCTCCCGAATAAACTTCGTGATGCCTGTGAACATACCAACGCCTTTGAATATGCTCCCCTTCAACCGTAACAACAACGACTCCCCTTGTTGCAGCCACCACCATTACCTTCACTGAAAGCCTGGCCTGGAGTGTCGCGACGGGTCTCGCGAAGTCGGAAATACAACTTTTTATTTTTTCCATAATTTTATTTATTTCCCATAAAATTAATTTATTTTCTACTCCTTATCTAAATATGTAGATCTAAAGAATTTTCCCAGCCTTTTCTAAACGCTTCATCTTTAGCCTTTATTCCTTTTATGTACACATTTCTTTGTATATATGCTTATTCCTTTTTCCTATCTTCGTTCAGTTTACATTATTTTTCCTATTACCTTGGATCAGTTTTATATGTTCAGTTTCCTATTCCTTCCTTTGCTTCACATTATCAAACTTTAGCCTACCTTTTTAATATATTTTATTTGTGGAAGAAATAAACTTTGACTGGAAAAGTCTTTTATTTGTTTTAACCTGAGAGAAGATATCCCAATCTCTCAAAGTCGCTGGATTCAGGACTACCCTTTTTAAGACCTACCCTTATTAGAGAAACACACCGTTTCTCTACACTGAAGAAATGTGAATTTAAAAGTTCGGTTAAGGATATCTAGGGATTTTCTTAGAATCGACAACCAAGCTACATAAAATATTATTTAATTTAAAGTACAGTAGCTTTTAATTTAAAAGTACAGTATTTTTTGAAATAAAATCCATTAGCTTTTTTTTTATATTATCTCAAAAGTATTACAATAATCCATGATGGGAATAAGCACTTTGGTACGTGTTTCCAAACACTTGCGACTCTCGTAAGGAGGGTTTTCAGGAAGTAAATTAATCTCTAAAAAATACTTTACATAGCATAAATAACAATAAAGTGAATTGTCATTGCATTTTATATTTCCAACAAAAGGTTGACATAAATCAAAATCTGGATTCCCATAAAAATGATTTATTCCATTTATTTTACAATTGTCATTTTTCTTTTTATGCAATACAACAATAGAATCAACATCCGAGTCAATAGTTTCTGTCTTTAATTTCCGGGAACCGCTCAATAGAAATTCAATCAGATGACAATTTTTAGATTTAGCCCATTTTGAGATAATTGAAACGATTTTGAATATTTCTTGAGAAGATCTATCTTTATCTTTAACGATTGTTGAATAGTTCAGTTGTTCATTAAGCTAAAAACAAATAATTAATTAATCGGTAATTTAAGAGAAATTATCCGGAAATGTTCCATAAAAACTTAAATCTTATTTCAGTATAAGGTTTTGAAATCTTGAAGATATACGTAGAGAGTTAAGTTGCTTTTTTGTATTTCGAATTGACTTATATAAAAACCAAAATGTAATCGCTTTATTTAACGAAAAAAATTAAAATAATCCATTGGAAATTATAATTTCTCTAATTATGTATAATGCAATTTGGTTTTCGTACAAAAATATTACTATTTTTAGATTTTTATAAAAAAAAATTTTAACAATAAATATATACAATATTTTTTGCAAGTTCTTTTTGAACATAAAAATAAGGCAATTCATCAAAAATTGGAAAATCTATTAAATTATTTTGAGTTGATGCTAAATTTTTAGAGAATATTTTTAAAATTTTTTTGAAATTAATTAACTAACTTATTAACATTTTCTGAATTTTTTTAATTTCATAATTATGCAAATAATCAGTAAATTCGTTAACATTTTTATTATTAAGCAATGAAAATAATATTCTTTTTTGTTTCTTTTGTTTCATTAAATTCCATTGGCGATTAGAATTTAAATTTGCAAGCCTTTAAAAATTCATTTATAGCTGGAATGTTGTTTTTAATTTATCCCAGCCCCCTCCCCCCTCCCCCCACCCCCCTTTGAATTTTTTTTCAACTGCGGTGACGGGGAACAGGTGCTCCGGAGTGAGACCTCCCCCCGTTCCACGGGAATTCCCTTCCCCGGGTGTGAGGTTGAACCCTAATATTAACATTCATTTTTAGTAAAATTTCAACATTTTTAAAATTTCTTTAAAGTTTATTTATGATAATTACTTTTGCTTATGCAACTTTATTTTAACTGCCTTAATTTCTTCGTCCATTAATTCTTGATTGGTTTCTTTTTGTAGATCACTCCAGTCATCCATAATCATTGATAATTCTTTTAACAATGAGTGGAATCTATTCTCCAGCTCTGTTAATTTTTCCATATTATTTACAACGCAATTTGCGTCTCCATTTATTTCATTAAATTCGTTTTCCAATTTTAAGACCAACTTTAATAGAGAGCAATCACTAACATTTTGTTCGTCAACTTTTCCTTTAATAAATAATTTTTATTTTTGATTAATAAAAATTTGCATACTTTAAGTCCTTTAAGCTCTATTCCAAAAATGGATAGAATTAACTCCGAGAGTTCTATAAAGTAGAGATCGGCCTGGGTCGGAACCAATGCCTTTTCTTCTTGTACCAGGAGTCAAGGTCCAGGCATTTTTTGACCTTCCTGGGTATTTCCTGTGGGTTTTTCCAGGACTTCAGGTCGAAGATCCAGTCCAGGTCAAAATTTCCGTTTCTACTATTTATGAAGCAAGATACCATTTTTTCTAGTTCACCAATTAAAATAAAGGGTTAAAAGCTTCAATGTAAAATTTATTCTAAATGAATTTGAGAAGGGAACATTTTCTGCGGATATTAAATCAGTACCTTGAAATTCTCCAAAAGTCAAATTAACATTTTTATCCTGACAGTTATTCTTGATTCTAATTTTTTGAAAATGCTTAAAACGTTTATTAAGTTCATCAACAATAACTCCAAGGTCCAGAGAAGGAATAATCTTTCTAGGATCTTCATTGCTTGAAATAAATCTTATATATTTTTCATTTAATGCATCTTCCTCTAAATAGTTAATTGGAGTAAAAGGAGAAAATTTTGAAAAATTGGCGATTTTATTTGAAGAATCAAGAGTCTTGTCATCCTTTTCAGCATTTTTTAATTTATCTTCCTTTTTGCATTTGTCTTCTACATTTTCCTCCTTCAATTTATTAATCTCACTCAATAAATTTCTCGAATCCTTTTTATCAAGAATTGCCTTGAAACTGATTGCTGGATTTACAAAAAGTTTTTTATCTTTAATTTTCTTTGAGTTGTCTATTTTTTCCAAATCATCATTTATTTTAATTTTATTGTTAATTATACTTTCATTGTTCAAAATATTCTTATTCTTCATCTCGGCATCATAATATTTTTTATAGTTCATTTTCTTAATATTATTGAATGAAAATGATGTTTTATCCACAATATCCTTTCCCTTAAATTTTTTATTCAGTTTTAATTTTTCTTCCTCTTCCATCTTTTTCTTTTCTTCCTTTCTCTGTTTCATCTCATCTCTTTTATTCAGCACCCAACCTTCACTATCCTCATCATTTTCAACGTTATCTTCATTAATATTTTTATAAAATTCAGAATCTTCACATATTTCACTATGAGCTTGTACATTTTCATGATTGTTATAATCCTCATTTTCAAGATTTTGCTTAATCTTTTCAATTTTATTCTCAGAAGTGGATTCCACTCTCTTTTTGTTTTTATTTTTATCTCGCTTTTTCTTTTGTTTTTTGCTTCGTTTGTTTGCAGTGCTAATGGATAATTTACTTATACTATTTTTATCATTATCAATTATCCCCATTTCATTCATAATCTCGTCTACCTCCTTTAATTCCTCTTAAAAATTTCTTTAAACTAAAATTTTGTAAAAATATTTGTAACCTTTTTTATTATCGTTTTCACTTTCAAATTCGACATTAAGTTTTTCTTGGTACCATAAATTGTTTCGATATACAATTAGATCAACTTTTATTTGAAGAAAACTATTAGCCCCAAATATTTTTTCTATTCTTGGTTTTAATTGTTGTTCCTTATCATCATTTTCTTTAAATTAAAAATGAAATTAATTATGTATTTATTGTTTTTTAAATATTTTTCGAAATTGAATAGGATTTTATAGTTAATTAGATTTTATCAATTATATTTATGTGCGGAGAAGTTTTTTCCAATCTTAGTTAATAGAACTAAGAGAAAATAATCAGTATGAGGTAGTTTTTAGGTATGTAAAATTTATTCATATATATGGAAAATAATATGAATAACCTTGAAAAAACTGTGTGACAAAACTACTGTCCAACTCGCCAGTTTGAAGCAATTGAGAAAAAGTAATATATCTTATCTCCTCTATCCAATCTAACAGATTTATACTATCGTCTACCGCATGCATTTTTGTGTCCAAGTCATCATTGAAACTTTTCCATTTGTTCTTAAATTTTAGTTTGTTTTAAAATATTAATTAGTTTGAGGTACTCAAAATAATTAAATTAGAAAATAACAATGGGTAATTTATTCATAAGTAGATTCTTCTAAAAATTTTATCTTATAAAATGCTACTAATTATACTAATTATATTTCGTCTTGAGGCTTGATGATTTATGGCCGGTGCTCTGTAGACTCGTCGGTTAGACTCCTAAATCCTGAAAAATCATAGGGAGTCTCAGCTCGTCGAGCTGGCTCGAATGAGCCTCAAAATCAGCTTTTCAGAGCTCTTTGAATGAAACCTCATTTGTACATATCGATCCAAAACAAAGCATTAGTATAATTCACAATATCGCCGTTTAATTGGATTATTAAAAATTGAGCCTTACTGACGAAAAGAACCTCAGACGAAACTCATCTCTGAGAAAAACCCCTCTGACGTATCGGACATGTATGCACAGGTCTAGGTGTTTAACCGGATAGTATTTACAATATTAGATAAATAATCTAAAATTTAAAACTTAACCTCCAAATAATCCTTGAAGGAGCTTCCTTTCGCTAGTTTATTTTTTTCCACCAATTCTTTACCTTTTAATTCTTTAATCGAGCTAACAAAGCGTATAAAGAAATACGGAAAGTTTGTGTTTTTAAATTCTAATTGTTCTATATTAACATCCTTATCAAATAATTGACAAAAATTCCTATCAAATTCATTTTGCATTTTATTCCAAATTTCTAGACACCAAATCCTCGATTTTTGAGAGTTTTTATTCCATTCTGATTTAGTAGTTAATATATTCTCAATATTTCGATGCCATAAAATTATATCAATAGCTAAATTATTTCTTATGAATTCGTTATCGTTTTCATTAAAGAAAATGTTATGATAGTGTTGTGCTAACTGCTTGTTATCCTCATAAACTGAAATTTAAATTATTAGATGCTATTTTTCACATGAATTATTATATATCAGCAAAATTAGATAATAAATTTATATTTAAAAATATTTCATAGCAATAACGTAAATAAAAGTTTAAGAAACTATGAATTAAAAAATTAAGATTTAAAATCATTTTTTATTTTAATTTTTGTCTTGAAAATTGAGGATAGTTGTTAATTTTTTCAACACCCGAAAGATTTTGTCGATGTCGATCAACAATTATTACCAGCTTATTTCAACATAGTGCCAAAAACTTGCCGGTGAAAATAAATGATAAGAATATTTCAATTTTGATTACATTTTCTGATTAAACAAAATCTTAAAATAACTTACTTTCTTTACATTCCATCTTAAGATGGTTGTCATCGCAGGGATTCTCGCAAGGGTCCGTAGCAGTAATTTTAAGTAAATAAAGTAAAATAATTATGAAAAATGAAAGAAAAGTATTTGAAATATTGTACATTAAAGGAAAAATTAAAGTTAATTTGTATTAATAACTTTTTTATTGTAAAAACAACAAATCTATAAAAAAATCAAATTTTTACAAAAAATATTTTTTACAAAACAATGGTTTATAATGTCCTTAAATTTTGAAACCTTGCATATCAACACCTATTATACAAAGTTAGTTATGTCGTTTATTTTAGAAGCAGTGATTAATAATCAGTCTCGTCTAGTTTCACACAGAATAATTTGAAATTTCCTCAGTTTAAAATTTGAATATGAACAGTATGATCATTATATTATATAGACAATTAATTACGAATTCGCAGTAACCACCTTATATTATGATAAAGGGCATTTGTAACATTAATTCATGGAGAGATTTCTTTATAATAAAATTATTTTACTTTTATTTTACTGATTGATACAATGAAAATATTTAAATTTATTTATTGCTTTTATGTAGAATAAATGCTAAATAATACATATTTGCACTTTAATAAATTTTCAAAGGCGAATTGCCGACTTATTTACGCAAATCTATACGTGTTTTATATATAGACATCAAGGGAATTAAAATGGCGGCATTTACTTTTAAATTTTTTGGAAAGTGCATATGTAGCTATTTAGGGAATTTTTCAGTCTAGACAATTTAATTCTAAAATTAAAGAAAAATATTGAGAAATATTTTTTAATTTGCTTTTATGTAGTTTTTAATTTAGACAATATAGAATTCAATAACTGAAGTAAGATTACGAATTATTGAAAGATTGGGCACTATCTGAAATAAGGTCGGTAATCGTTTTTTTCATTACTTTTTTCCATTACTTTTTTCCTTCCTTGATATGACAGAATGGTCAGCATTTTTCTCCTTGTTCTATTCCATTATATTCCCTGTGGCATAATCAAAAGAGTAATGATAAAGAAAAGGATTAGTTTTTAAATACTTTTTCCTCTTCGTCCGTGTTATGACTGTCCGTGTTCGTCCGTGTTTTGTCTGTCCTTCTTCGTCCGTGTTTTGCCTGTCCTTCTTCGTCCGTGCTCGTCAGTGTTCGTCCGTGTTTTGTCTGTCCGTGTTCGGCCGTGCTCGTCAGTGTTCGTCCGTGATTTGTCTGTCCGTGTTCGGCCGTGCTCGTCAGTGTTCGTCCGTGTTTTGTCTGTCCGTGTTCGGCCGTGCTCGTCAGTGTTCGTCCGTGTTTTGTCTGTCCGTGTTCGGCCGTGCTCGTCAGTGTTCGTCCGTGTTTTGTCTGTCCGTGTTCGGCCGTGCTCGTCAGTGTTCGTCCGTGTTTTGTCTGTCCTTCTTCGTCCGTGTTTTGCCTGTCAGTGTCTTGGTGTGTATTTTTCTGTCCTCTCATTTGATTATGCCACAGGCAAAATTATTGGAGTTGAACAAGGAAGAAAATGCTGACCATTCTGTCATATCAAGGAAGGGAAAAAGTAATGGAAAAAAGTAATGAAAAAAACGATTACCGACCTTATTTCAGATAGTGCCAAAGATTGTTATTAAATTATTAAACTTAAGTTATTTAGCAATTTTATTTAATTTAAATTTTTAGCAACAGGTTTTGAAACTATTAACATAAATAGACAAATTGTTTGTGGCTAAATTTAATTTTCCGGTCATAATAATTTCATGTGAATATTATGAAATTGCACTTTTTATTTAAAGGCGATTAATGCGCTTTTAATTTATAGGTTTATGTCTAGGATTTTATCCTGAATTTTTGCTTTCATATTACAATAAAATTCAAAAAAGTGTATAATATAACAAACTACTTTATTTTAGAAATATTTATTAAATTATTTAATCTTCAATAGTATCTTGAGAATCTGGATATTTTGAGCTCTCTTGAACATCTGGATTAGGATCGGACGATGTTTTCGTTTTTCATATGTGCATTTTGATAATTTATTGTTTTTCCTATTTTTTGACCTGCCCTGTTATCAAATTGCATTAAATAAATGATGTATAATTAATGCTAGTTAACGAATATTGTGAATTTCTGAAGAAAAATTATCTCGACAGCCATGTATTCTAAAAAAATTAAATGTTTAACGAAAAAACACAAGTCTCCTGAAAGTTTTATTTAATTCTTTTCTATTATTATGTATTAACTTTTATTTTTCTCTATAAAAAATTTTGAAATAATTTATTAAGGTAAGCCAAGGCCTCTTTGCATTTCCATCTCCTCTCCTCACTTGGCATCTCTCATCTCTCATGCCCTCTCTCCTATATAATATTGCCTACTATCCTATCATTCCTTCTTAAGCGCAGTTTCGAAATTTCGATTTTGAAGGATTATTACTTTCGATTTTCGTTTAGACATTCTTGGTGTTATTTATAGTTAGAATTTTTTAAACATTTGATTTTGTGACGCTAGAAGGAGGCGCTTATCATTTTATTTAATTATGGCTTAATTAATATGCTTTATGTCCTCCAAGCAAAAAAGTTTTAATTTGTTGTGCTACGGAAAGGAAATTCTTTATTTGGATTTGTTAGACTATAATTAGATGTTGGCTGAGGCTGATTTCGAATTCAAACTTCGAAAAAAAATTAAAATTCGAATATTCGAATCGTCCGATCACTGTCACGAATAAAAAATTCCTTTCTAAGCCTAACTTAGCTCTCTCCTCTTATAATTTTTACTATGTAAACACTCTAAATTTTAACATTGTTTACCTTTTATTACATGTGTCATTTCCCTCAGCCAATCACCAATTAAAAAAATTATTTTACTTCATCACCCCCCCCCCCCTTAAAATTTCTTGTATTTATATTTTTTCAATTCCCCGATTTTAACTTATTGTAAGGCCCGGTTCATCCTGAAATCACGTGAACAATAATGTCGCTCTAAAGTTTGTGCTAAGTAACGGAAGTTCCCAGAGAAAAGGCAAAGAATATTACAAACGGCCATTCCCAGAGAGTTATTAGCCGCCTATTATCTAAGTTTATTATCGCCACTAACTTATCCTTGGGAAAGCAATAAGGAAGTAGGCTGATGCTTATAAGCTCTAATGGAATAGGCAAAGGCAGATCACTTCTTCATTCATTCAACAGAGTTGCCGGCCGGCCAATCCATCCTTGAAGGGAAGAGCGCTCTCCCTATACTCCCCCACTGCAATTCACCTATTTCTATACTCTGCGGAGTTCACACAAGGACGCTTGCGAAACTCCTATTTAACAACCCCATTTAGAAGGCACTGGGAAACGGGACCAACCGCTTTACTGGTAGCACCGGATGGTTCCTCACCTTTTGCCGAGAAAATTTTGAGTTAGGAATAGGTTTGGGGAATTTTTAAAGATGGAAATTTAAAATTATTATTTGGCCTCAAAATCCGCGGTTCGATTTTATTATGAAATTAATTTTTGAATGAATAATTTTTATATTTGCGCTCAAAATCCTAGGTCCCCCATTTTGATTATAAATTAATATTTGAATGAAGATTTTAGAAAATATAAGGGGGTTAATTTTAAAAGTGATCTATCCTCTGCGGAGGCCAATTATATCAAATTTATCTTTAGAAGGAAATAAAAATAAAAGAATCATAATAATAGGAAAATTAATTTTAACAAATTATTTTATCTCAGTGAACCCCCATTCTGATAATAAATAAGTATTTGAATGAAGATTTTATAAATATAAGGGGGTTATTTTAAAAGTGATCTATCCTCTTTGGGGGCCATTTATATTAAATTTGTTTTTAGAAGGAAATCCATTTAATAAAAATAAGAGAATTTAATAAGGAAATAAAAAATACAAACTTTAGCAAATTATTTCATGCTCAGTAACCCCCATTTTTTATAAAATTAATTTTTGAATGAAGGATATTAAAAAAAAACTAAAAGAGGGTAATTTATGTGATCTAACCTCTGAGGAGGCCATTCAAGTAAATAATTTGAGAAAATAGGAAATCAGATAATGAAATTTTAATATGAAATTGGGGTTTAAAAAAACGCTGCGGCGTTCGCGATTCTTTTTTATGTTCAATTTCCGTCTGATTCCCATTCTTATGTGTATATTGATCAACTGACAACAAACAAGCAAATGACAACTAACAGGATCAAAGCAAATAACAACTAACAAACTTTTGCTCAGTATCACGCGGGATTTTCTAAATCTACTATTTACAACAAATGAGCATCACAATATGGAAATTATTCTACTTATCAAGAATTCCAACAAAAGTAAGAAAAAAATTTAGATGTTAAAAAAAATTTGAATTTTATTTTCATTAATCTAATTCGAATTTAAGGAAAATTTTAGTAAAAAAAATGAACTCTTTCTTATCCTTTAATTTCTTTATTAAAACATTACTTCCTTAAAAAATAGATATTAAGATTTTGATATGCACAAACCCTGAGGGGTTCATTTATGTTAAAAAAAAGTCTAAATTAAATTTTGACTCTCATTAGGTCCCAATCTGATATTTTAAATGCTAGAAAAATTTTAAGAAAAATTAATTATAGTAAAAAACGTAGGGATTTAATTCACAAAAAATGTGTAAAAGAAATTAATTTCTATATAGGGAAAATTGCTCTTTCTTATGAAATTTAAAATACATATAGTACAATAATTATTTTATTCTACATTTGTTTCTCAAGAATTATATTTCTATTTTTTTTTCCTTTAAAATTACAGATTGATTTCCCTTCTATTTATGTAATTAATAAAATAATACATTTTTCTATTATTCAGTAAAACCCTGAGGGGTACAAATAAAATAAAAAAATTTTCTCCTCAGAGTTTACTAAAATCTTTAATTTTGTATTTGTGAACCTAGTTATATTTTATTCTTTTAAGATTTTCACACTCATTTCTTTCTTTTAAAATTTAAATTAAAATTTTCCTTTTACTCTTATTTTTTTCATTTGTATTCATTATGTTATGACATTGAGAAATTAATATTTTCCTGAGTAATTGAAAACGGAAAACAGATAGAATTGATTTAATCTCACATTCCTTATTCTAAGTTCAAATATAAAAAAGATCATTATATTATTATGAAAATATTATTAAAACTTCTAATTCATTTTATTGCTTTTCCAAATAAGCATGAAAGTTAACTGTCAAGCAAAAAGAGAAATTATAACCTCTGCGGAAGTTTTTTTTAATTATAACTCCATTTTAGGGATAACTCTACAAAGTAAAAATTCTTTTCAGAAGTTGACCTACTATAATATTTAAAAACACAATATGTATAAGAATCTTCTTCCAAATTTAGAAAAATAAACGCTGCGGCGTTCGCAATCCTCTTTACGTTCAATTCTATTTAATATTATTTTCTCCGTCAGTCTTAATTACCTCAGCGCAAATTAGCGTTAGGCTTTTTAAAACTAAGTTAAGCTACTCCCTTAATAGTACATGTTTTTTGTTATAAAAATTAGCTTTAATACAAATAAGCTTTCTTTTAATTTACAATTGACTGTTTAAAACGGTCTTTAAATTGATTTTTTTTTTCATTCCATACTGAAAATAATTTCACTTCTTATAGTAGCAGAGTTTTTACTTTTCAGCATATTTCGCTATTATTTTCAACTTATCCCCGCGGGGTACAAAAATTGATTTGTTTTATTTATTAGAAAAATCTTTTCATTTATACCTAAATTCTAGAAATTTTCACAAAATACGATATTCCTACGGGGCTGAAAAATTTTTAGTTTCCACTTGATTTAGTTAATAAAACTTAAGGGTTACAAAAAGAACAGGCACAAAAAGAAAAAATAAATGCCGTTTATCGTTGACGGTATTTATTTTTCGGAATTATATGTATAATATTTTAATTTTATGTATTAATCAATTGCCTTTTAATACAAAACAAAATTTTGTATTTATCCATATTGTTACTAAAAAATGTGTTTTCAAACGGTTATACTCGCTTGGAAATTTTTTAAATATTTTTTTAGATAATTTAAAAAGAATAATTTTTGATTTTGTCCATTTCTTTCATATAGTAAATATGAAATTTCATTTAATGAAATTTCATTTAAATTTCATTTAATCTCTTTAGTTTAAATGATATTTGTTTTTATTTAAATGATGAATGAAATGATTCATTCTTTATTTTAGTTTAAACGTACATTTTATATTTACCCGCGGGCAAAAAAAACCAAATTAATCTATATCATTTAATAGCTACTAATGAATATTCTAAGCCTAACCATTTTAAAGACCCAGTTCATCTTAAATTCGAAAATTTCTAAATACAAAAGATTCAGAAATTAACTTTTAGAATAATTTCATTTCTTAATTCTCTGCTATTTAAACAGAGGAGAAATCTATAACCTCTGCGGAGGCCATTAAATTTAAAAAAAGACAGAACTTAAATCCTTAAATTAATTAAGTAAAATTTTTTTAAGTTATGGTCTTTCATTTTCCGGGTTTATTCTTCCAACCCGCGGGTCGCTTCAACAAAATTTGCGAAACAAAAGCATTTGTATTTTAAAGTTGCACAAAAGTTTTTAGTTTGGTCTAAATATTTTTTGAGTACAATTAGTCTAATTGGTTAGATTTCCAATTAAAAAAATTCTTTTCTAAACTACCGTATTTCCTAAAATAGTACTCCCGGGAGTACTATTTTTCAACCCTCCTCCAAAGGGGAGTACTATTTAAGGGGGGAGTACTAATTGAGGGGGGAGTACTATTTTTCAACCCTCCTCCATGATTTATTATAGGAAAATTTATTTTAAAATTCTAAATGTTAGAATTAGAGATTGTTATTTAAAAATGCCGGATCAGGAAGATTTGATTCGATTAGTGGATTTGGAGTGATATCGAGGGATATAAAGGGATTTAAGCGATTAAGACTAGATATCTAAATTTACACTCTACGTCCATCTTGAACTCCCGAACACATTTATACACTTGATATGCGTAAAATCCCCTAGACATCATTCAAGGGGATTTATCAGGAGATTACCTAATCTCCTGTGTATAGTGATTACCTGTGTCTAGTGTAATCCTGTGTCTAGAGATGTCCTAATCTCTGTGTCTAAGGATTTATCAGCATTAATCACCGATATCTTTCATATTCCTTTTGTTCTTCCAATATCCCTACGAATTATATGATATCCATATTTGGGCACCAGGGATCAAATGAGATAAGTTGGATATCAGTGTTTGGATGTCTGGGTATTTTTGATTAGAGGTAACGAAAAAATATCTGTGGATTAAGGAGGATTTATTATTAAATTTCATATCTTTATCACTCTTAATCAACCAAAATCGCCTAATATGACTCATCCTTCATTATTCCCTCAAATTCGTTTATGAAACCATAATGCAATGATATTTTTTAGACCCCACTTATCAATCCAGAACACATTTTATCACCCGATATAATCACTTATATCCTCAAATCCACTTTTATCCCACCAACTAATCACAATATATCTCTTTAATCGTCGACAAATTTTAGGTTAAAATTTCGGTTCGTTTTCGGTAACCGAAACTTGTTCGGTTTCGGTTATCGAAGAATCAAGTGAAACCGACAACCTACTTATGTAGAATAAATAAAATAAATAAATAAATTTCAATAAAATAATTCATTGAGTCTACTATATTTTTTTTAAATATAGGAAAAAAATATTTTAGGGGGGAGTACTATTTTAGGGGAGTACTATTTAAGGGGGGAGTACTATTTTTCAACCCTCCTCCGAAGGGGAGTATTATTTAAGGGGGGAGTACTAATTCAGGGGGGAGTATTATTTTAGGAAATACGGTATATCATACTGATCAAAGAACTATTTTAAAACTATTTTTTCTAGAATAGCTTTCTTTATATCTGGCTAATCATATGTATATGTACATATAATTCATTTTTCTTTCTTTCAATATTCCTTATCTATAAATAGTCGTATGGAAATTTTTATAGTTGCCTAAGAGTGACCCGATTTTTCTATATATTTCACGGGCTTATTTTAATTTCCAACCCACGGATTTTTTAACTTACCTCCTTCTGGGAATGTTAGGTGTTATTTTTAATAAGGAAAGTATAATCTCCTCATTTTAATTCAAATTTACTTGAATCAACCCCTGTATCACAAAAAATATTTTGATTGAATCAACCCCTATAATTTTTAATTGAATAAACCCCTATATCACAAAAAATATATAACCTCTGCGGAGGCCGCAAAAATGGAAAAATTATTTTCACTAACCTTTAAACACAAGAAAAATTAAAGGCAACTTTTAGTATTTCTTGGTCTAGATTCTATGTTTTGATTTTCTGGGTATAAATTTAACTAGTATCTATAATTATTACAATAAAAATAACTTCAACAATATAAGGTTACAAACAAAAAGCTATGGACCAAAAAATGTAAACTAAGTATAAAGACCAGGCATAAAAAAAATTTTTCTTCAAATCAGAACGGAAAAATTAATTTACTACAAGAATTGGTAATGAACAATGGATACGAATTTATCTGTATCCATATCCGTATCCATTAAGGTGTCTATTTGTTACAATTTTATATTTTTCAAAACTGAATCTTGTCCATTTCTATATTCACGTTGTTCAAAACTTATTCCTATCCTTTCCAATATTGACATTGTAAATCAGCTCAATTTCAGTTATTTAATAGAAATTCCCTCTGAGGAGGCCAACAAACATACAAAATTATTCTAAGAAATAATTCTAAAACGAATTTAGGACAAATTGAAGGCAAAATTCTTGTTTTCTAGCCTCATAATTTCCCAGTCTTCATTACCATATTTAATTTTTATTTTTTTGCGATTTAAAAGAACCTAAATCGGTTGTAGATTACCTAAAAAATTCCAAAAAATTCTATTGGTAAAGGAGCTAAAAATCAGGAAACCACTCCAACAATAAATACAAAAGAAAAGTAATCCAAACTTGTAAAATTCTTTAGTTAAGCCACATAAATGGAAAAGAAATGACTCTGTCAAAAACAAAAAAAATCCCTATAACCTATGGTGTTTACTTAATTCTGCGCAAACTTAAATTTTTTTATTCTCTCTCCTTTCTCCTAAAATTTTTTTTATATTTTAAAAAGGGAATATTCCTATTTCCCTGTATTTTTCAACAAAAGAAATTTTTGACTGTTTATTTTCTCTAAAAACTTAAATGAGAATGTTATTATGTACTAAATAAAATTTTATTCTATTTATAACCCTTGCGAGGGCCCTCAAAAATAATAACTTAAAAACAATATTTATTTTTTTTCAAAAGGAGGGTTTTTCAAATTTGCCAGAAATATACCTATCCAACACTAGATGAAACTTAATGAAAGAAAGAGCCGATCTTAGAAAAGAATAAGCTTCATGACCTGCTGGTTTATTCATATTTAGATTCAAAAACTTCAAATTTTCATTTTTCCTCGTTTCTACACAAGTTTTTATATTTATTCAAAAAGACTATTTCTTCCTACTTTTCCAAAAAAAGTTTCTTGTCTTGTTTTCTATAAAACTCAATCGAATTTTTTAATATAAAATACGTTTTATTTTGGTTATCTTCTTTGCCTAATCTTCAATAATTTTTACAAAAAAGTAATTTTCTAATTCTATTTTTCAAACAAAGTTCAGAAAACATAAAAATCCCACTTTTATTACACATAATCATTACAATAGTTATATTTTATTGTATGTTTCCCATGACTAATTTATTTTTAAGTATTTTTACTTTTTTCAGAAAGCTTTCATTATAAATTTCTAATACTGACTGAATCAATGTGTTTTCTTCCTAATGAGGAAGGATCCTCAAATCCTTTCAGTGACTACAATCAAATCAAAACTCCTGCGGGAGCCACTCATGCTTGGCACTATAGCAAAGGGTTCTGTAACTAGGTGACAACACAATTGTTGTTTGGGAACCTGAATTAAATAAAGTGACCAGCATATACACTCTGTAACAAAATGATAGCGCCACCGAGTTTTTATCAATATCTCGCCAAATATGTAACGAATCTGTTTCAAATTTTGGTAGAATATAGGTAAGGATATTATGTATCAATAATGAAAGGAAAATGTTTAATCCAATTTTTTAAAAAAATTTTATGATAATAAATTTGATTTTAAAGTGTAACAAAAAGATAGCGCCACCTGTATTTTCAACCTTAAGGGTGGTCCGAAAAATCTGAAAAAATCCCTGTAAATATATCTATTGATATCTATAGAAAATACAAAAGAAACGAAGTTCCAATATAATTCCTTCATTGAGATCTGAAAATCCGAAAATCAACGGAAACCGGGGGAAATTGAAATTTTTATAATTGAAATTTTTATTAAATTGAAATTGAAATTTTTATTTCAGCTGTAAGGGGTCGAAAATATTTTTTAAATACGTCTACCCCCGGTTTCCGTTGATTTTCGGATTTTCAGATCTCAATGAAGGAATTATATTGGAACTTCGTTTCTTTTGTATTTTCTATAGATATCAATAGATATATTTACAGGGATTTTTTTCAGATTTTTCGGACCACCCTTAAGGTTGAAAATACAGGTGGCGCTATCTTTTTGTTACAGAGTGTATAACAACATTTGAGAAAAGAAAGGGGCCTATTCAATGTAATCTATGAAGTAGCAGTTACTTCCTTTCAGCTCGCGAATTAACTCACATACCTCCGGGCAAATCTCACTAACTCTATAAATTCTGCTTTTGTCCCATCATTTCACACATTTTGTGATTTCCTTAAGGACACTCAAAGGTGGGCAGAGGCATTTTACCTTAGTAGCCGGACAAACCTTGCGAGGTTCATTCATAAGATTGATTTTATAATAGCAGAGAAAGTTGGTACCTCACTTTTAAAGGCTTGACTATGAAAGCTCTTGAGACTGAATATGATCGAAAACGATTCAATCCCCAAGAAAATCAGGGACACAAAAAATAATAAAAGTAAAATCAATAATGATTGAAATTCAGAAAAGGAGGTACTAGTAAAGAATTTGAACTCACACGTTGATAATCAGAACCTCTGTACTGTTCCTACAAACAACCCAAAGTAGTTGTGGAAGGATCGCCTTATTTAAATTAATGTCCTTTGGGACTTGCTAATGAAAACAAGAGTTGAAGTAGATCTCATATTCAAAATTGATTCTTTTAGATCCTCAGTATAAGGGGAAAATCCCATTAAACTGGAAAATCTTTGCGGAAAATTTCATGATTTGTTTAGTAAGCGGAAAAGTATGATTTAAGATCTTGTTAATTGAAACTTAAATTATTTATTTAATAAAAAAGTCAAGTAAATAGACTTATTCTCAACTGTCATTCTTGTTTTTAAATAAAACCGCCTTAAATTTAATAATAAAACTATTTAGCTGTTAATGAGCTTTAATTAGGATACAGTTTTTTAAATTTTTATAGTAGGATACTTACTGATTCTTGCTAGCGGTTCCGGAGGTAACGAGTCGGTACTTTTGAGAGTATCGAGGTAGTGCCGAATCGTTCTAAGGCTGGTTTTGATATAATTTTCTTTAAATTTTAGAATTCAAAAAATTCTTTTTCTGGAAAAACATTTTTTGTTTATGTAAAAATTCCTTAATCAAAATTTAAATATTCTTTTGTTTTACTAAAAGAATAAATGAAAAGTAAAACAAAAATATTTTTGTTTATTAAAATTTTCTTCATATTATTTTGGTTTTCAAAAGAAAATGAAACTTTTAATCAAAAAACAGAAATACCTAAAATAATACAAGACAATTTGATTTACGACTCACTTCAACAAGAAAATATTATTTGGCCGAGAACTAAATTTGATAAAGGTAAAAAAAATATGACTTTTCCTAGGATACTGCAAGTGATGCCGGGGATTTAGCTCAGAAACAGGAACCATTTTTTTATTTTTTGGGATGTAATCTAACGATCATAAAAGAGTAAGGATTTGATTTTTCAGAAATTGGCATTCGGCGTCTAGATGATATAAAAATTGCATTTGAAATAGATGAATCAACAGGCAAACCCCGCGGTAATACATATTCAAATGATGTTCTTTCATTTGAAGAATTTGAATACCTTTTGGATGTTAGTGAGAAAATAAAAAATAAAGTATCATTTCCAATATACCAAGATGCTTTTAAAAACCTTCTAAGTGAAGTTAACGATTGCGGGATAGAATTATATTTAAATGGGATAAATTTAGCTAGTGATATTGAAAGAATTGGATAATTATGATAATATTGTCAAATATTGTCAAGAGGATGAAAAAAATGGAAAAGGAAAAGAAAAGGCGGAAAGTTCATGTAAATTTTGTGATCTATTTCATTTAGTGATAAGAAACGGTTCCGAGATTTTTGCAGATGGCACATTTGTGCCGCGACTTTTGCGCCGTCATTATTTAAAAAATAAAATAATAACAAAAGACAGACTTGCTATAGTGTACACTTTGAGATAAAAATTGTATCCAGAAGCCATAGGTAGTTCAAGGAGTTCAAAATAGGTCCGGAATCTGGAATCTGATTCTAGTACATAAAATGAATCAGAAATAGAGTGTTGGAGGATGGATATCTATGTTGGATATCATAGTTGGATATATATAGTTGGATATAGTTGGATATATGTGTGTCCCTATTTAGACTTTTACTACTTATTTAGGCGCCTAGTTTTATGTTTCTACGACCTAACAGTCCGATCCCTAGTTATTAGGGTTTCACCGGAAGTCTCGGTTGCGGGAACCGGTACTCAAATTGGATCCGGTTCCGGTCAAAATTTCGGTTCCGGAAAACCCTCTAATTATTATATTTCTAAATATATTTCTGTTTAAATTCTTTAAATCAATTATGCAATTTTAAAGCATGTTCCATAGCAAATGAATATGTAAAATACATAAGCATAATAGATTCAGTTATAAATTGCAAGATTTTCATGAATAAGTTACAATCAAATGGTTCATATGGGTCTTTGATTGATATATACTCTTTTATGGAAAAAGGACCCCCATCTCGAAGACATCCTAAAGAAATGAATTTATTGAGTTTAATAAATATTACCGCTCTACGTGGACTAAAAACAATTCTTTATTTATCAAAATTTCAAAGTAAAGAAATGGATAAAATTATGATTGAGAAAATCTACAATAACCATATTCTTAACAAAGAATCAAGTAAAGAATGCAAAAATGTAATTGTGAATGGTGGCAACACAGTCGGTCTATATGCTGCTTTCTTGTTTTTTTTTGGTAAATTATTATTGATGGTAGTTAAGTTAAGGGACCCTCCCACAATAACTCACTTAAATCTCCTAATATCCCATTTAATCTCTTAAAATCCATCGATATCCTCCTTAATCCGTCACATTTCTCATTATCCTTTTTATTCTCATCAGATCCGCTGATTAAGCTTATAATAAAATAAATAAATAATTCCGATTCATTCATATATTTTCTGCAAGAATATACACAATTATTTTTTAGATGGAATGAATGTAACTCTGATAACTCATAGTTCAAAAGAGCACACTGGCAATCAGTATATATTTGTTGATCGAAAATGGATGTCTCAATTACGATATATTTTGGGTACTGGATTTCATCAACTTTTGGTTGAAGATAAATCATTGTCAAAAGACGTCGATAATGATATTGGTTTTATTATTAAAAGTAAAAGTTTGGAAACTGTGTTAAAAGAGAGGTTAAATAAATTAATTGAACATGTAAATGAACAAAGAGGAAATCATGAGGAAAATGTATTTTTGGAAATTATGGATGAGACAGAGATTATTGAAATTGATTTGAAACAAGAGAAGCCTTTAGCAATTTTGAGAAAATCCGGTAGAAAATTTACGAATGATGAAAAACAAAAACCTTTCAATAAAAAAAGAGATAGAAGTTTTGAAAGCATTAAAGAATTAAGCCAGAATTTTAATAAAAGGCTCAAACTTGACGAAAGAAATAATTTTTATATAAATAAAAACAAAATGAAAAATTTAGAAGGAGAATCTATTGCAGATCGGGAAATTTCATTTGATGTGTTTTTTTGTGCTTATAGTTATAACGATAATATTCATAAAAATTTTTTAGGTAATTTTAAAATAAAAAATTTTGATTATAGTAAATTTATATAAAATAAAAATTTAAATTTATGAAGTCAATTTAATATTTACTTACTAACATAATGTTATATCAGAGAGCTAATGCATTTAAACCCATGACTTTGCTAAACAAAAATCTAAAAGAATCATTCCTAAAACAATTTTGAAAATTGTACCTAAAATAAAATTTAAAAATTTAGAATTAAAAACAACAACATTAAAAACAACACAATTGCCTATGGCAATTGTGAAATTAATTGAAGAAGTTAAAAATGAGAAAAAATACGTGATGGGGAATTTAAAAACAAATTGAGAACTTGTAAAGGGGAAGTAAAAAAGGTATTTATCTCGTGTCCTTTTAATAGAAATTATAAAAAACATAAAATTGCCTAGTGATGTCTAGATTTTAACCGGAATCAAACTTTTTAACCAAAACATAGTACTCCCCTGATATCCGAAAATTTTGAGAAGCATGGAAGGCCATGAAGCCAGATTTCTTCTTGTATCTGCGCCGCATGCAAAAATTTTGATAATTTCGAAAGGTAATTGGTCCAGAATACATCTACATTTTTAAAACGATGACCAAATTTTTAATATAAAATAAGTTATCATGATTTATTTTCCACGTGAATAAACAATCAGTTACTTATTCTTAACTTTAAAATATCGAGAATTTTCGCTTGCAAAAATTAATTCAGTTGTTAGCAAACAAAATCATAAGATACAGAATGTTGCCTTTAAAATATTTCCTTTAAAATGTGTTTATCATCTTTATAAGTTTTTTATTCTGTTAAGCAATTGAAACTTTCTTAATATTATAACGTTTCCGAAAAAATTATTAGTGAAGGGCCACAAACGAGATAAATACCTTTAAATAAGGCTGAGAAAGCACATAATGAAGAATTGAAAAAATTCGATGATTTTATTGTTGAACTTGAAAAAAGATGGTTCAAGGCTCTTTTTAGTTTTGTATATAATCATATATACAAAAATAATGATAAAGTCAAAGTCATAATTAAATCAAAAGATGAAAAAGAAGCAAAAGAAGAAGCAAGTACTAGCTATAAGTTTAAAGAAACAAATGAAAATGATACAGAACAAATTATTTATTTGGATCATTTTAGTACATTTGCGATGGCAACTAAACAAATAGAAACTCAGGTTAAAGAACTATATGCAAAGAAAGGCTCGGCAATTATTGCGGATATAAGTGATTTAAATAAAAAAGCTCACTTTCTGCCCGCTATTGGTTTAAGCACAGGCATGTTTTTTCTTCATATAATTTTTTGCTTTATTAAATCTAAAAGCTAAAGATTCCCTTTTTTAGAAAGATTAGCAGTTGAAAATGCCGTTTCCGAGATCAAAGTGTACAATAAAAGTAGCAAAAAGACTAATTTATCAGAAATGATGGAGAAAAGATTAACAAAAACGAGAAAAAATTTTGAGAAAAAATATATACGTCAAAATTATATGTTGTAAGGAATAATCTTTACAACGATGTAAATAAGAAATTTGTATATTTTAAAGAAATTTGGAAGAAAAAAGCGAAAACTAAATTTGATATTATTCATTTTTAAAATTCTACACTGAAAAATATTTGTTTTGAAACAAAACCATAACATTTTTTAACACTGATATTTATATTTCATTTTTATCATTTTATTTTATTTGGTAAAATTAAACAATTTTTAAAATTTTTGTTTTCCACTTGTATAAATATTGGGTATTCTGTTATTATTGAATTTAGTTTTGGCATACTATGTAGTAATCGAAAGACCGAGCAAAATTCATTATTATCCGAACAAAATGATTTTATAAAATTAAAAATGAATGTCTAGATTTCTTTAGAAGACCAAGAAGCAAAATTCTTCTTTTTCCGGTCCAGACATATGATTTTTTGAAATAGGCGAAAAATCCCATTTTCAAAAAATCATATTCTGGACCGGAAAAAGATATTTCTAAGCGCTACTCAGAAAAATATGCTTTATCAAATGGGTTTGTTAAATTTTTCCAGAAAAATTTTTCAGAGGATATGAGATTTGGTATATCCGGTAGATCCGGATTATCTCGGCCAATTTTCATTAGCATGAAAAATGTAGAAACATGTCAACTTAGATATGAATAGAGCTTTCGATTGCTATATAGAACGTATTTTTTGACTGAGAAATAGCTAATTTTCATTTCAATTACTCTTGTCCCTATCTTTATGTCGACGACTGTATATTAATTCAGTTTTGAAAATAAAAATTTTTTATTTCCGAAAAAATTTTATTTCCTATTTCCGAGTTCCGATTTTTGAGCCAGTTCCGATTTCCGGCTCTTCCGATTTCCGATACCTCTGACTGTTCCGACCCACCTCTGCTTGAAATATAAATTTCCTATTTCAACTTGTTATTATGGAAATTTACTATAACAAATTTCGATTTTTCATGTCTCCTAGTAAATCCAATTAAAGGGCCGTTTTAGTTTATATAACGACCGTTTTGTCTCCATTAGAGCTACCCTTTAGGAATAATATTAATATAGCGGTCAGCCACTCAATTAGATAGAATTCTAATCCTATCCGACTCTAGGTTTGGAAAAGTTTTCGAGCTTATATATTTATGAGCTTATATTATTCTATAAATTTTTGAATAGTTGAATGAGATTCAACAAATTATTACAAGCATGTCACAATTGATTGATCTTCTTTATAATCAGGTTATACTTTATAAATAAATTTACATAAGAAAAAAAACATAATTAATGGAATATAATAAAAACTGAAATTGAGGGTTTGAGATTTTGTTAGGTCATTATAGTTAATGAGATTCGAGAGACATTGTACTAATTTAAAAATAATATTAAATATTTACGATATACAAACATATACATACATATAATTTATCCAGATTCATTAAAAATACAAATTTGCAATATTTCGCGAAAATTCTTTTGCAAAAATATTAGAATCTGACTTTCTTAAATCATTTGTATTTTCAGTATTAATTAATAAATTTTTAATTTCTTTAATTTGGAGCAAAGCAACTTGATTATTTATCGAATCATCATTTAATAAAATATTTTCTTTTACTGAAGTTGAGAAATCGGAGGTTGAAGGTTTATTTCCAATGCTATCTTTAAACTTCTAAAGAAAATAAAATTTAAAAAACAAACAACTTGATGAAAAAACAGCTTTGATTATTACAAGAAGATAATTAAATAATGACCATAAATATCAAGGATGTTACGGGTTATCCGAGATCGGATAGAAGAAACTTGGACAATTTTGATATCCAAAACCCTATACGGGTATTCTCTACTCTTTGATATCCCTATAATTGAAACAATAGGCGGGGGTTAAACGATTTAAAAGGATAAAAAGAAAGAATTAGCGGTGAGCGAAAGCGCCTAGCAATAACTACAAGGAGGTCGAAGGTTCAGTCCTGCCCACCGGTGGCTAAACTTATGAAAAAAAAACTAAACTAAACTCTTAATTAAAAATTTCAGCAAATTTAACCTCAAAAAATAAATGTATTTTTAATACATTTTTAATATCATTTATATCTAACTGATTCAACTCTTTTTTATTAATTTCTGAAATTAATAAATTTAATTCAGAATGTTTTCCTTTAAATTTTTCTTTAATTTCTTCAGATATTTCTACATTAGTTTTACTATTTTGTTTATCTCCTCCTTTTTTCTTTTTACCAGATTTTTTATTTTTTGGAATATTTTTATTTAAAACATTTTCTATTATTTTTAAATTTTTTTCAATATTTAAATTTAAAATTGACAGATTTAATTTAAAATAAATTGGCTGATTTATTATATCTTCCCCAATATCATCAATGAAAATTTGTTTATAAAATCTTAGAAAATGATTTTTGTAAATAACTTAATTATATAAAAATTTTTAAATTAAATTAAAAAAAAATAATTTTACAATGATTATTTGTTTGTGCTTTAATCAAAATAATTAAATAAAATAATATAATTTGAAATAAATAACGAATATTAATTAATAAATACATTTAAATTTACATTTAATTTTTAAATAAAGATAATTTCTATTTAATTTTTTTTTAATTTTATAAAATAAAATTGATTGCCAGTCGTTGTCGGTTTTTTAATTAAGAAAATGGCATATGTAAAATTAGAGTGGGTATCTGTATAATTTCAAACGTGTCAATAATTGATAATAAATATGAAACTAGTGAGAGGAAATGCTTGACGATTAATGAATTAATTTTCGTAGGAGTATGCAATTTTAAAAAGATAAAATCAAGCAGTCATCGGAAAACAAAACCCAACAATCCGATGTTGCGGACAGGATGTTAGGAATACGTTGAAATTTAGAGTTACTTAATTTCGAATTTTATTATACTTTTATTTTATATGTACATATTTTTTATATAAGAATTAAATTTTTGAATTTCTGAAATTTCTAAAAATTTTCAAATTTTTTCAATAATTAATAAGGATTTGTGAGAAAAAATTATATTTTTCCGGAAATATTAAAACTGGTCGCTAACAATTTTATGTTGTGAGCGAGAATTCTAACTTTTGAAAATCGAAATTAATAAAGCCTGTTAACATTTAAATGTTGTATTAAATTAGACGCAACTTCATTTAAAAATAGAATCAAAGAGCTATTAAAAAATATTATTTATAAAATTATTATTATTAGGAATGTAGTCAATTTGAATAATTTAATTAATTAGGTTTCGGCAATATCAAAAGATACAATAAGAAGAATTTTATATGTATGTTGTTGGCCATGTGTAAAGTCACGTTTGATTGAGCGTTAAATAGTCACAAGAAATTAATTTTAAAAGGAGCGCAGTCGGATAAGAGTCGAATGCTATTTAAAAGAAAGAAAGAGTTCGCGAGCTAAAATTGCTCATAAAAATTTTTTCGAGTTATTTGTAAAATTAAAAAAATTTACAGGGGGACTCGTTATAGTCGTTATAAATTTCTTTAATCACAAGATAATTTCTCACGAGTTAAATTTCTTAATTTGCGAGTTAATTCCTTATGATATTATGAATATTCGCCATCTCCTCTTTTATTTTATAAAGTCATAGACTCTTATCCGACTGCTTTCTCGTTAAAAAATTTTTTATAGCGATGTAAATTTAAAAATTAATTTCTTGTGACTATCTCGTGGCCAATCGAATGTGACTGCTCACATGGCCAATCACATATTTACACGAATTCTAATCGTCATGAGTTTACGCCCAATCATGTGAAATTTTTTGTTATTTATATCTCTTGATATTTCCGAATTTTATTTATTTAATCATTATTTTCACTATATCCCTATAATAATTTCATAAATAATATTTTTAAATACCACTTTGCTTCTATTTTTAGATGATATATTCTACAAGAATGTATTTCATCTAGAATTTTTAAAAATAATTCAGTGACATCTTTATAAAATTTGTAAAACTTTTTAGACATTTACTGTTTATGAAAAATTCCTTCATCTAAATTTAAATATTTTCTTGTTCTACTAAAAAATAAATGAAAAGTAAAACAAAAATATTTTTGTTTATTAAAATTTTCTTGATATTATTTTGGGTTTTAAAAGAGAATGAAGCTGTTAATCAAAAGACAGAAATTCCTAAAATAATACAAGACAATTTGATTTACGACTCACTTCAAAATGAAAGAATTATTTGGCCGAGACCTAAATTTGATAAAGGTAAAATAGATAGAACTTTTCCTAGGATACGATAAGTGATGCGTGAGCTCCAGTTCCTGAACTGGTGAGGTTCCAGTTCTGGAAATGGAACGTGAATCTGATCGAATAAATCTCAAAAATCGTAAGAATATAGTCGCAGATTTTTTGAACATATAAAAAAAACATATAAAAAAACATATTTGAACATATAAATTTTGGGATTTAATCTAACGATCATAAAACAGTAAGGATTTGATTTTTCAGAAATTGGCTTTCGGCGTTTAGATGATATAAAAATTGCATCTGAAATTGATGAATCAACAGGCAGACCCCGTGGTAATACATATTCAAATGGTGTTCTTTCATTTGAAGAATTTGAATACCTTTTGAATGCAACGAAGTACATAAAAGATGAAGTCTCGTTTCCAATATACCAAGATGCTTTTAAAAATTTTCTAAGTGAAGCTAAAGCTTTCGAGATAGAATTATATTTAAAGAATATAGATTTATCTAGTGATATTGAAAAAGAATTGGATAATTATGATAATATTGTCAAATATTGTCAGGAGGATGAAAAAAATGGAAAAGGAAAAGAAAAGGCGCAAACTTCATGTAAATTTTATGATTTATTTCATTTAGCGATAAGAAACGGTTCCGAGATAAGAAACGGTTCCTTCCTAAAAATAAAACAATCTTTTTTTTATTATTATCCCACAGTGATAATTTTAAAAAATAACAATTATTACCATTTTTATTTCTTGAAGGATTTTTTAACGGAAAATAAAAATAAAATTACTTGCAGTTTTTTACATTTTTACGCAAATGTCAACAGATAATTTTGTTACATATTATAGCTTTTTTTCAACTTCTTTAGGCACTTATTTTTATGTTTTTACAACCTAAAAATCTGATCCTAATTTTAATACATATGTATTTAAAAAAATTTTTTGTATAAAATTTGTTACTCAATTTTGCTATTTTAAAGCATGTTCCATAGCAAATGAATATGTAAAATACATAAGCATAATAGATTCAGTTATAAATTGCAAGATTTTCATGAATAAGTTACAATCAAATGGTTCATATGGGTCTTTGATTGATATATACTCTTTTATGGAAAAAGGACCCCCATCTCGAAGACATCCTAAAGAAATGAATTTATTGAGTTTAATAAATATTACCGCTCTACGTGGACTAAAAACAATTCTTTATTTATCAAAATTTCTAAGTAAAGAAATGGATAAAATTATGATCGAGAGAATCTACAATGACCATATTCTTAACAAAGAATCAAATAATGAATACAAAAATGTAATTGTGAATGGTGGCAACACAGTCGGTCTATATGCTGCTTTCTTGCTTTTCATTGGTAAATTATTATTGATAAGTTCAAGACTCTTAGTCATGACCCTAGAAATTCAGTACTACAAACTGCTAACTGATTATACACAAACCTTATTTTTAAGTACTTTAAGCTCGATCAAAGATTTCCTCGGTTTTTTGGATCTTGATTTCCCGCTCGTTCTCGGATTTAATTCTCGGTTCTCGAGTCTCGGTAAATTTTAATTCCCGAGCATCACTAGTATCCTTTTCCGATAGATTTATATATTTTCTCCAAATATCTAGACAATTATTTTTAAAAGGACTGAATGCAACTCTGATAACTCATAGTTCGGAGGAGCACACTGGCAATAAGTATATATTTGTTGATCGAAAATGGATGTCTCAATTACGATATATTTTGGGTACTGGATTTGATCAACTTTTCGTTGAAGATAAATCATTGTCAGAAGACGTCAATAATGATATTGGTTTTATTATTAAAAGTAAAATTTTGGAAACTGTGTTAAAAGAGAGGTTAAATAAATTAATTGAACATGTAAATGAACAAAAAGGAAATCATGAAGAAAATGTATTTTTGGAAATTATGGATGAGACAGAGATTATTGAAATTGATTTGAAACAAGAGAAGCCTTTAGCAATTTTGAGAAAATCCGTTAGAAAATTTACGAATGATGAAAAACAAAAACCTTTCAATAAAAAAAGAGATAGAAGTTTTGAAAGCAGTAAAGAATTAAGCCAGAATTTCAATAAAAGGCTCAAACTTGACGAAAAAAATAATTTTTATATAAATAAAAACAAAATGAAAAATTTAGAAGGAGAATCTATTGCAGATCGGGAAATTTCATTTGATGTGTTTTTCTGTGCTGATAGTTATAACGATAATATTCATAAAAATTTTTTAGGTAATTTTAAAATAGAAATTTTGATTATAGTAAATTTATATAAAATAAAAATTTAAATTTTATGAGGTCAATTTGATATTTACTTACTATCATAATGTTATATCAGAGACCTAATGCATTTAAACCAGGGTTCCGATTCGTGCTTTAATTGAAAGTATTCTACTTTGAAACCGACCTCCATACTTACAAAATTGAAATTATACTTTATTGAAAGTATATACTTTGAAATCAACATTTTTGATTGAAAATGAAATTGGGGAAGGGATTGGGCAAAAAAGTGAATTTTTTTAGCCTAGGGCCTTCGAAATTCTCAAAATGACTGTCAGAGCTTGTCAGAGCTTTGCTTCCTGTTGTCAGAGCTTTAGCTTTGCTTCCTCAAAAGACTGTCAGAGCTTTGCTTCCTGTGACAGCGAATTTTGACATGTCATGCGTTGAAATGCACAAAATGCTCAGTTGAAGCAAGAAATTATTAGAAAAGATTCATTTAGGAGAGAAATATAAAAGATTTGAGCACGCATAAATATTTTCTAATTTAATTTGGAGTATACTTTAAATTTGGAAATTTTCTCCCTATATACTTTTAAATCGAGATTTTTATAATTTTGGTTGGCATTTTGTCGATCGGAACCCTGATTTAAACCCATGACTTTGCTAAACAAAAATCTAAAAGAATCATTCCTAAAACAATTTTGAAAATTGTACCTAAAATAAAATTTAAAAAATTTAGAATTAAAAACAACAACTGAAAACTATGGTTTTGCTATATTAAACAAAAAATTTGATAACATAAATGTATTTAAAGAAGGAATCTTTCTCTACAATGGTGTACTTGAAAAAAGCGGTAGTTATATAAGTCAAGAAAATATAGATACACTGGTTAAAGAAGCAGATTTTCTTTCTGAAAAACTTAGAAAACGCTTTGAAAGAATTGTGTCTTTAATTTCATATGGAGTGGCATTGGGATATAAAAAAGATAAATATAGAAGTATTATGTGTTCAAATTCCGTATCATTTACTTTTGTGCGAATATTTGAGACAAAATTAAAAATACAAATTGAATCAAAAACGCCTGAGGCAATTGTGAAATTAATTGAAGAAATTAAAACTGAAAGAAAAATACGTGATGGTGAATTTAAAAACAAATCGAAGTATCGTAAAGAGGAATTAAAAAAGGTATTTATCTCGTGTCCTTATATCAAAGATTGTGAAAAACAAAATAGACTATTGATGTCTAGATTATAACCGGAATCAAACTTTTTGACCAAAAAATAGTACTGCCTTGATATCCGAAAATTTTGAGAAACTTGGAAGGTCATGAATCCAGATTTCTTCTTGTATCTGCGCCGCATGCAAAAATTTTGATAATTTTGAAAGGTAATTGGTCTAGAATACATCTACATTTTTAAAACTATGACCAAATTCTTAATATAAAATAGGTTATCATGATTTATTTTCCACGGTAAATAAATAATCAGTTACTTATTCTTAACACAAAAATATCGAAAATTTTCGCTTGCAAAAATTAATTCAGTAGTTAGCAAACAAAATCATATGATACAGAATGTTTCCTTTAAAATGTGTTTAACATCTTTATAAGTTTTTTAGGCTTTTGTCCAGTTTATGCGTCCAATCGCTTTTATGCGTCCAACGAAAGTTTATGAGTCCAATGAAAGTTTATGCGTCCAATCAAAAGAAAATTCGATTTTTCTTTATATTTTGAAGTTGGGGTTGGGTTCTTTAACATTTATGTTCGGGACCTACGCCCACTGGGTCTGGGACCGTTCCTTGCCCTATCCCCCGAAATTTCGGTAAGTTATAATTGTTTTTCCGAAATTTTTAAAAATTGGCCACAACTTCCAGAAATTTCGAGTGATAGGGCAAGGAACGGTCCCAGACCCAGTGGGCGTAGGTCCCGAACATGAATAAATGTTAAAGAACCCAACCCCACCTTCAAAATATAAAGAAAAATCCAATTTTATTTTGATTGGACGCATAAACTTTCAGTGGACTCATAAAGTTTCATTGGACGCATAAAAGTCGATTGAACGCATAAACTGGACAAGAGCCGTTTTCATTCTGTTAAACAATTGAAACATTCTTAATATTCTAACGACTCCGAAAAATCCGACGTTTCCTAAAAAATTATTAGTGAACATGCAGGGTCATAAACGAGATAAATACCTTTAAATAAGGCTGAGAAAGCACATAATGATGAATTGAAAAAATTTGATGATTTTATTGTTGAACTGGAAAAACGATGGTTCAAGGCTCTTTTTAATTTTGTATATAATGAGATATACAAAAATAATGATAAAGTTAAAGTGATAATTAAATCAAGAGATGAAAAAGAAGCAAAAGAAGAAGGAAGTAGTAACTATAAATTTGAAGAAACAAGTGAAAATGATACAGAACAAATTATTTATTTGGATCATTTCAGTACATTTGAGATGGAATCTAAACAAATAGAAACTCAGGTTAAAGAAATATATGCAAAGAAAGGCTCGGCAATTATTGCGGATATAAGTGATTTAAATAAAAAAGCTCACTTTCTGCCCGCTATTGGTTTAAGCACTGGCATGTTTTTTCTTCATATAATTTTTTGCTTTATTAAAACTAAAAGCTAAAGATTCCCTTTTTTAGCAAGATTAGCAGTAGAAAATGCCGTTTCCGAGATCAAAGTGTACAATAAAAGTATCAAAAAGACTAATTTATCAGAAATGCTGGGGAAAAGATTAACAAAGACGAGAAAAAGTTTTGAGCTTTTTTATGTACGTCAAAATTATATGTTGTAAGAAATAATACTTACAACAATGTAAATAAGAAATTTGTATATTTTAAAGAAATTTGGAAGAAAAAAGCGAAAACTAAATTTGATATTATTCATTTTTAAAATTCTACACTGAAAAATATTTGTTTTGAATCAAAACCATAACATTTTTTAACACTGATATTTATATTTCATTTTTATCATTTTATTTTATTTGGTAAAATTAAACAATTTTTTAAATTTTTTGTTTTCCACTTGTATAAATATTGGGTATTCTGTTATTGTTAAATTAAGCTTTTGGCATACTAGTAATCGAAAGACCGAGCAAAATTCATTATACATTATTATCTGAACAATATTTTATAAAATTTAAAAAATCAAAGTCTAAATTTTTTAGAAAACCAAGAAGCCAAAATTTTTGCTTTTTCAACATTTTGCGAATTTTGATTTTTATTATTTTATTTTAGTTGGTAAAATTAAACATTATTTAGCTTAATAAAATTTATTAAAACTAAATTAAATAAACTTTCCGTAAAAATAAATCAGAATTTAAGACCTCAGCACATAATTTTACAAAAAGTAGACAAATATTGGTTTGTGCTCTGCGGACAAGAAATTTTTGGACATACATTTGTATAAATTAAATAGAATTTAAAAATTTGTAAGTGACTCCTCGGGAATTCACCTGGATTCGGATCTTTTAAAAACTAATTCAAATTTCAAAAAAATTTTCGAATCTATATGCTTTGAAATTTATAAATATATTTTTGTTGAAATAAAATTTTAAAATATTGTAGGGCTAGTTAAGTTTTAGGTACTTTTGGGCATCCCCCGGACATTTTTGCGGACTTTTTTTGCGCACACATTGTGCATAACTACACATTCGACACTTGCCATAATCCTTGAAAATTAAAGTGTGAGAGATCAAATTGATTAAATGTGTTTATGCAAACATTTCCGAATTTCAAAAACAAAATTGTCGTTAACATAAAATGAATTTTTATCTTAAGTTCAGTTTCTTACTCTGACATTAGGCAAGTGTCGTGCCAGTTTATAATCACTATTTTTTACAGTTAAAATTCGCACTGTTTTTTGTGATAAAATTCTGCTTTTCTGCTTTTTTACATTACTTTATTAATTAACATTAAGCTTCTGCTAAGCCAATTAGCAGGCATTTATTTTTCAAAAAATTTTTTGCAATATTTGCCAAATAATTTTTTTAATTTTTGAAAATATTAAAAAGATTTTTAAATTTTTTTTGAGTATTCGAATCTTGTGATCAGATACTCTGAATTTTGCTAGGTTAGGAAATTATTTTTATCGCATTGAAACCGAAACTGTTAATCAAAAAAACCAAACTGTCCGTCATTGTTTTACTTAATTTTGAATAATTTATATGTATAATTTTGAAACAGAGTGTATTAGGTAAATAATATGAGTTAAATAATTTAAAAAGCAATTGATTGAAAGTTCTAATAAAAAATTGCCAAAAACACAATTTTGATATACGCTTCTTCTAAATAAATTATGTAATACGCTCGCCCTCAACTGCATCAAAAAGATGCACTTAAACTTTTCGCTGCGCACGACAGATTTTAAACTCTAGAAATTTAAACTCTAGAAAATTTTTATAAAAATAATATAAAACAAAAATAAATTCAGAAAATAAATTAAAAATTCCATATTTGTGTCCTTTGAAAAAATAAAAAAATTTTGCCTTAACGTTAAAGGGCATCAATATCCGGTATATATTAAAAAGATTTGTCTAATTCTGTATAGGGTACAATATTTATTGATTTAATTTTCTTAATAATTTTGTAAAAATAAATAAATAAAAATGTGATTAGCCACGCAAATTCGATTCATGTGAATTATTGTGAGTGATTTTTGTGAATATTTGGAAAATTGTGAACAATTTTGCCGGCCTCTTTTTTATGTATTTTTTACTCATAAATGACAACAATGAGAATGTCAACTATATATGTATGGGTAAAAGGATAAATTCCGTCAATGAAAAGTTTAATTCCAAAGGTATTTGCAGCTACTCTAAATACTTGATCTGCAGCAAAATATACTTATTCTTGGTGCTTCAGCATCATTATTCTTGTGATAAAGCACATTGAAAAGTCACTGTCTTAATAAAATCCGGGGAAAACAATTCGGTCAGTGAAAACAATTCGGAATTGAATGATTAAAAAATATAGCCGAACAAAATGGCAATTATTAAATATGCCAAAGCAAAAATGAAGAAATCTGTGTCCTTCATCTTCAAAAATCCTCAAAATTTTTTAAAATAAAAGATTTTTGGCTTAAGAATTTTCCACAATTAAAAAAATTTTAACCTGCGGCGCTGAAAATGAAGAAATAAAAATTCACGACATCTTCCACGACAAAAATGCAAGCGTAATTTTTCAGATACTTGGCGGATTTTATAAGATGATGATTAGTAATAAAAAATTGCTTAATTAAATTGTAGAATACAAAAAATATAACGCATAAAGTGATTTTAAATCAATTATTTTGTTTGATAATTTTTTGCGGATTTTTATATAAAATGCGGATTTTTTCGATCAAATTTGCGGACTTTTAAAAATTCGAGATCGAAACCCTGTTTTAAACTCTAGAAATTTAAACTCTAGAAAATTTTTATAAAAATAATATAAAACATAAAATAAATTCAGAAAATAAATTAAAAATTCCATATTTGTGTTCTTTGAAAAAATAAAAAATTTTACATTAACGTTAAAGGGCATCAATATCCGGTATATATTAAAAAGATTTGCCTAATTCTGTATAGGGTACAATATTTATTGATTTAATTTTCATAAAAATTTTGTAAAAATTAATAAATAAAAATGTGATTAGCCACGCAAATTCAATTCATGTGAATTATTGTGAGTGATTTTTGTGAAGATTTGGAAAATTGTGAACGATTTTGCCGGCCTCTTTTTTATGTATTTTTTACACATAAATGTCAACAATGAGAATGTCAACTATATATGTATGGGTAAAAGGATAAATTCCGTCAATAAAAAATTTAATTCCAAGGGTATTTGCACTACTCTAAATACTTGATCTGCAGCAAAATATACTTATTCTTGGTGCTTCGGCATCATTATTCTTGCGATAAAGCACATTGAATAGTCACTGTCTTAATAAAATTCGGGGAAAACAATTCGGTCAGTGAAAACAATTCGGAATTGAATGATTAAAAAATATAGCCGAACAAAATGGCTGTTACTAAACATGCCAGAGTTCTACTCAATCTGTTAAAATTGTTAACGGATTGCGGATTTTTTGAGTAAGGAATACAATATTTATTGATTTATTTTCTTAACATTTTTTAAAAAATAATAAAAAAATGTGATTAGCAACACAAACATCATTTGTGTGAATTCTTGTGAAATTTGGGCATAATGTAAACGCCTTTGCCCGCCTACTTTTTTAAATGTATTTAAGGTTTTCTTCTTTCTTAACATTTCATAGTGTTTTATTTTTATAGGGTTATAATTACTGAAATTAGTGACCGGGGCCGCGGATTTTTTCAGAGTCCAGGTTCCGTATCCGGATTTTTCCGTATCCGTATTTTTTTCCAGGTTCTGTATCCAGATTTTTTTTACTGATGAAATATTGATGAATTTGCGATTGATAGCGAAGGATAAGCGGTGTATTTGGATCAAGAATTTTTTTTAGATAGATATCAAGGGAGTTGGATATCATCTACCGCAGATATCCTCAAACCGCTCTCTTAATCCGCAAATATCGAAGGATTTGACGATAAAGGTGAGTCTACGATATATCTGGGACTTGGAAGTATAATGGAGGATTATATGATCACACACACTCTCATTAACCTCCTAAGTTTCTGATATCCTACAACATTTCATGTTAAAATTCCGGCTTCATATTTTTTTTCGACCCGAAACCCGATCCGAAGACCCTATCCTTTATTTTACTGAGAAAAATTTTTAGAATAAAAAAATTTCAGAATAGGAATTTCTTTCTGAATTTTTTTTCCTCATTAAAAAAATAATATTTAATTTAGTTTTTGATAAAAATGTATTTTTAAATATATTTTTAGGGTTTGGAAGGCATTTATATTAAAGGGTATATTTAGTGATTTAGCATTTATATTAAAGGGTATATTTAGCTTCATATTTTATTTAGCTTCATATATTTTCTATAAATTGGAGTGAGATTAGGAATTTGAGTTTAAGTGAATAAATGATTATAAAGGGCGTACTTTGAAGGGATATAGAAGGATTAGGTGGAATTAAGAGGATTAAAAGATTCAGTAGGATTACGTGGATTTAGATGGATTAAAAGATTTAAAATAATCAAAAGTTGTAGAGTTATTATGTGGATTTAAGTGGATTAAAAGATTAAAAAAGATGCAGAGGGATTAGAAGGATTTAAAGGGATCAAAAGTTGTAAAGGGATTAGGTGTGTTTATAGGGATTTATTTAGGGAATTAAAAGGTTAAAAAAGATTCAGAGGGGTTAGAAGGGTTTCAGAATGGTCTCGCATCTAATCCCTCTATCAAGAATTTAGAGAGATCAGATGGGTTTATAGGGATTATATGGATTTATGGGGATTAAAAGAGTAAAAAAAGATTCAGAGGGATTGGGTGATTTAGAGGGATTTGGTGGATCGAGAGGGATTAAAAGATTTAGAGGGATTAAAGGATTTAAAGGGATTAAAATATTTAGAGGGATTAAAAGATAGAGTGTTAAAACATAGATAGAGTGTTAAAACATTAAAACATTTAGAGGTATAAAAGATTTAGAGAGATTAAAAATAGAGAGAGTATTAGAAATTATACAGAATATTAAGTCTGTAAATGTTGGAAGATAGCATTCACTGATAACTAGGGTCCGAATTTTTATTGAAATAAATATTTTTTTGCAAACACAGTTTGTCGAGAGAAGCCCAAATATGCTATTAGTTTTTCGATATTATAATTCTGAGCAAAGCTGTATTTCAATATATTTCAATATTTTGCCAATTTTCCCGTTATTTCAATATTTGGCACTTTTTACAAATTATTTCAATATTTTTGCAAATTTTTGCCAAAATTTTGTAATTTTTAATAAATTTTTCGGAAAAAGTGAAAAAATTTGGCAGTTTGACCTCAAAAATTTTCAAAATTTTCGCCTGCGGCGCCGAGAAGGGGAAATTCTTGCTTATTTCAAGTGGGAAAAAAATTTCCCAATGGACAACCCGAAAATGAGCAACCCTTGAAAAAAAACCCCATCCCAATTTGGCTCATCTCAAAATGTCCAACAGAGTAAAAATACTGAATTCGTCGAAATATAAATCTAATATGCCCAAAACTCCCTCTGAACAGAAACCCCCAAAATCTCCCACTGAACAAAAACTCCAAAATGACCCACTGAGCAAATTCCCCAAAATGTTTCATACAAAATTAAGTCCATTTGAAATTGCCCAAGTACCTTTTCCTAAATTTTCTGTCCTTAAATGACTATTTTCTCTCTGTAGCTTCACAAAAACTGTTTTAAGCAAAATAAAGTTTTTTTTGCCAAAATTCAACCTTTCTTTGAGCTAATGTCTCTAAATAAGCAATAATTTATTTCAATATTTCAATAATTTTTGGCATTTTTTGTCAATATTTTGCCAATTTATTTCAATATTTTATGGCCATATATTGTGATTTTATTTCAATAAAAATCCGGACCCTACTGATAACTACAATTTTTAGATGCATACTTTTCAAGAACCTCTTTTTAGAAGTAACTTTTTCTAGGCTCCGTGTTAATTTGAGATTTTAAAATAAATTCCTTATGACTTTCTCGCGGATATCCAGTCATATTCATGGCCAGCCAATTTTAATCCCTCCTCCTTAAAAAGTTTGCCTTATTTATATTCCATGATATTCTGTTTTTATCTCATTTAACAAACACATTCAAACTCTTTAATTACCCAGTAAAAGCAATATTTTAAAATAATTTTTATAATGCTATCCTTAGAGCCGCTTTAGCTTTAAGCGGCTTTCATAAATGATAATTTAGCTTAATAATTATTTTTTTAAAATTTTATTTAGAGTTTAAATTTTAAAAAATATTTATTTAAAAAACAAAAATGTGCTCGATTGTAAACAAAATTATTTTTGCTACCGTTCTTTTGATGGTCATTTGTGAATTCGATGTTGTGTCTTGTGGAGGGAATAGACGAAGACGAATAAATGTAAAAATAAATGAAATAGTAAACCACCACTTTAACCGAATACCTGACTGTCAAAAAATTCTAGATTTTTGGAATTTAAGATTTTAGTTTTCCCAGGCAAAAATCAATTATTAAAACACTTATCTTTGATAAGAATATAGTTTAATTTTTACTTATTATATTTTAGTTTTTCTCAAGTATGTATCTGACCGCAAAGTTCAGTAAGCTCGAAACCGTAAAGTTCGGTTAATGTTAATTTACGACTTAATCTAGGTTAGCGTAGTAAACAAGCTAGTTTGCTATGAGCCATGGTTATGGATTTGTGTAAATATTTTTGTTAATATTATCAGATGTGAGAGGACAATTAGCCAATTTAACAATAATATTATTTTCACATTAATAAATTACGTTTAAATTTCCAGCCACCATCAATTCAATCACTTCAACTAGAACTACAAAATTTAACGAATCAAGTTGGGAATAGTAATCTGTCAGATATAAATCAATTGCAAACTCTGGTTAAATTTATCATTATAAATAAATTTACAGATTATTTTAAATTTGGATATCCAGATGAATATTCTAGCTAAAATTTTGTTTTTGAATATCCGGACCCCTTTCAGATTAATATTTCGAATTTGTAATAATTTAATTGATCCTGTCAGTTTAGTTCACGATAAGGTTGCCTGATTGAACAAGGCTGAATGTCCAAGGATTTTCGGTTCTGATCGTAATATCTAAAAATTTCCTAGGACCGATAATACTGTTTAAGTCAAAAATCTATAAGTAAACATTTTAGAAATACACTCATTACTCCAGAAATTTACAAATATACCTACTTTGAATTATTGATCCTGATCATTTTATTTTATTTTGTAGTACCTTCAAAAATAGATTTTACTGAAAAATTTCTAGGCACAACAAGCTCAAAATCTTGAACACCAATTTTCATTGGTTCCCGGAATAACTCAAAATGCTGTAAGATTGTTTTATATCACTAGCTTATCCCAAGTTTTCATTTCATTCCAATAATAAAATAATTTAGAAATATTATTTTATATGCCTTAAATAATTTACCTTCAAATTTGTCTTTATATTTTTTATTTACATACATATGGGGCATCATAACTAAATATTAAATTATTTTTATTTTATTAGATATTTCAATTAAATTAGAGAATCTCTAAGAGCATTCTTATTGATAATTCATAGGTCTATTTCTCACTTTTCTAAACTTGGAATTTGAAAAAAAAATTCTAAAGTCATTGGATTTCCAATTTACTACTTCCCCTTTCTTAATCCAATTCCATGTTTTGAGACGATGAGAAAATGTACCAATGTTTATTTGGTACCTGCTTAATTATTTCAGCCCAAAAGATTTGTGAATAATATTTTAAATAAAAAAAATCTTTAAATAGCTTGAAAGACATAGAGCATCCATTGCACAACTAGAACGATACATTGAGAATGAAATTCGAAAACAGGTCATATTTCAAATTTATTTTAAATTAAGGATCAGTATTTAATGTAATGTGTGTTATCTAAGGGATGACCTTGGGAAACTGTTTTCTATGGGCAGGGAATGAACCAAAGAATTAAATTTTTATTTTGGCTTTTCAACTTAAAAAGTTAATTAAAACAACTCGAATTCATAGATAGGAGGGTTGGTTCAGTTTCAAGAAAACTAGGAAATTGTCGCAAAACTGAATCAAAACCCGACATGTTCTTTTGAATTATTTCTGAAAAGAAGAAATCATTCTTTGTGGCTTTCAGAAATTCTCAAATTTTATATATGGAAAATGATGTGAAATGTAGTAAAACATTTACAAATTCATTAATTTTTTTCAAATCAAAAAATAAAAATATTTAAAAAAATTTCTAGCAAATACTAATTGACATAAATAATTTTGTAAATGGGTTTAATGATTTATTCAATCAATATCAGCAGCTTCCAGAAACAGCTGAAAATCGTCAAGCTTGGGTTAAATTTATTGATATAAATTAAGTTCTGATGTGGTTTTATTTTATCCTTTCAAATAAAAATTAACTTTGTAATTTAGCGCCGAGTAATAAAATATGTATAATACATATGTAAAGCATCTAGCTATTAATCAGCTCGGTCTACTGAAGATGTTGGTTCGCTCCCAGCCATCGAATAACCTTTTGCACTAGCTGAAGGAAAGAAATAGCTATAGCCCAGCCTTGCATTACTATATCTATGATAAAAAATATTGGGAATGTTAGAGATGTCCTGGGCTAACTAGTTTAGTATATGCCAATTAAGAATAATCAGAAATAACAAACTCTTAGATATCTTAATAGATAACCAACTATTGACTTGCCAATTGAAAATTAGTTTAAAAATTTATAGATCGATCAAGCTCAAAACCTTTTACACCAACGTCAAACAATAATTCAGAATATTCAACGAACTGAAGGATTGCCTAATGCTAATCTATTTCGAATCCAAGTAAATTTATTTAATTATTATAAATTGGCTTATGCAGCTTCCTAGTAATAAGTTGAATGATTCTGTTATGTGAATTCCTACAAGAGACATTTTTTATTAAATAACTCGGAATTAAAATTATCAATCAAATTAACTAAATTTATTAAATTTATGGATAGGTTGCTCAAATTGGTACTCGCATTACAAATTTCCTTGCCGAGCTGTAACAGGTTATATTTGAAAAGTTAATTTAAATTGAAGTCTCCTTAATCATCTATATCGTCTCCTTATCTGCAACGAATTTTTGGTTTCAGTAAGCCAAAATTTCGGTTTAAGTTTTTGTTTCGGGTTGTCGGTTTAGTGAAAATTTCGGTGAGGATCCAAGTGATTTCCCAAGATGCTTCAATTTTATTCACTACATTTAGAATTATAGATATTTATTTAGCCACCTAGCAACTGAAATCTTGGAAGATTGAACGAAGGAAGAAATTCATGATTGATTTATTAAAAGTGATTTTTGATGATTATTTAGTTACCGTATTTACTACAACCACTTCTCCCGTCCTCCCCTCCCCCGGATTGGGTTTTTATTTATTTTCCATTGTAAAACAAATCCAATTACCTCTCTCCCTACAAAATTTCTCCCCATTCATTCAAATCGGATCAACATACTACAACCCCTTCCCCCAAATTCCCACCCCCCCCCCTAAATTGGGTTTATATTTTCTTTTGTAACACATAACCATTACCGTTCTCTCTAACAAAATTCTCCCCAATTCAAACAAATCGGGAACAACATATAACAACACTTCCGCCATCCATCCCTCCTGGATTGGGTTTTTATTTATTTATTTCCATTGTAACACATAACCATTACCGCTCTCTCTAAAAAAATTCTCCCCAATTCGAACAAATCGGGATGAACATATTCGACACTTGCCTTAACCCTTGAACTTACTTTAGAGTTTGAGGGACCAAATACTATACAATTCGTACATTATCAGTTGACATTTGTGTAAACTTCAAAATAATTTCCCATTTTCAACCTTGGAATGAGGCAAGTGTCATGACCACTTTTAACAAACACTATTTTTTATATCTAAAATTCAACCTGTTTTTGATAAAATTTTTCTTTTTAACTTACTTTGTTAATTAACATTAGGTAATAACCTAATACTTGTGAATAGGATTGTCGGTTCTGGACCGAACCGAACCAAAGAACAATGACTTTTTTTGCTTGCGGCGCTGAAAATGGAAGATTCTTGCATAAGGACCTTCCAAAATTTTAAATTTCCGCAAGTAGTGCTTAAAAAGGAATAAATATGGCAGATTTTACTTCCGAAATGCTAACTGGGTGCTAACTCATGCCATGCCCCGTTCCCCGAAACCTCGACGAATTTTTAGAAAAACATCGATCGAAAAGTGAGGGTTGGGGTCGTTTTGGCGCCGGGCCGTTTTGGCGCGAGAACAAAAATCTGGCAATTAAGCAAGACCTAACTTTATAAAAATTTTCTCAAATTTCTTTAACATCCTTGACTACCTCCTCCAGAAATTTCAGAATTTTTCATAAGATATTTCTCAAGTTATAGTCGATAGACCAAAAAAAATTAGGCATTTTTCAGAAAATCGACATTTTTGCCATAATTTCTAAAATTCTTGCTCAAAAATTCTGAAATTTTTGGAGAACATAGATAAAGGTACGAGAGTTATTATTACAAAATTTTATCATTTTTGATAACAAACTCACTATCTTATAAGCTCGCGCCAAAACGGCCCCACGCCAAAACGGCCCAGTCCCCCCAAAAGTGAAGGTTAACGGCAGGTAAAGATGCCTAATTTCTCCATTTAAACTAATTTCTCCAAAAAATCAATATGGTTAATCCTAACTCCTCCCTATGGTTTTTCGATTTTCGGGAGCCTTTATCATGCCCATAGGTGAGTCCCGAAGCTAATTTTGGTATCGTTCGACTTAGCTCGGCGAGATATTAGAATGCTTTTTCGTTGTCTGAATCGGTTTCAGGGTGATATGACGGAATTTTTCCCTTGTCATTTTTATATTCATTTATATTTAGTATTCGTAGTATAAAGCCTAATTTTGCATAACTTTTTTAACTATCAGTAAAAGCACAAGGTTTAGTCGTTTCCGAATTTTCCTAAAAATTCCAATGAAAAAAGGGGGTTCTCAATTTCTAAAACCAACCAAATAATTTAAACAACAGTTTTATTTTCCTTCAAAAAATATTAGAATTAACAAAATTTTTTTTATTTCAAACAAAATTAAATCTATTTACGAAAGGGAGAGAAACGACTTTGGGCAAACCAACAAAACAAATTCAATAGTAAGAAATAAAAAAAAGTGGGAAATTCTTCTCACTTATTTTTTACTGGGAGAAACGGGATAAACTATTTCTGGAATAACAGTTTCGGGAGGAAAGGAATGTAGTCTAAGAACTGACTAAAAGCCACTCACAATTATATTTTATATTCGGTATTGTTCATAAAATATTGTTCATACGAGATCTCGAATAAAAATCATGGCAATGGAGATCAATAATTTTTCGTATACAATCTCAACTCTTGTACAAAAGTTGAAAATAAAATAAACAGGGGGAGGGAAGGTAATACAATTGACTGTTCGGTCTCTAATTTACACTTGTATTTCTTTTGTTGGCCCCAAGCGGTTATATGTACTTTAAAAATACTTCAACTACTTTTTTTTTTAATTTTATCTATTTACAAAAATTTAGCGAGTTTTGTTTATTAATAATCAAATGTCAGTAATTAATGTAAAAATTAATAAAATCAAAACAAAATTTCCAAAAAATTTAAATTTAGAAATGCCAACATTGCCAATGTTATCTATTTTTTGTGTACTTTTAACTTCTGGATTAATTAGTGTTGTAGATACTTGTTTTGTTCTAGTTGTTGATTGAGGAAAAGCTATTGAATTAATTATTATCTAAAATATATTTCTCAAAATTTTTTTCTTAGTTATTACCAAGAAGGTTATTCAAGGTTTTAATAAATTCATAAGAAGAAATCTCGTAAACTGGTTTTTTTCGACCCGACTCCTGGCTACAGAATCAGGAAAATCCGGATCCGGTCAGGGGGTCATAGTTACCTGAACATTTTAACGAAAGCATGAAACATTAATTAGTGGTAACTGAACTGATATAAGCTAAACTGAACTGATTATTGGAGGGAATGAAAACCTTATAAATTGGGAAAAGGGGAGTGAGAAGTGGGATAGGTAATAGTCAACGAATGGGATTAGTGGAGATTGTGAGCTGATAAGCTGGGAAAGTGATTGAAAATAAGGGAAATAATAGGACTTCGTATTAATGGATAATGGGAAGTGTTTGGGAGTAAGTGGAAATAATTGGAATTCACGTGAATGAATAAGGAAAAGGCTGGGAAGGAATAGTTGTAAATAACAACTTATTGTTAGCTGGATTGAGCGGAAGTGTATAGGCAAAGTCCAAAGAGAGAAAGTTATTAATTGCTAAATGGGAAGATAGGAATGGGAGTAAAATGTGTTTAACCTTTAAAATGTGTTTAACATCTTTATAAGTTTTTTATTCTGATAAGCAATTGAAACTTTCTTAATATTATAAAGTTTCCGAAAAAATTATTAGTGAAGGGCCACAAACGAGATAAATACCTTTAAATAAGGCTGAGAAAGCACATAATGATGAATTGAAAAAATTCGATGATTTTATTGTTGAACTGGAAAAACGATGGTTCAAGGCTTTTTTTAATTTTGTATATAATCATATATACAAAAATCATGATAAAGTTAAAGTGATAATTAAATCAAGAGATGAAAAAGAAGCAAAAGAAGAAGCAAGTAGTAGCAATAAGTTTAAAGAAACAAATGAAAATGATCAAGAACAAATTATTTATTTGGATCATTTCAGTACATTTGAGATGGAAGCTGGACAAACAATTAATCCAGTAATAGAAATTAAAGCAAAGAAAGGCTCGGCAATTATTGCGGATATAAGTGATTTAAATAAAAAAGCCCACTTTATGCCTGCTATCGGTTTAACTACAGGCATGTTTTTTCCTCCTGATCCCTTTTTTCCTCTAAAGATCCCTTTTTAGCACGTCTAGCAGTTGAAAATGCCGTTTCCGAGATCAAAGTGTACAATAAAAGTCGCAAGCAGACCAAATTATCAGAAATGCTTGGGAAACGATTAACAAAGACGAGAAAAAATTTTGAGCACTATTATACACGTCAAAATTATGTTGTAAAGAATAATCTTTACAACAATGTAAATAAGAAATTTGTAAATTTTAAAGAAATTTGGAAGAAAAAAGGAGAAACTCAAAGTTGATATTATTTATGTATTTTTAAATTTTATACTAAAAATATGTATTTATTTAGAATCAAAACCATAACATTTTTTACCACTGATATTTATATTTCATTTTTATCATTTTATTTTATTTGGTAAAATTAAACAATTTTTTAAATTTTTTTCCACTTGTATAAATATTGGGTATTCTGTTATTGTTAAATTAAGCTTTTGGCATACTATGTAGTGATCGAAAAATCGAGCAAAATTCATTATTATCTGAATAAAATGATTTTGTAAAATTAAAAATTAATGTCTAGATTTCTTTAGAAGACCAAGAAGCAAAATTCTTCTTTTTCCGGTCCAGAGATATGATTAATTGAAATAGGCGAAAAATCCCATTTTCAAAAAATCATATTCTGGACCGGAAAAAGATATTTCTAAGCGATACTCAGAAAAATATGCTTTATCAAATGGGTTTGTTAAATTTTTTCAGAAAAATTTTTCAGAGGATATGAGATTTGGTATATCCGGTAGATCCGGATTTTCATGAAAAATTTTCATTTTCATGAAAAATGCAGAAACATGTCAACTTAGATATGAATAGAGCTTTCGATTGCTATATAGAACGTATTTTTTGACTGAGAAATAGCTAATTTTCATTTCAATTACTCTTGTCCCTATCTTTATGTCGACGACTGTATATTAATTCAGTTTTGAAAATAAAAATTTTTTATTTCCGAAAAAATTTTATTTCCGATTTCCGATTTTTGAGCCATTTCCGATTTCCGGCTCTTCCAATTTCGACACCTCTGACAGACATGCTTTAATCATTAAAAAATATATATATTATAGAAAATGAATATAAACTTATGAAAAATAGAATTAATAAGACTTTTTGAAGTAATTCTGCCGTCAAAATAGTGTAAAATATTTTGAAATTGGACAAAAAACCTCTGTAAAATAAATGGCTAAATAATCGAGTTAATCAAAGCTTCATGTTAATAAATAGAGTAAGGTAAAATAAAAAAAGAATTTATCAAAAATAGACTGAATTTTAACTTTAAAAAATTGGTAATGAAATGCAAATGAAATGCAAGACAATTGCTAGTGCCAAAATAATTAAATAACATAAGGCGTTGATGTTTCCGAAAATAATTAATTTGTTAATATACGAAATGTCCAGCATTTGATCAGTTTTGATATCTTCCAAAGATTACGGTAAGTGCCGAAGTGTTCAGGTTGTAAGTGACGATAGGTGTTTTTTGTTTAGAATTGGGGTGAAATTTTTAAGAGAGAGCATTATGAAAAATGTTTAGCATTTGCAATGGGAGAAAATATTCTGAAACGGCATCCATGTTTGCTAATCCTCTACATACCTCGTAGTTATTTTATACCACAAAACCTAACTATCACTCTCAATAGGACATGTCCCTTTTAATCCTCTCAGATCCTTTGATCTTTTTATTTCCGACTCGTTCATTCCTAAACAACTAGATGTCACTCTTTTCGGACCAGGTTAAAAACCCGTTTTTTAACGTATTACTTTATGACAAGCTTACAGAAAAGAGTAAATTTTCATGAGAGGATAAATTATAACTCTTTTTAAAATTTCCCTTTTTAAAATTTTTTAAAATTTTAAAATCAATTAAAAAATTTTATTTAAAATTTGGCTCAAATTTGGCTCAAAATTATGGCCAAATTTGAGCCAAGTAATTATATGCTGCATCCCATTAAGCTATAAGCATATCCATTCTAAGTTGATAGGCTAGACAGAGTTTAACTTATTTTAATTTGCTGAAAACACCAGATACTTTATTATGAAAATGTTTAAGATTGAATATTAGTAAGTGCAGTATATGGCGTTTAAACAAACTTAAGAAAAGAGATAGTGTTAATTTCCAAATAAATTTTGTAGATTGTACAACACAAATATAGGCCCCATAATATTTTTTAATCTATATGGTTATAGTGAATGTTTAAATTTTATGTTTATGTATAACTAATATTACAAATTTAAAATAAAATTTTTTAATTAACCATAATTAAAAATTTTTCGAACTTTGTATGAAATATAGCTATAACATAAATATAATCCCATTTGGAAAAATTTTGTTTTACATATTAGAAATAATTGCAAAGTTTTGCAAAATTTTGTATGAGCATTTCCATTGATGCTTAGTAGAAAAGAAAAAAGCCTAGTTTGTAAATAATTCTTTCTTCGAGATCCAAAATCTCGAGAATCAATAGGAAATGGTTTCAATTATTTCTAAGATGTAAACAAGGTTTTTCCAAGTGGGCTTATAGTTCGTTATATTACACCTATATTTTATAAAAAGTTCGAAATAATTTTAATAATAATTAATTCAAAAATTTTATTTTAAATTTTTGCTTTAATTTACATTTGTAATATTAGTTAAAAATTTAAAATTTATTTATTCACTAGAACCTTATGAAATTAAAAAATTTAGTTGTGTTTATAGTTATGTTAGACTCTACACTATTTAATAATTGATACTATTTTGGGACGCATATACTTTCATGGGACGCATAAAAGTGCATCTGATACATGAAAGCTCATGGGACGCATGTCCTAAGCCAAAAGAAGATTTTATCTCTTTATCTCACTTTGTATTCTTTATAGGCTACTTCCTCTTAAAATTTTTCATATACAGACAATGAATATTTTAAAATAAATTCCTTATGACTTTCTCGCGGATATCCAGTCATATTCATGGCCAGCCAATTTTAATCCCTCCTCCTTAAAAATTTTGTCTTACTTAAATTCCCAGATATTCTGTCTTTATCTCATTTAACAAACACATTCAAACTCTTTAATTACCCAGTAAAAGCAAAATTTTAAAATAATTTTTATAATGCTAAAGCCTCTTTAGTTTTAAGCGGCTTTCATAAATATAATTTGCCTTAATAATTTTTTTTTAAATTTTATTTAGAGTTTAAATTTTAAAAAATATTTATTTAAAAAACAAAAATGTGCTCGATTGTAAACAAAATTATTTTTGCTACCGTTCTTTTGATGGTCATTTGTGAATTCGATGTTGTGTCTTGTGGAGGGAATAGAGGAAGACGAGTAAATGTAAAAATAAAAGAAATAAAAACCCGCAATTGAACCGAATACTTGACTTTTCAAAAAATTCTAGATTTTTTTTGGAATTTAAGATATTATGGGTATTAATTTTTAGTGTGCCCAGGTCTTAATCAATTAATAAAAACTTGTTGATAGGAATATTGTTTTAACTTACTGTATATTTTCACTTATTAAGTTTTAGTTTTTACTCGATTATTTGTCCGCAAAGTTCAGTAAGCTCAAGACGTTATGTCCAGTTAATTTATTATATGTAAATATACATAAAAACCTTTATAGTCAATTTATAATAATTTGAATTTTCTCGTTAAAAATTTCCAAATAAATTTCTAGCCACCATCAATTCATCAACTTCGACAAGAGCTACAAAATTTAGCTGCTCGATTTAATGAGTTTAGACACGGGAATCCTACTATAAATGAATGGCAAGAAATGGTTAAATTTGTTATTATATATATTTTTATAAATTGGTAACAGAAATCTGTAAATAGCATACAGAAACGAATATCTTGATCACGAGGTTCTGAATGAGAAACTTTGGCTAGGAACCTAACAAAAGAAACGAAGATTTTTTCGGTTCGGTTCCGGTATAAAAAATTTACCCAGATCTTCTTTTAGTTTCCATTAAAAAATTTTGCTGAAAAATTTTTAGGCACAAGAATTTCGAAATCTTGAAAACCAATTTTCAACTCATCCAGCAATGACGGAAGCTGCAGTATGTTTATTAAAACAATTTATAAATGTGTCCACTATTGTGCATCCTCTGAGAGAAAAGTTTAATAATTTAAATCTCAGTCGTTCTTCTATAGATCCTACGCGACTATTTGTCATTTTTTCCTAACCTGAGACTTGTAAGTGGGACCGGAGATTTATATTCGACATATATCCAATCGATTCCTCATGCCGAGATGAGTTATTATAAGTAATACATTTTTAAGAGAAGCTCGAATAGATACAAGCCCCTGAAAATTGGAAAACCATATGGTGGATTAGCCCATTTTGGATTTGGAGTAAAATATATTGGTTTTGGAGTTTGTATTTGGTGTAAAAGATATTCAGAGTTAGTCCACAAAATAATCAAATGATCTAAATAATCAAATCTTAAGTATTTTTAATAAAAAAAATTTTAAATAGCGTGAACAACATCGAAGAAGCATTGCACAACTTGAAAAATGGATTGCTGATAACATTATAGATCAGGTCATTTATCTTTAGTGCTCGGCATTCAATGTCGAATGCGTTATCTACACGATGGCACATCAAAGATTTTTTGCGGGTTTTTTCCCTGCGGGCAGGGAACGGAAATACAAAAAAATAAAAATAATCATAAATAATTAACTTAAAAACCTTACAGATTTTCCTCAAGTTTAATTTGAGGAAAATTAAGTCATATGCAAAAAATATTTACCCAATTTAACAACACTTTTCATATCAATTTCGATTGTACAAAAATTTAATTACAGATCAGTTTACAATTTGATCATATAATCGGAAAGCTTCAAAATGAGCATTTCGGTGGAACGCCTGAAGAATATCAAGATCTGGTTTAATTTATCATTATTAATGCTATTAATTATCTCAAAAACTATATAAATTTTGAACAAAATTATTACAAAAGATTAAAATTATGGCCTAAGATCGAAAAATTTTGGCCATAAACATATTAATTACTATAAATGTTTCTTAATTTTAATGAGCCTAGATTTATTTTTTAATTAAAAATAACTCTTAAATTGATCCAAGAAAGGATCCTCCCAATATTCTAAAACTTTATATAACCCTTCAAATAAAAACTGAATTAATCTATGAAGCTTTTATATATAAATGTAACAACAATTTATAGATCCAAGATCTTCAATCTCTTCATAATCAATATCAAAGATTAAATGAATATATTGCATCTGTTCCTGAAATGCCTAATGATGCTGAAATTCATCAAAATGTAAATTTAGTAGTAATTAAAAATGTTTATTTGGTAAAAGTTGAATAAGTTTGTCAAGGGAATTTGCAACAAATTGATCCGATTCCTTAATTTTCTGGTTCTACTTCACTTTATGAGTCCAATCAAATTTTTGTTCAGGGGTAGGTCGTCAGATCGAGGCTGAAAATGGAAAAGGGATAGGTTTATGTTGCAGTTGTAGAACCCAGCGACCGTTGACTCCGCGAGGCGCGTGTCGTAAAACCCTGCGTGAACCGCTGGTATTGCACAAGCGCCTCGCCTACGCTCCTTTGTTTTAGCAAATCCTATTCATTCTTAATGTATTATTTAATAAATGCATTACATAATAAAATCTAATAAAATTTGATTGGACTCATAAATTCCTATGGACTCATAAACTTTTCATTGGACTCATAAAGTCAAGTAGAACCAATTTTCCATGTAGAATTCATTAATTATCTTTCAATCCCTTAAATTTTTAAGTTGAAATAATATTCCATATTGAATTCAAATTGAGACATTTTATTTCAATAAGAACTTATCATAAATTTTTATAAATTAATCAAGTTCATTAATAGCTTAATGGAATTAAAAATTCGATTGAAGATGCCCTAGCTCGACTGGAACAGGTTATATTTAAACTTTATCATAAAATTTTAAAAATTATAAATGGATTTGCCAGAAGCATAAACTTCAGTGTGTTAAATATCTTCCAGAGATAATTGAATTTAAAAATTAAAAAAAGACGACCCAAAAAGCGTCCCCAATTGGCGGGTCCCTGAAAGTCTCATCCATAAATGTAACCTGGCTTTATTATGCATAAAAATTACAGTTTCCTCTTGTTTTGAAAACCTTAAAGAGAGCCAAAGTCACTTGATAATCTTAATAAAGCATAATTTTACATTAGGATTTTGCTACATAATTAATATTTTTATGTTTTGGAGGAAAATAACACAAAAAATTGCGCGAAATCCTGTATAGATTGTATCTGAACTTTTCTTTACTGAGTCGAACTTCTTCTAAAATAACTAAATATGCTTAAAAACGTTGTAATATTCTATCCTCAAATTTAAATATAGAAATATTTATTAAATTTTAAAATCTATGTTAAGGCTCAACAGCCATCTCAGCAGCCACCTAGTAACTAAACTTTGATGATTGAATGAAAAAAGGATCCTTGATTTACTGATCAAAAGTGATTTGGATCGATTTTTATTTGTAGTTTTTTCTGGGCCCTCCACTTATTGGAGTGGATTTTTATTCGGTATTTGTAACTCACCCTCCTTTTCTGTTCACTTTATAAAAATTTTGAAAGCTTACTCCCGGGGGCAAATTGTTAGACACTTGCATCAGTCCTTTACCGTACGGGGGATTGAATAGTATTTCATTTAAGTAAAGTATATAAACATGAACGAATATTTTAAAGTTTACTCTTTCAATTTGGAACTGTGCAAGTGTCAATCTACATTTTACAATCACATGTATTTTTCATAGTTAAAATTAAAACCCTGTCCAGGCAGAACTCGACCATATGTACAAACAACAAAAAAATCCAAAAAACAAACTCGAACCCTTTTAAAATACAGATTTTTTGTTTGAACGACTTTTGTCTGGACCGCTTTTGGAAACCGGCTTTTGACCCTCATTTTTGTTATTTATTTCATATGATTACCTCCTCGTTTTGCTGATCATTCTAGGAACATTTTCCTCAACAACCCCGACCCAGGAAAATCACTTCCCTTTACTCTTATTCAAGATTTGAGAGGTAGATCAAATATCACAAATTTTCGTAAAACATCAAAATTTACTTTTATTTTTCTCTTTATTTTTTAATTTGGGCAAGTTTCACGACATTATTTAACAGTTTTTCAAAATAAAATTCAACCTGTTTTTATGATAAATTATTTTTTCATTGTTTGCTTTATTAATTAACATTAAGCTTTAATGTAAAGCAGAGCTGGTCTGTAGCTATTGCTCTCCCTTCGCTAGTGCAAGAGATTGACCAGTCTCCAACTATTTATTGAGAAGAAATTAAGTCGTAACTAGGGTTGTTCACGGTCGGTTAACCGAACCGGAACCGTTAACCGGTGAACCGATTTCCGTCAATTCTTAAGGCATATCTTCGACTAATATTTTTTCAAAATTTTTAAAAATTTCGCATGCGGCGCTGAAAAAAGAACTATGTCTTCTTGGTTCATTAATATCCCAAAATTTTTCACTGCGGCGCTGAAAAAGGAAGTTTTTTGACTTAAGGATCTTCCAAAATCCCAAAATTTTCGCCTGCGGCGCTATAAAAAATTTAATGGTAAAGCAGAAACTTAGGATGGATTAAGTTGGATTTGGAGTTATATCGTGTGATTTCAATGTGTCATAGGTAATATCGATGGCCCTTGATAACCAACGCCCTTGCTAACTTCTCATCTTCCTGATCCCCGATCATTGATATGCATTAATCCACCGATCATTGATATCCTTTAATCCCTCTACTTTCCTTATATACAAAAACAGCCAATTTATCTCGCCATATACCCTTTTAAATCATCTAATTGTTGAAATTTGTAAATATTTAACTCCTAGTATATACGTGGCATATCATGATATAAAACTCTTAATCTGGCATGAAGATAGAAGAAATATCGGAGTATGTATTAAGGGGGATATCAGGGAATTAATTGTGATTTTAAGTTATATCAAAGAAATAAGAGGACTTGCAGGGATTAATGGGAGCTGCATTAATTATAAATAATATTTAATTTTTTAAATTAATTTAAATATTTTTTATAAATTAAGAATTACGATTAATAATGGCGGCAATTTTTTGAATTACGAATTATGAATTACGATCACTATATTAATTCTAAATAAAATTTCGATTACGACGCGTCTCTGCTCCAAATCCTCTTTAGTTTCTGAATAAATTTACGAAAATAGAACGAGAGCGTATTATTTTTAGAACTATATTTCTAACCGACACGTACCCCGCCATATTTTGCTCCCACGACCTGAACCCCTCCCCGAACAATTAGAAAACCTTGTCGGGATGTTGGGGGACGGGTTGAGGTACATTTGAACATACCGTTGAGCTCAAACTCGTTTAAAATTGTCGTACGCCCTATGTCGAACAATAATAAAACAAAAACCTCTAATGAGATATTGTTTTATAATAAATTTCCGGCTAGTTTTATAAAATTATTGTTTCCATAAATTTTTTAAAATTTTGATTACGGAAATGTTATATGATTAAAATTATTTTAATTGATTAAACATGCCGTAGAATTTAACAAATTATTATTGAATTTTTGAAAATTTTATTGAATTTTTAATTATTGCCCTCTACAATAAAAAATTAAAAAAAATTTTTATTTTACAAAAATAGATAAAATTGCCCATAAAATAAAATTGCTCAAAGAGCTAAAATTGATCATTAAGAGCTTTTGATTAATTAACATAACGTTAAAAATTAATTTATAAAACCGTAAAAGCGAGAATTCTGAATTTCGGAATCAGAAGTAATAAATCATATTAAGTAGAGTTCGAACTCTTAAAAATGCCGGGCCCGGGACCCGGTTTTTTTACTCAAAATCGCAGCCGTACCGATTTTTCCGGATAAAACCGGAAAAACCGTCAGCCCGGAAAAACCGGATTTTTTTCAAAAATACCCGTTTCCGGGCTACACGGCCCGAAAAAGTCCGGTCCGGGCCCGGCCAGGGTTCGAACTCTAATATTAATATTTAAAAAGTGTGGGTGTGTTAAATTAGACGCAAATTTGCAATTTACAAATAAAATCAAAAAGTTTATTTAATTTTTTAAATAGTTTTATAAAATTCTTTTTTATTAACTTTTTTTTAAATTTTAATTATTGAAAAATTATATAATTAAAAAATTATTTTAATTGATTAAACATCCCGTGGCATTTAAAAAATTAATGAATTTTTAATCATTGCCCTCCACATTTAACACATCTTTCTCGTCTCCTCACCTCTTAAAAATTTTAAACAAATTTTACAAATCACTCAAAAAATTGTAGTGATCAATTTTAGCTCCTTATATTCGCCACCTCCATCATTCTTTTCGCTTTAAGATGTCATTCGACTCTTTTCCGGTTGCCCTCCTTCACAAAAAATTATTTTACAAACAATGAAATTTTAAAATTAATTTCTTGTTAATTTAAAATTTATTCCGTGTGACTTTCTCGTGAACAATTAATTGCTTATTAAATAAAATTATTTGCTCCGCCTAATTTAACGCCCTCCTTTTTAAAATTATCCGTATTTATACTCCTTGATATTCTTCAGAATTCATTTCATTTATCATATTAAGATTTCCTAGTTGCCAATAATCACTCTGAGGCTTTCCGCTTGCTTTGAAAACATTAGAGGATATTTGCATATAATTCATATTTTTGCATATTTCGGGTTTTGTTGCATAATGCATATTTTAATGCATATTTTGGGGTTTTTTGTTAAAATATCTCTAAAATTGCCCAAAATCCTGCCAAAATGGTGTAAATTTTGTAAAAATGTGCAGTAGAAAAAGTTGAAGACCTAAGCTTTCCAAGTCTATTAGCCGGAAATGTTGTTTAATAAATTCTTTGAATTTTTTCCTTCATTCAATGATACATGATTTCAATTGCTAGGTGGCTTGTTCTATCGTTATTTTTAAAATTTAGCGGCGCAGAAAAAGGATGAATTCTGCTTCATGTCCTCCCAAAATTCTCAAAATTTTTACCTGCGGCGCTGAAAATGAAAAAAATCTAGGGATTCGATTCAATAATCTAATATATCTTGCGGCCGGTTCTAGCCCCTCTTGATTAATGGGATATCAATGGATTTGGAGAGATATCGAGGGTTAGGGAAATATCTTCACATTTGGGAAGCTATCGGCGGATTAAATGGATAGGATATCAATGGATTAAGGAGATTTAACGTGATTCGGATAATAAGGGCAAACATCATTATAACACAAAAATTAATAGGAAAATTTTTTTGAAAAATCCGGAAAAAACCTGGATCATGTCCGTAATACGTGTAAATCCTGCTGGACTCCGGAAATTATTTTCACCGGACTAAGACCAGACATGATTAATCCGGAAAAATCCGGCCGGATCCGGTTCGGCATGATTTTGGAATCCAAAATCCGGTTTCCGAGCCCGGAAACTTGATTTTGCCGCTCATTACTCATTTGTAAATTTTCTGTAAAGCAAATGTAATTTACATATACGCTTCTCTATCTTTGAGTATAATGTGTCTATCAGAAATATTGTTATTAGTATTTAATTTATCTAAAAACATATTTATTAAATAAATTTATAAGTAGGTACAGCTATGCTCGAATAAATATTATCTATCAATAATACCACTCTCGATTAATTCCCCCATATAGCGAGAGTCTTAAAAATAGTTTTCAGTGAATTATTTTGGAATACATATAAAATAAAGGGGAGCAGGAATCCTAAAATTTGGATTTATCTTTGTGTTCAAAGTTGGGGCTGGGTTCCTTTCAGTTCTTCACATTCGGGACATACAATCACTTTGTTTGGGCTGTGGTAAAAATTCTTCTGTACTTGAAATTACATACATTTAAGAGGAATTTTACGCAATTTAACAATAATTTGACGTTTAAATTAAAAATTCCTTTTAAATAACCCATTATTCCTTTTATTCTCTGCTGGAGGCAAAAATTTTGGAATTTTAAAAAACCAAGGAGACAAATTTATTTTTGAGAATATTCGGAAGGACAATAAGCCAAAATTCTTCCAAAAATTCAATCCTTAGTTTTAAATGTTTAGTGAGGATTTAGCGAAATCTCACTTAAAAAATCAAAGATTTTTTAAATGTTTGCGATGGCCGTGACAATGTCCGAGGCCCGTGACAGCAAAATCGATGTCGAGTTAGATAAATTGCAAGTTCCTCGGCCTTAGCAAGCACTCGACCTCGTCTACTCTACATTTAAAATGCTTTGTTGGTATTTTTTAAATTTTATTTAGATTTTAAATTCAAAAAGTTCGTTATATTACCAAAAGAAATGTGTTCAACTAAAAATACAATTATTATTGCTTTCATTCTTTTGGTGATTATCTGTAAACTCAATAATGTGTCTGGTGGTGGAGGATCTAAAAGTGGTAGAGCTAGTAGAGGACAAGAACATAGAGTTGATGTTAGTTTCTTTAAGTTAAACTACATAGTGGATCAGAATTTTGCGGAACTGAAATAAAGCAGACCTGAAAACCTGACACTTGCAAAATTAGTTCCTTAAAATTTTTTGGATTTTTTCATTTTTGGATATATTTTTAAATTAAACTTCTCAAGGTTGCCTATCTATTAAACAAAAATATAAACCGACTCCAACATTTGTTAGTTTCTTAATTTTCTTGTCTAATTTTTTACTCAAGTATCACTCCGCAAGGTTCCGTAAAGTTCGGGATACCAATGTTCGGTTCGCATAATTTATTAAAAATGATGAAAACCTTGAATTTTCTGAATTAACTAAGGGCTTTTAATTTATACTTTAGGAAATGCTTCTGTAACGAGTTATAGGTCCAGAAAATTTGAAAAACCATAGGGGTAGTAAGCTTGATTTTGGAGTGAAAAATTTGAATTTGCAAGTAATAGCTCATTCGAAAGAGCTCCTCGAGCTAAGTCGAATGACAACAAAATTAGCTTGATTTAACTATTTTGTCAAAAACCATAGATGGGAAATGTCAGAAACCATAGGTGGGATTTCAGGGTCAAAAGCTTTTACCGCCTGTACATTACACTATTACACTACAGCCGAATCAAATACTTAGAGAAGGATTACAAGCTTTACAAAGAGAATTTAGAGATACGATTAGTTCAGGGGGAGATATGGTAAAAGCGTTGGAGGCTCAGGTAAGATTTATCTTAATAAAATAAATTTATAAATTGGAATTGGAAATTCTCTGGATAGTATTCAGGAAATTCTGTAGGATTTCTGTCTTATTTTTGGATTTTCTGTCTAATTTCGGATTACATTTTCTCGGAGCAGTTCAACTGAGTCCGCACGATTGAGTCCCCACGATTGAGTCCGCACGATTGAGTCCCCACGATTGAGTCCCGGCACAATTGAGTCCCCACGATTGAGTCCGCACGATTGAGTCCCCCTTGTATATACCTCAATTGAGTCCCCGTGGATTTAATAAGTTTAAAATTTCCATATCCGGCATGCGGGATTATTCCAAAATTTTTATTTTTTAAAGTATAAATGCCGGACAGACCACCTGTGCACCCCTGCTGAACCCCACATACCCTCAGTAGCAGCACAAAACAGTTTTCCAGCGCAGATTCAGTTGGTCATAACTTTGTTCAGAATTATTGAATCAAGTTGATTTTGATGTCATTCGACTCAGCTCGTCGAGCCCTTTCGAATGAGGACATCAACGTCACTAGAACTAGAAGTATCGTCAGAATTATTTTCGCCCATATTTATATGTTTAACTAGACCTAAAGAAAAATTTTCATTAAAAACAAAGCAAATTAAAAATTGGTAGCTTAGACTAAATTGACTTCGGAAAAAAGGGGGGCTCTGTTAAAGAGGGGGGCTCTAATACAGACGGGGGCTCTATTTTTCAACCTTGCTCGAAAAGGGGGCTTTATTAAGGAGGGGGGTACTAATTCGGAGGGGGGCTATAATACAGTAAATACGGTATGTAATACGGCTAAACGACATTTGCGGACCCGCACTTGCGGACCGACACATGCGGACCGACTTTTGCGGATTCGCACTTGCGGACCGACATATGCGGACCGACTTTTGCGGACCGACATATGCGGACCGACACTTGCGGACCCGACATTTGTGGAACCCCGAAGTGCCCCAACTGCCCCAACCCCGAAGTGTCTCCCTGACAAACTCCGATCCCTGACGCAAACCCCGAGTCGGGGTAAAACATAACCCCTGAGGTTGGAATTTTTGGGAATTTTTGGGAATTTCGATGGAGTAGGTGGATATATTTGTATATTAAGGATTAAGCCTCAAATATCCGCTGATATCCGTCCAAATCTCATGATATCATTATCGATTCCTCCCTTAATTCCTACAATTCCCGTTTTACTTTCTTAATTTCTGAATAAACGAAAGTCTTTAAATTTTTTAAATTAAAACTTCGTACCCGGACCCAACTTAATTATGAAAATTTCCTAAGGCCAGAAGCCAAAAATTTCCTTTTTAAAATTTTCAAGAAAATGGATAGATTTAAAAAAATTTGCTGGGGTCAGATTTCGGTTTTGTAACTAAAACCGATATATTCTTTTTAAAAAATTAATTTCGAGTCCGCAAATGTCGGTCCGCAAAAGTCGGTCCGCAAGTGTCGGTCCGCAAGTGCGAATCCGCAAATGTCGGTCCGCAAGTGCGGGTCCGCAAAAGTCGGCTAACCATGTAATACGCTCGACCTCAACTACATCAAAAAGATGCATTTAAACTTTTTGTTGCGCAGGACCGATTTTAAACTCTAGAAAATTTTTATAAAATTAATACAAAACAAAAATAAATTTAAAATTCCATATTTTTGTCTTTGAAAAAATAAAAAAAAATTACCTTAACGTTAAAGGGCATCAATATCCGGTATATATTAAAATGATTTGCCTAATTCTGTATAGTGTACAATATTTATTGATTTAATTTTCATAAAAATTTTGTAAAAATTAATAAATAAAAATGTGATTAGCCACGCAAATTCCATTCATGTGAATTATTGTGAGTGATTTTTGTGAAGATTTGGAAAATTGTGAACGATTTTGCCGGCCTCTTTTTATGTATTTTTTACACATAAATGTCAACAATGAGAGAGAATGTCAACTATATATGTATACGGTAAAAAGATAAATTCCGTCAATAGAAAGTTTAACTCAAAAGGTGTTTGCAGCTACTCTAAATGCTTGATCTCCAGCAAAATATACTTATTCTTGATGCTTCAGCATCATTATTCTTGCGATAAAGCACATTGAATAATCAATGTCTTAATAAAATCAGGGGAAAACAATTCGTTCAGTGAAAACAATTCGTAATGGAATGATTAAAAAATATAGGCGAACAAAATGGCTGTTACTAAACATGCCAGAGTTCTCTATTAACATGTTAAAATTGTTAACGGATTGCCGATTTCTTTGAGTAACGAGTACAATATTTATTGATTTGATTTTCTTAATATTTTTTAAAAAATATAAAAAATGTGATTAGCAACACAAACATCATTTGTGTGAATTCTTGTGAAATTTGGCATGTGTAAACGCCTTTGCCCGCCTACTTTTTTTAATGTATTTAAGGTTTTCTTTTTTCTGAACATTTTATCGTTTTGTATTTTTATAGGGTTATAATTACTAAAATTAGTGACCGGGCCACGGATTTTTCCAGAGTCCAGGTTCCGTATCCGGATTTTTCCGTATCCGTATATTTTTTTTAATTTTCTTCAAATTTTAGAATTGAAAAATTCCTTAGCTGGAAAGACATTTTTTGTATATGTAAAAATTTCTTCATCAAAATTAAATATTTTCTTGTTTTACTAAAGAAAATAAATGAAAAGTAAAACAAAAATATTTTTGTTGATTAAAATATTCTTGATATTATTTTGGTTTTCAAAAGAAAATGAAGCTGTTGATCAAAAAACAGAAATCCCTAAAATAATACAAGACAAATTGATTTACGACTCACTTCAACAAGAAAATTTTATTTGGCCGAGACCTAAATTTGATAAAGGTAAAAAGATAGTACTTTTCCTAAGATATGACGAGTGATGTGGGGGATCCAGTTCCAGAACAGGAACCGTGGAACCGATAAATGTCTTGAGCTGGTTTTGAACATGAACCGTGAAACTGATAGAATAAATGTCAAAAATTGAAAGAATATATTCAGAGATTTTGGAACATTTACGTCCTTTCTCTGAGTGCCGGAAAATTGGGCTCTGGAAAATTGGGCTCCAAGATTTTTCGGAAAATTGGGCTCCAGCGGAAATTTGGGCTCTAAGTGAAAAAAACGGAAAATTGGGCTCTAATTTTTTAGGCGCGGGGAATTTTGGGCGTCGGAGTTAATTTTTGGATTTTTCCGAAAAATGACACAAAATCTAACAACGTAAACCTATGGGTTTCAGCGAGGCGCTTGTGCAAAATCCCGCGCTTCGCGCGGGATTTTGCGGCACGCGCTTCGCGGGAGTCAATGGTCGCTGGGTTCTACAACAGTAACATAAACCTATTCCTTTTACTGATTTGCAGCTTTGAAATGCCGACCTACCCAATAATTATCAGCACAAAATGTTATTACAGAGAATTTTGTGATATTTTTCGAATAAATCCAAAAATTAACTCCGACGCCCACAATTCCCCGCGCCTAAAAAATTGGAGCCCATTTTTCCGTTTTTTTCTCATAGAGCCCAAATCTCCGCTGGAGCCCAATTTTCCGAAAAGTTGGAGCCCAATTTTCCGAAAAATCTTGGAGCCCAATTTTCCAGAGCGAAAGTTTCCGGACACCCTTTCTCTAAATTTTGGGATTGAAACTAATAATACAGGGTGACAAGAAATGTTTAGGACAAACTATTTATGGAATGACTTTTTTGAACTTAAGGATATTGGATCAAATAAAATTTATATGATAGAGAAATAACTAAGGATCAAATATACTTAGGACTTTTCGAAGTTCCCACCCCTTGTTTGGATACAGAGTAGAAGTCGCGTGGAAAAATTTTTGGCAAATGTTCGCACCTCTTAGTGTGAGATTTTTTCTCATTCCCGAACGAATAAGAATCGGAGCGACTTCAAACTTTTGGATTATTAAGAACAGACCTTTACCTCAAAAATACTAAAAGCAGTAACCGATCGGATTCAACTCCGATGAGTACGGTAGCCATATTTGAGATTAGTTAAAACCGGGTAAATTGGCTGCGCACCAACCTTGCATTAATTTAGCCTTATAAAACAAGGATGATTTCTGCTTAAAGATCCAGTCCCTATGCCAAAAGTTGCCTCAGACTCAAGGCTTTAAAACACCCTGAAGGATTTCTCGTAGATAAGCGTATTTATTCATTTTGACCCAAGGATCCATGAAAATCATGGAATTTTGATCGTACTGCAAATAACAGACCATATGATTTTGAAGGAAGGCTGTTGGGAATCATTAATAACTGAATTAGAAAGAGGAGATTTAGAGGCTTAATATCAGTCATTTTTACGATTCGGACATGTCTCGTTCATAAAAATTTTTTAGTCTTTAAAAAGTGACACCTGACTTGCGAACTGGCACAGAGGGTGCTTGAATTTCTGGGCTCTAACTTTTTTCATTTCTTTTGAAAAAGGTTGTAATTTTTCGATAATATAGGGCTATAGTTCTAGTTCATTTTGAGCCATTTTACGAATCGATTCTATGGCCAATACAGTTTCAATGACGCTTTTTCTCATCGAAACCCGTGGGTTTGGGTATACTCGGAATTTGACCATGATCAGTTCTTGGTTGCATTTACTGATTGAACTTTGCTGCTTTTTAAAAGTCAACTGTCCTGTCTAATACACTAAATAATTTTCAGAAAAATATTCCAAGAAAATTTCATACCGTAGCTTTTTAAAATTTTTTGGACAGTGCTTTTTTGAACATTGGGATGAGGTAAAATTTTGCGACCGCTGAATCTTTTCGAAAAAATTTCAATAATCAAAAAGATATTTTAAGCTCATAAAGAGAATTATTTGGGCTACAAAATGAGCACAAAAAAATTATTATTAATTAGAAAAAAAGTTATGGCAAAATGAAAATTGTCCTAAACATTTCTTGTCACCCTGTAATAAAAGTGTAAGCTTTGATTTTTTAGAAATTGTCATTCGGCGTCTTGTTGTTATAAGAAGTGCATCTGAAATAGATAAATCAACAGGAAAACCCTGTGGTAATACATATTCAAATGATGTTCTTTCATTTGAAGAATTTGAATACCTTTTGGATGCAACGAAGAAAATACAAGATAAAGTCTCATTTCCAATATACCAAAATGCTTTTAAAAACCTTCTAAGTGAAGTTAACGATTTCGGGATAGAATTATCTTTAAATGGCATAAATTTATCCAGTGATATTGAAAAAGAATTGCATGATTATGATAATATTGTTAAATATTGTCAAGAGGATGAAAAAAAGGGAAAAAGAAAGGCGAAAAGTTCATGTAGATTTTACAATTATTTCATTAGCTTTAGGACTCCCATCTAAGTAACAAGTTTAGATGCCCATAAGATTTAGAGATTTTTCTGTATAAAGCTTTTTAATAAATTTTGCAATTTTAAAGCAAGTTCCATAGCAAATCAATCTGTAGAATACATAAACATAATAGATTCAGTTATATATTGCAAGATTTTCATGAACAAAATACAAGAAAATGGCTCATATGGGAGTTTACTTGATATATACTCTTTTATGGAAAAAGGACCCCAATCTCGGAGACATCACAAAGAAATGCATTTATTGAGTTTATTAAATATTACCGCTCTACATGGACTAAAAACAATTCTTTATTTATCAAAATTTCAAAGTAAAGAAATGGATAAAATTATGATCGAGAGAATCTACAATGACCATATTCTTAACAAAGAATCAAATAATGAAGACAAAAATGTAATTGTGGAAGGTGGAAACTCAATCGGTCTATATGCCGCTTTCTTGCTTTTCATTGGTAACTTATTATTGATGTTAGTTAAGTTCAGGACTTTGCTCATGACCTTAGAAATTCAGTACTAGACACTGTTAACTGATTACACACACACACCTTATTTTTTAAGTACTTTAAGCTCGATCAAAGATTTCCTCGATTTTTTGAATCTCGATGTCCCGTCTCGGCCTCGGAGTTAATTCTCGGTTCTCAAGTTCTGTACATAGCTTTTGATTCCCAAGCATCAAAGTATACTTATCCGATTAATTTAAATATGTTCTGCAAGTATACTCAAAATATTTTCTAGAAGGAATGAATGTAACTCTGATAACCGATAGTTCAAAAGAGGACACTGGCAACCAGTATATATTTGTTGATCGAAAATGGATGTCACAATTACGATATATTTTGGGTACTGGATTTGAACATCTTTTTGTTGAAGATAAATCATTGTCAAAAAACGTCAATAATGGTATTGGTTTTATCATTAAAAGTCAAAGTTTGGAAACTGTGCTAAAAGAGAGGTTAAATAAATTAATTGAACATGTATATGAACAAAGAGGAAATCATGAAGGAAAATCATTTTTGCAGATTTTGGATCAGAAAGAGATTATTGAAATTGATTTAACACAAGAGAAGCCTTTAGCAATTTTGAGAAAATTCGGCAGTAAAAAAATTCGTGAAATTCACTTTGATATGTTTTTCTGTGCTGATAGTTATAACGATAATATTTCTAATAAATTTTTAGGTAATTTTTGAAATAAAAAGTTTTGATTTTTGTAAATTTATGTAAAATAAAATGACAGAAATCTAAATTTTATGAGGTAACATGTCAACAAAACATTCATAAAACAATCTCGAAAATGTAAAATTAAAACTAAAATTTTTAGCATCAAATACAACTCATGTTAACTATGGTCTAGCTATATTCGACAAAAAATTTCATAACAAATATGTATTTAAAGGAGGAATTTTTTTCTACAACGGTGTACTTAATATTAGCTCTAGCTATGTACGTAAAGAAAATATAAATAAACTGGTTAAAGAAGCAGATTTTCTTTCTGAAAAACTGAAAAAGCGCTTTGAAGAAATTGTATCTTTAATTTCATATGGAGTGGCACGTGGATATAAAGAAATAAATGGAACTATTATGTATTCAAATTACCAATCATATACTTTCGTACGAATATTTGAGACAAAATCAAAAATACAAATTGAATCAAAAACGCCTGAAGCAATTGTGAAATTAATTGAAGAAGTTAAAACTGAAAGAAAATTACGTGATAAGGAATTTAAAAAATCTAAAAACAAATTAAAGTCTCGTAAAGAGGAATTAAAAAAGGTATTTATCTTGTCCTTTTATTAAAAATTCTGAAAAACGTCTTGGAAAAAATTGAGAAAGACATGCAGCGCTGATTTAAAATTTGGGTACAGCGGATAACTTCTTATATCACTTAATCTTTCTTGATTTCTAAAAATTGTGAGAATTATGGAAGGCCAAGAAACCAGATTTTTTATTTTCAACACCGCAGGCGAAAATTTTAAAAGTAATTGGTTTAGAATTCATATAGATTTTTAATAATACGACCAAATTTAAAGAAAATAAGTTGCACGATTTAGTTTCACGTGAATAAACAATAAGTTAACATTTTTAAGCTTGGGTTCAATCCAAATATTCATTTAATTCTTAACTTTCTGCGTCGAGCACACTATCCAGTACATTTTTAGCACCCGTTTCCATCACGATCTTTCAGTTTGCTTCCTTTGCTATCCTTGCAAACTGTCAACCAATCCTTTGATGACTGATGGAAACTAAAAGAAAAAATGAATACCTATATGCCTTTTTGCAGATCGCCTTTTGCGGTTGCGAGCTACACATTTACTGGAATTTCCTTTAAAATGTGTTTCACATCTTACAAATTAGTTTATTATTTGGTTAAATAAATGAAATATTCTTAATATTCTAATTTTTCCGAAAAATCTTACGTTTCCGAAAATTTTTGGCGATAAGCAGGGTCACAAACGAGATAAATACCTTTAAATAAGGCTGAAAAAGCACATAATGAAGAATTGAAAAAATTTGATGATTTTATTGTTGAACTAGAAAAACGATGGTTTAAGGCTCTTTTTAATTTTGTATATAATGAGTTATACAAAAATAATGATAAAGTTAATGTGATAATTAAATCGAAAGATGAAAAAGAAGCAAAGGTAAAAGCAAGTACTAGCTATAAAGTTGAAAAAAGGAATGAAAATGATACAGAACAAATTATTTATTTGGAACATTTCATTACTTTTGAGATGGAAACTAAACAAACAAAAACGCAGGTTAAAGAAATATATGCAAAGAAAGGCTCGGCAATTATTGCGGATATAAGTGATTTAAATAAAAATGCTCGCTTTATGCCAGCTATTGGTTTAAGCACAGGCAAGTTTTTTTTTCATATAATTTTTTTGCTTTATTAAAACTAAAAGCTAAAGATTCCCTTTTTTAGCAAGATTAGTAGTTGAAAATGCCGTTTCCGAGATCAAAGTGTACAATAAAAGTAGCAAAAAGACTAATTTATCAGAAATGCTGGAGAAAAGATTAACAAAAACGAGAAAAAGTTTTGAGCTTTTTTATATACGTCAAAATTATATGTTGTAAAGAATAATCTTTACAACGATGTAAATAAGAAATTTGTATATTTTAAAGAAATTTGGAAGAAAAAAGCGAAAACTAAATTTGATATTATTCATTTTTAAAATTCTACACTGAAAAATATTTGTTTTGAAACAAAACCATAACATTTTTTAACACTGATATTTATATTTCATTTTTATCATTTTATTTTATTTGGTAAAATTAAACAATTTTTAAAATTTTTGTTTTCCACTTGTATAAATATTGGGTATTTTGTTATCGTTAAATTAAGCTTTTGGCATACTATGTAGTAATCGAAAAATCGAGCAAAATTCATTATTATCCGAACAAAATGATTTTATAAAATTAAAAATGAATGTCTAGATTTCTTTAGAAGACCAAGAAGCAAGATTCTTCTTTTTCCGGTCCAGAGATATGATTTGTTGAAATAGGCGAAAAATCCCATTTTCAAAAAATCATATTCTGGACCGGAAAAAGATATTTCTAAGCGATACTCAGAAAAATATGCCTTATCAAATGAGTCTGTTAAATTTTTCCAGAATAATTTTTCAGAGGATATGAGATTTGACATATCCGGTAGATCCGGATTATCTCGGCCAATTTTCATTTGCATGAAAAATGTAGAAACATGTCAACTTAGATATGAATAGAGCTTTCGATTGCTATATAGAACGTATTTTTTGACTGAGAAATAGCTAATTTTCATTTCAATTACTCTTGTCCCTATCTTTATGTCGTCGACTGTATATTAATTCAGTTTTGAAAATAAAAATTTATTATTTCCGAAAAAATTTTATTTCCGATTTCCGATTTTTGAGCCAGTTCCGATTTCCGGCTCTTCCGATTTCCGACACCTCTGACTGTTCCGACCCACCTCTGCTTGAAATATAAATTTCCTATTTCAACTTGTTATTATGGAAATTTACTATAACAAATTTCGATTTTTCATGTCTCCTAGTAAATCCAATCCAATTAAAGGGCCGTTTTAGTTTATATAACGACCGTTTTGTCTCCATTAGAGCTACCCTTTAGGAATAGACATGAATATAGCGGTCAGCCACTCAATTAGATAGAATTCTAATCCTATCCGACTCTAGGTTTGGAAAAGTTTTCGAACTTATATATTTATGAGCTTATATTATTCTATAAATTTTTGAATAGTTGAATGAGATTCAACAAATTATTACAAGCATGTCACAATTGATTGATCTTCTTCATAATCAGGTTATACTTTATAAATAAATTTACATAAGAAAAAAAACATAATTAATGGAATATAATAAAAACTGAAATTGAGGGTTTGAGATTTTGTTAGGTCATTATAGTTAATGAGATTCGAGAGACATTGTACTAAAAAAAAAATAATATTAAATATTTACGATATACAAACATATACATACATATAATTTATCCAGTTTTCATTAAAAATACAAATTTGCAATATGTCGCGAAAAAAATTACGATTAAAGTCCGATCTCTAACTATTATTTAAAAATAATAATCCCTTGAAGTTTATTTTTCAAATTTCAGCAACCACCCAGCAACTGAAATTTTTGATGATTGAACGAAGAAGAGAATTCAAGATTGACTGATCAAAAAGTGATTTGGACTGATTATTTATTAAAGTATTTACTACAACCCTCATCCCCCCTCTTGGTTTGGTTTTTATTTAAAGTATTTGTAACGTACTACCCATTTACCCATTACAACTCTCTCTATTTATGTAATTTTACTCTAAACCTCCAACCTGGGATCTTGCTTTTCATATCAAACAGAAAAATGTGTTTTTATTTTAAAATTATTTTTTTACTTTGACATTGGGCAACATTTTATAATCGTTTTTTCAAGAAAAAGTCAAATGGTTTTTATATTACTACTATATTACCCCTATTAACCTATTGATTAGTTAGAACAAGAGAGCTCTGAAGAGACTGCCTATTGGGTGAGAGAAGTCAGAGAAAAAATTTTTTTCTCTCCCCAAATAGGCAGTCTCTTCAGAGCTGTCCTGTTCTAACTAATCAATAATTTCAAATCGTACCCAATCCTATTGATACCCCCCCTCCCCCATCTACAGTAGACAAAACCAAAACCTTTCAGGACGTTCCGCGGCGAAGAACATTTGAGTGCCAAACATTTTCAGGGACGGTTCGATGCCCGAGCAAAAAATTTTTTCCAGGTTTAGCAATATCGATTTTGAGTTATTTGTGTACTTATTTTATTGTGTACTTATTTTTTTATTTGTGTACTTATTTAATTTTGTTTTTAGGGTAATTAAACCTAAATTTTTGGAAGTCTTCAGAAAAATATTGAAGACTAATTGCCGGTACTGGTTCTTACCGGTACTGGTTCATCTAATTGCCGGTACTGGTTCTACTTGTTGTCTTTTGAAGGTATTAAAAAATTTTTAAATTATTTTTGAATAATTTTCTCCTTTTAGTCTGATGGTAGTGTGCATGGAGTTGATTAAAACTTTCTCTTAGCTTTTCAATTTTTTTGTATTTTCAAGTTGGTGGTTGGGGACATTTGTTAGCTGATGAAGGCGGTGCTTTTTGGATTAGCATGAGGTTTTGAATTAAAATTTTTTTCTTTTACTGGATATCAGGGATGTCCCGGGTCAACCAAAACCTAGACTTTTTTCATTACGAAAATGTTGACAAAGTCTGACTCAACTTTTTCTCTCTTAATTCCGCTAACTGACCTGATCCGAAACCCGGACTTTTTTCTACCGGAAAAGCGATCCGAAGAAACAAAACCCAACCCGATTTTTCTCAACACTGATATCACATCTATGATTTAAATTCTGAAAATTTTAATTTTCTTTTTTATAGAAATTCGTTATATTTTCTGTTTTGATCATGGAATGCTTGAAAATTCATTTTTAAACAATTCTATGATTGACGAGATTGAAGATGTTCCAGATATCCAAACTGAAAGAGCATTTACTTAAACATTTTCAAATTAAAACAAAAGAGGAAATGATAAATATTTTGTATGGACCGAGAAATTATTAAGGCAATAATGCAAAATCGTGGTCTTACAAAAGTTGGTATTAATTTAAGATTGCCTGAAGGTCGATTTAAAGTAGAACAAGCTACTATTAGAACTCAGGAAATTACTAAGGTTATTTTATTAATTTTTGGGGAGGATATTTTACTAAAAAGACATTTTACGGTATTTTCTTAATTTTAGGGTATGTAAAGGATTTATAAATTAATGGATCAATTACCTTTCCAAAGGAATCCGAAATGTCCTTTTTGCCCAGTCTTAAGTTTTATTTTGTCTGGAAAGCTAGAAAAAACAGCATATTAGTGTGAAGAGAACATCCCCATTCCACCATAGATTATGTGCTTATAATACCTAGATATCTGGGAATATTGGGTAAATTATAGTTGATAAATTAGGAGTCAAATCTATGCCAAGTTTTGAAGAATACAAAAAATTTTTAATCAAAAAAAGGAAGAATTCTTCGACGTCAAATGTTGGCTGAACAAAAAGCTGCTGTAAAAGAACAAAAACCCAATCCAACAAAAATACTTCCCAAAAAATAAGAAAAACAGAAAGAAGAAAAGAAAACATTAAAAGGGCAATATTGTGGTGCTGCAGCAGAATTAGCTAAACAACATATTCGTGCAAAATTGGCAATTGCTTGTGTTAATACACCAAGGCCTAGTACTTCTGAATCTGAACCTATTTATTTGGAGAAAGGTTTTCGAAAAAAATTTTCTCGATAGACATCCCCTATTTAGTATAACTCTATTTAATGTACGTCCTAGACTCTATATAGTTGACCATATTTATAGTGAAAATTAAATATCTTCCTCATTCCCAATAATTATGTATCTGGTAACTGGATAGGCTAAAAGGAACCCTATGCACAGGTTTTCTTTGATGTTGTTTCCTAGCCTTTTTTCTTCTAAATTTCCTTCTTAATATCTATTAAAAATTTGTATATTCCAATAAAATCTATATTTCAATTAAAGATTTCCACAACCATTAACATTTTGTGGAACGATGTGTTATTTTTGATAAATGTGAAAAACTTTCTCCTTCAATTATGAATTGAATAACAAGGAAAGTTATTCAAAGTGCTGTTGTTATTGAAGAAATGGATGGATCAATATTAAAAAATGGAATATGACAAAGAAAGTGAAGAAATGATTGAAATATTAAAAAAGTTTGTATTTTTTATATAACTCTATTTTCTTTTTATTTTCAGAAATCATTTGAATTTAAAGATTTCCAGGGATCCAGAAATTCGTTTTTGGAGGAAAAATCGTTTACCGACGCAATGTACACAAATAAATACTGGTAATTAAATTTATGGAATTTAATTTCAATAAATAAATTGGAAGTAAATACTACAGGAAATTAATTAAATATTCAAATAGGAAATTAAGTTTTTGAATAACTAATTAAATAAATCTTGGGCTAGATCTATTTCTCTTTCAACTAATGAAGGTTATTAGGAGCAAACCAGCATCTTTAGTTAACCGGGCTAATGTGTTTGTTATATATTTAGTTGATTATTGTTAGCCCCTAAATTACTTAGAACAACTATTTTATCATTTTAACTATTAAATCAAAAAAATTTATTTAACAGGTTTTTTTACCCCTCCAAATACTCAATGTTGTCAAGGTGTTGATTTAAATAGAAATTTTGATTGGTTTTTTGGACAAGATGATTTTTCTTGAGATCCTTGTTCTGAAATATTTGCTGTAAATGATTTCTATTAGTAAAAAATAATTTTTAATTAATAATTTTTAGGGGAATTTTGCTTTCTCAGAGCCGGAAACTCAATCTGCTAGCGATAATATTTCTCAACAGCAAGGAAGAATAAAACACTTATGACATGTCATAGGTTTCTACATATATTTAAATAATTAAAAGAGCTTTACTAAGGTAGCTTTTTTAAAGAGGCTTGAAAGGAAAAAGATAAAAAAATTAAATAAAATTAAAATAAATATAAGAAGTTTCTTTTTAATTTTTTTATTTAAAAAATTAATACGTTACACTTATTTAAAAAATTTTATTTTAAAGTTGTTCTCATGTATTAATGTATCTATTTGGCCATTCATTACGTACATATCCACAAGATGTAAATTTATTTTTTAAAAATCAATTTAAAATTAAATTAAAAGGTACAATAATAAAGTAGTGTAGCAGTACATGCTGCTCAAGCATTGTAATCAACTTATGGACCTAAATATACAGTTGGAACTTGTGCTGACACTATGTTCGTATTTATAAAGAACGCTTAGTATTTTTATAAAGAACGCTTAGTATTTTTATAAAATAATTGAAGGAAAATATTAAGTAGATAAAAAATTGTATTTTTTGCAGGTATCCGGCATCTGGTGACAGCGAAGACTGAGGAAAAGGCAGAATGGGCGTTAAATTCTTTTTTGTTGTTGAACTGTGACCCGAAGACTGTTCGTGATGGAAATTAGGTATTTATTTGGAGGGAAAAAATTAAGGAATATTTAAACAAAATAATCACTTTGAAAAAAAGAAACACACAATTTTTAATTAATTAGGGGATACTCCTCTTTAAAAATTAATTTATTTTCGTTTAAAGATTGTTCCAATAGCAAAAGAAACTTGGGAAGCAGTTTTGAGGTATTTTAAAATTTCTATCCAAACAAAATGTTTAATTAAAAAAAAGACTTCAACAATAAAACAATTTCAACAACCAAATATTTAATGGAATGCTACAAACAAATACTAATAGAACAAAAGGATTTGTAGAGATTCTGATTCTTTATGTTTATATTGGACACAACGAGTAATTTTAATTTAAAAAGAATTTATTTATATAAAAAAGAGTTTTTAAGTTGAATTGTATTTTTTAAGTAAAAGATCTAATCTATATATTTTTTTGGTTTATACAATGAAAATAAAAAAAAAGCATTTTATTACAAAGGAATTTTTAAAATCTAAATATTTTCATTCAAAACAAAAACTTTGTCCATATATATAAGCACATTATTCTAACTATAATATTTTAATTAATCAACAACTTAGCTAATTTAAAATAATTTATTTTTTAGTAACTAATGGTTGGAAAAAAAAGATCAGCTAATGATTCAAGCTACCAACCTCAAAGTCGAAGACGTATAGACTCACCTATTACTGAACAACGTGTAAATCAGGCCAATAATAATAATAATCAACTTCAACAACAACAACAAATTCAACCTGTGATTCCACCAGATGTTTTGGCACAGGTAAAACAATTTTTAAAAAATTTTTACAAAAAATAAAATTTTACAAAAAAATAAAATTTTACTGTATTTTCTCGATTAATTCCTCTCCCTCGAATAATTCCCTTTCTCGATTAATTCCCCATGCCAGAATTGGGTTGAAACAATAATTCCCCATTCCCAAATACAAGACTGCACGTCAAATGCCAAAACTCGAATAATTCCCCTCCCTCGATTAATTCCCCATGCCATGGAAGGGTTGAGAAAATAATTCCTCGGGGGAATTAATCGAGTAAATACGGTTTCATATTAGTAAAAGCTTTTTTAATAAAAATTTAGATCATGGAAAAACGGCGTCAACGGTCGTACTCAAACAAGCCGGAAAATTACAGCTTAGTACCACAAATCGACAATGTTACGCGATGCACTTCAACAAATTTGCTCTTGTTAGATTGGAAGAAAGACCATGTTTTTGAGTAATAAAATTTTATTTCGTTAATTCTTTCTAATCTTAATTCTCTAATCTATTATTAATGTCTCTCTTCAATCCTATATTTTAAAAATGAAATTTTTCATATAAAAAAATAAAAAATTAAAAAAATTTTTTTAATATAAATTTAATTTTCATATTAGTGAACTCATTGGATTTGTTGTTTTCTGTAAACGCGCACCTACCCCGCGTAATTTATGGGACCGTTGTGATGTGATAATTCAGCTCGGCAGAGAGGGTGAAACTGAACGCTTGAACGTATTTTCGTGGAAAAAGAACGCAGAAAGATTGGAAGAAGCTACATTGAATAGCGTAAGTTATCAATATTATTTTAAAAATTTTTAAAAAAAATTTAATATTAAAATTAAATTTGAAGATTATTTTTTATAAAAAATTCAATTTTAGCTGGTCTCGATTAAAAACTTGATGGTTGTTCCCGAGTCGCCCAACAGATCAGAATGGTCTGGAACTATTGAATATAAACTTAAATTTGTAAATGGATCAACACTGCAAATTTTACAACAGCAGAATAACCAAATTCAACCTTTTTTAAATAATCAACAACGTGGAATTGGTACTGCCCCTACCCCATCAAGTTTACAACAACAACAACAACCCTGTACTTCTGCTGAAGCTTTGCGTTATGGTGGGCCTCCTCCTTTACGTGGACAGTTTACGGATGATGAGGAGGATGATGAAGATGATTTAACGGTAAATTGAAAAAAAAGTAAAAAGAATACATCTATTAAAACACATTTTTCAAAAAGAAACAATTCGTATCACTTAATAAAAAATATATCTTTTTAATTAAAAATCAAATAAATTTTAATATCAATTAATTACTTATTAATGACTATATAGAACTAAATTTAATTAATTTGCATTTATCCAAGTTTTTTACTATTAAAATCAATAAATTGTATTTTTAATTATTAATAAAAATGAATAAAAATTTTTTTGAAAATTATAAAAATTTTTTGTTTTTATTTAATTAACATTTATCTTAGTTCAAATTAAATAAAATTAAGTTTTTTCTCAATCAAATTAAAAAAATTTTTTAAATAAAAAAAATGTTTTTAAAATTAACAAAAATTTTGGAAAATGAAAAAAAAAAAAACTAGTGATCGAAAATGTTGTTGAAATTTGTTTTAATAGTTGTATTGTTAAGTATAAAAAATCCATACAAAAAATACTATTAAGCAAATCCGTGCATTAGCCGCTGTCATTAATTCCTGTCCAATACCTCCGACTTTGCAAGTGAAAAAAAAATTCAAATATTTAATTTAATAAAAAAAAGTTAATTTTTATTTAGCAATTGGCTCCCTGCGAGGCTACTGCACATGTCGAGTTAAATCAAATGTTTAATACACAAGTATCTATAAAAATAAATTTTTTCGTAAAAACAAAATAATTTTCAGGAGACTTTTTTATGTGGTGATCGAATAAATGAACAAAATTCAAATTCACAAACTTTTGTAAATTTTTAATAAATTTAATCATTAAAATTTTCATATTTTATTTACTCAGGTCTCTCAAGCGCCTGGTCTATCAAATGCATGTGGTGAAAATACAGAAACACAAACTCATGTATGTTTGTTATTTTAAAGTTATAAGATGCTGTTAGCTTAGAAAACAAGTCTCCTCTATCCTAAATTATAGAATTCAACTATCGGCCGTACTCCTCCGGCTACACAAAATGATGTTTTTGATTCTAATTGGGAAAGATCCTTCGGGTTTCACCCTCCTGGTGGTTTAAATTTATGCGAAAGAAATTCTTTGCTTATTTCGCGAGTAAAACTCCCATCAACATATAAACCAGAGGAAGATGAGGAAAAATGTCCCATATGCATTGAGGGTTTTTTAACTGGTCAAAGTGTAATTTTTTTACCTTGCTGCCATAAGATCCACAAAGCCTGTTTTTGGAAGTTATCTAAAGATTATAGATGTTGTTCTATATGCAAAATGGATATGTCTAAAGGAATTTATTATAGGAATTAGTTTTTAATTGGCTGTCTTGTTGTCCAAATATAAAACTATGTAATATAAAGCCATATGACGATATAATTTAAAACTTATATTTGGACAACATTTTTTGATAAAAATTTCAGAAATTTAATTCCGAATCTTAAAACCACTTTAAAATGTTGTCCAAATATAAAACTTATTATACAAATATAAAACATGTAAAATAATATAAAACTTATATTGGGACAACATTTTCTGGTACTTATAGGGTTTTGGTCCGCTGGAAAAAATTCTATCTTTTCCTTAATTCTAATGTTTGATGATATTGGAGAAAAATTATTTTTCCTTGATTAATGTCTATAATTTGAATTTGCCACAGGAAGTATAGTGAAAATGAGGAAGGGAAAATGCCGAACATTATTACATGTTAAGGAAAAATAGAATTTTTTTCCACCGGAACCAAACCCTATAAGTACCCATTTTCTAATTAAAATTCTATAAATTTAATTCCCAAAGCTTAAAGCCACTTTAAAAATATTTTGTCATTAAATTTATTGCTTTTAAAATGCTTTTAATTTTATTTCCCTGCCTTTTAAATAATTTTAGTTGTTTGCCTTATTAAATTATTTTTACTAATAATATAACAATTCACTAATTGTTTTTTTAAGGATTTTTTTTTTAAATTAGTGAATTGCTATATTATTCTTATTATAATATGTATTTCTTTTGCCTTAAATAAATTTTTATAATTTTATTTTTTTAAAAAATTATTAGGCAGTAAGAAATTAAAGTAAAATGTTCTAGTAAGTAGTAAGTCCTAGCGCTTCAGTTTTGTCGTTCCCAATTAAATAAATATCTTCCTTAAATAAAGATAATGAATCTTGTCCTGATATGCTCCTACCCTTATTCAGTTATTTTAATCTGCGCGCATTTTTCAAATTAGATTAGTTTATAAATAAACTTTCAATTTCAATTTAGATTGAAAACATGAGAAACTACTTTGTTATTGAAAGAATAGAGCCATTCGCCTCTCAATCACGGAATACTCGTGGTGAGATCGCCCACATCAGATTTAATAATCTGGCAGATCATCCCAGACCTGACTTGGCTCTAACAACACTTATTGAACAACTTTTGGATCGAGTGCTCACAGGAAGGCCAGCGCCTCTCCGCGTTGGTCTTCAGGTGCAACCACCAAATTTTCACCACCCGTTTACCGTGCCACTTAGACCGGTAGAACAAAATAATGCAGCAGCATTAGCCGCAGCTATTGAGAGATTGAACGAGATATCCCAAGCCGGGATAGACCTTCTCTCAGGAACAACAACAACAAAAGTTGTAGCTGTGTGGCCTTTGACTGGTCAACGCACTAATAATCCTGCAGCACATTCGGGTAGGTTCATACTAGTCTTACATTTTTTTAAATAAATGTAAGGCAGTCATGTTCCTACAGGTAGTTGCGATCTGGGCACAGAACATGCAGTGTCTTCTCGATGTCGTTCAATTGTGCGCGTCCACAATCTAAACGACCGCTACTGTCTTGCTCGAGCAGTAGTTATTGGACTTACAAAAATTCGGCTTGTCGATCAAGGCGATGCTAATAATGGATCCGCTCATTTCAGAACTTTCTGTCATCAACAAGAACAACATGAAATTTTTGTAAACTACTTAATGGATATATCTGGACTTCCAAATGGATTACAGGTATTATTTGAATTCATTTTTTCAGATTTATTTTTTATAGGAATATTCGCTTGAACATGTAGCGATTCTCCAACGATGGTTGAATCAATATTATGGAGAAGGTCACATCCGTATTGTTGTTTTTCAAAAAGAGCAGCAGTACCGGATTGTGTTTAAGGGAGATGGAAGAGCAGCTCGTTATAATTTATGTCTGCTCTTGGAAAATCGCCACTACAACTACATTGGTCGCCCTGAACAACTTTTGGGTGTCAAGCGTTATTGTATTGACTGCGAACGTTCTGTAACGCGATGGTCACATTGGGCCGGTTGTAGCGTTGTGTGCCGGTTCTGTATGCGCACAGGTCCAGACTTTCCTTGTCAGGTATAATTTCTTTCTTTTTTACAATTTCTATTCAATATTTGCTAGGAGGAGGAAAGAATTCCATGTCAAAACTGCGGCTTCATTTTTCCGCGTCGTTCCTGTTATGACTATCATCTCATCAACACTGCGCCAGATGAAATGATTCGACGTGATTCGCGCACATTTGCATCCATTTGTCAAATGAGGCGCATCTGTCCTAATTGTCATCATATTATCCTTGCTCAACAACACCACGATTGCCAACAACAACAACGAGACCAACCTCAAATAATTTGTAAAATATGTAATGGTCCTCACACGGAGGAACAACCATGTTTTATTCAGCCATTAAATGCTGAAGAGGATGAAGAAGAAAATACTACTGAAAATAATAATGAACAACAACCACAAAGAGTAAGAAGACATCGACGTCCAATTCGTCTTTGCTTTTTCGATGCTGAAACCAGTCAGGATGATCCCGTGCAAATAAGTCAAAATATCAATGGCTATAGGCATGTACCTCTTCTGATTATTGCAGAGGTAACTCTTGTATTAATCAAAATATAACTTGCTTATAGGTTATCTGTGAAGCTTGTATACGTGCTGGTATTAGTATTGAGGATGTTGGACAACGTGCCCAAGGGTGTTTTTGTGGGAAACCCAGAGGAGAACGATGGCGTACTTGGTGTTCCCCACCCTTCAAAAATGCTCCAGGCGACAACACATCCTTTCCTAATAACATCACGTTCAATCCACGGCGTATGTTTTTCCATTCGTTCGACAACGCTGAACATAATCCGGTGGAGCAATTCTTAGACTACCTTCTTAATCATGGTTCTCAAAATATGCTAACAATCTGCATAGCTCATAATGGAGGAAAATATGATTTTCACCTGTTATTAGAAGCTCTTCATAGGCGTAGTCACCCGCCAACAAGATTATGTACAACAGGACTCAAAATCTATTCTATGAGTCTAGGAGGTTATCATCAGAGAAAAGTGCTTTTCAAAGACTCGTTAAATTATTTCTTTTGCGAGCTTGACGCACTTACAAAGGTTTTTGCTCTGCCCGAGGATTTGGCTACTTCAAAGCCATTTTTCCCTTATCTCTTTATTCAAAGACAACATTTACATAAGAGGATAAGAGGGCTCCCTGCAATTCAATACTACCAACCTGAATATAAAAAGGCTGAAAAGAGGGAAAAGCTCATTGAGTGGTATGTTCAACAAACATCAGAACGAACAACAAACTTTCAGCTTCGTGAACAATTAATTCAATACTGTGTAAACGATGTAGCGATTCTTCGCGAAAGTGTACTCCGATTTCGACAACTTATTGGAGAAAACACAAAAAATCTTGACCCTTTTTTGTCGGTATCAACGGCAGCGGGACTCGCTTTAACAACAATGCGTCGCTGCTTTTTACCAGAGAATTGGATTGTTCACTCGCCTGAAGGTGGTTATTTAAGAGGACGACGAGCTTCAGCCGAATCGCAGCGATACATCCGCTTTTTTGAACTACAACATCCAGAGTCTGCAGGCCAAATTCAACATGCACAATGGGCAATTGGAGAAGCTCATGTTGAAGACTGCGGTTATAGACTCGATGGACTATGGCAAAGATCGCCCCCACTTCGCCCTTTGGCTATTGAATATATGGGATGCTATTACCACGGTATAATGTTTTAATAATACTAATCAATTTTATTATAAATTTAAGGTTGTCCCGAATGCTTCCCAGTACGTAACCAAATCTTAGCAGCGGGCCGTACAGCAGAAGAGCTTTTTGAAAGAACTCAACAACGCCTATGGGAATTGGAGCATCAGCATGGATATGAACTTCACGTAGTCTGGGGACATGAAATCAAGGAAAAACTTAGAAATAACACTCAGTTACGGAGAAGATGGTTTGAAATTGATTGTGTTCGGCCAATGGATCCCAGAGAAGATTGCCTTAGAGGAGGAAGGACAGAACCCTTCAAACTTCATCACTTATGTGCTGAAGACGAGGAAATCGTTTACATTGATATTGTAAATTTATAGCTAAATTTAAAGGAAATTAAAATTTTTAAGGTAAGTCTTTATCCTTATGTGATGAAGGCACGATCATTTCCTGTTGGGCATCCAAATGTTTTGACTCGTGACACATTGCTTCTCCCACCAAACAACCCTTTGCCTTGGACAACTCCAGAGCATAATATCTATAAGGGTTTGCTTCTTGTTCGGGTTCAACCTCCGAACTTTATGAATGGAAATCTTCCACCAGTTCTTCCATACAGAACTCATGATGGACGATTAACATTCCCACTTTGTGCAAAATGTGCAGATAATAGACAACAACGGCCTTGCACTCATGGAGAACGTGAACGTTCCTGGCTAACTGGCTATACTCATGTAGAGCTTAATTATGCATTGGAACGTGGGTATAAAGTCGTCGACATTTATGAGGTAGCAATATAATAATATACAAATTTAATTTGATATTTAGGTCTGGAATTATGAAAAATGGGATCCGAATTTATTTCGATCCTATGTCAACACATTCATTGGATTGAAACAACAGGCAAGTGGATGGCCAGATGGTTGTGTCTCGGAGTTGGACCGAGCTGAATACCTAGCTGAGTTTGAACGAGTTGAAGGAATCTTCCTTAACCCTGAGCGAATTGAGACAAATCCTGGCTTGCGAATGATTGCGGTGATTGATTAAAAAATATTCAAAATTAATTAGATTTTTAGAAATTATTAGCAAACTCGCTATGGGGAAAATTGGCTCAACGTGTTTGTACAACTGAAGTTCGTTATGCCAAAACACCGGTAGAGTTTCACCAATTGTTAGAAGATCCAACAATTGAATTCTTGACTTTGATCATGTCAGTGAGCATTTGGACCGTTGTGTTGTAAGGAAGAAGCCGGAATTTGCAAAAACACCAACTACCAACTGCCTTCCAGTAGCAGCGTTCGTCACTTCACATGCCAGGCTCCATCTCTATGGTTATATTGAACAAGTACATCAAATTGGCGGCGTTATCCTGTACTGCGATACTGACTCCATCATCTATGTCAGGAAGCGTAATGGGCCGCGAGTACCTGAGGGGGAATATCTTGGTCAAATGAAGCGTGAAATTCCAACACGCCGAATTTTGGAATTTATCGCTGGTGGTCCGAAAAATTATGGCTACCGACATGTCGACGCAAGTACAGGCTTGGATGAGAGAGCTGAGCTTAAGATTCGCTCATTCCCGCTCTCTTATGCTACTCATCAGCTTCTGAACTTCAACACTATGAAACAACTTGTGTTGAATCAATTCAATGTTGATGGCGCAGTGTGAGTTTATCTACTAATTTAAAGAAAATACAAAATATATATTCAGTGATGACACGATTGCTGATGATGTCTTTTTCGCTGGAAATTCAATTGGTGTGCAATTCCCGCAAATTGGAAGAACTCGTCGGTCTCAGCTTTACACCCATCTGGCCAGGAAGGAATACAGGCCTTGTTATGAAAAGGGTAGAATTATGCCTGGAATGGAAACTCTTCCTTTTGGGCACAGGATGAATAATATGGTTATTTAAATTTTCTTAGCTTTTTTTAAATAACATATTATTTACAGGCATCAGTAGGACAAAGGCGTCAACAAAAACGATCAAATACAACAACACCCTCAAGCACAAGATCCCGTTTAGATACAAATGATTTAAATTTGCAAGATTTGCCTGGATCTTCCGGATGGACAGAAAATGATTATAGAAATAGATATCATTTTTGATTATATTTTTATTAAAATTTATTCTGTATATATTTATTTAAATAAAAAATTATGTTCGTGGAAATTGTTTAATTCTAGGTAAAATAAAATTGTTAAAAACATGTTTCATTTCATGAATAGATTTTATCCCCGTTAGTATCACACGTCCTGAGATGTAACATAGACATGATACTTCTCCATCTCTTTCTTCCACATTTATTTTGAAACGGAGTGCAGGAAATATTGTTGGGTCGTAATTTGATTTTATGTTTTGCTTTCGAAGTTGTTTATATAATTGTTCAATTGCTAATTTTTGTTCATGTTTGTAGGCTCCGACAATATTCGTAACCAAAAGATTATAAATTCCAATTTTCTGGAAATTTCCTGCCGCAGAATTGGAAGCTCTAATACTTTTCACAACTCTCCATGCTGTTTCATTTGCTAATTCGGGAGAAGGAACGCCTGTTAAAACGACTTTTCCCGATTGAAATATTAGTGCTGCCGTTGTTTTATTTCCTTTGTGTCGTAGTCGCATAATTATCGAATGGAATCTTTTAGGATTATATTCAGTATTAATTCCAAATCTTGCAAGCTTTAAATAATTTTCTTGAGAAAATTTAACGTTGTCTTTAAAGATTCTAAATACAACTGTACAATTATAGATTTGCATAATATTTACTCACTAAAAAATAAAGACAATTTAATTGTGAATTATAAAATTAAAAAACAATTTATATGTGGTTTTCAACTTTAAAAAATTTTTTTTTATTTATCTAATAACATCCTCCTTTCATTTTGTTTCGGATTACACAAAGGACTTCAAGAGGGTAAAATGATCGATGATGTCCTCCACCAAACTCAATAATACATGGTAGATATGGATGACAAAGTTTGAAATTATGCTTTACATAATAATATCCGCGGACCTAAAATAAAGAACTAATATTAGTCTTTTGATTAAAAACTTACAGTTATGCCCAAATAACCACTCATTGCTGGAACATTACTTGCTGATTGTACTGTAAGATCATGACAATGTACTAAAAAGTTGCGACACGCAGGTTTGAGATGGGATGTTCTTAGCTGAACACTTTGACGTAGATGTTCAACAATTTGACGACGAGCATCAAGATTATGGAATAATACATGTAGTTCCTTGAACGAACAATTTTGTAGTTGGCAAAGATATTCAATTAATGGTATAGGCATATGTGGTTTTGAACTTATTGATGTTGTTGGCTTTTTAAGTTGCGTATCTTCATTTTGCTTTGCTGGCGGGGGTGGTGTAGGTTCACGAAAAGGATTTTCTGGTTCAGCGGTCCAATCCAAAGGTTTATCGTCTTGAGTAATTCGAAGAATTTTTTCGCTTGTATCTATATTAATTTCATCTTCAATTTGGTCATCATCCATTTTATCTTCTGTTATGTCATCCATTATTGTAAGCAATCCAAAAGCCGGAGTAATAAGATCTACACCTTTCTAAAATTTAAATTATAAAGATTTAATTATTTAATTTAATCTACCTTTTCCTTCTCTTCAACTTCGTCTCCAGATTCTTGAACCACTATTAATGCTGGCTGGTCCGTTTGAGCTTCGCTTGATGTATTTTGTTGTTGTTGTTCTGGTTCAGGGTCGTCTTCGATAACCCCCCAGGCCATAAGAGTGAGAAGAAATTCCATTACTTTCATTTTATGAATTTTAAAATTCTTAAATCTATATATACTTATTTATAAAAAATTAATTTTAATTTTAAAATGTCAGGATTTGAAAAATTTGATTTAATACATTCTCGATTCAAACACCCTTTTACAATGATTGTATCGGGGAGTACAGGATCTGGAAAATCAGAATGGGTTAAAAAATTTCTGGAAAATTTGTCTGAAATGATTCCAGATGAAAATGAGGGGACATATCAAATTGATCTGGTTTTTTATTGTTATGGGGAGTTGAATAAAAATATTATAAGTATGCAGAGAACGGGGTTTGTTAATAAAGGTAAGACAAGTGTTATAGTTCATAATGGGCTACCAGTAGGAGGTGAAGAATTTTTACGTACAAAGGCTATTCAATCACATGGAAAGATGTTGCTTGTACTCGATGACTTAATGGTTGGGATGAATCAAAATCTATTAGATACAATATTTACGAAGGGATCGCATAACTGGAAAATGAGTGTTATATTAATAACACAGCATTTATTTAGTAAAGAATTAAAAATAGCTCGTAATAATTCACACTATTTGTTGCTAATGCGAAATCCTGCTGGAGCCTTACAGATTAGGACACTTGCTTCACATTTGTTTCCTTCACGCTCAAAATATTTTTTAGAGGCATATTCGGATGCTACAAAAGAAAATTTTGGATATCTTTTAGTAGATATACATCCTAGCACACCTGAATTGTTAAGACTTAGAACACATATATATTCTGATGAAAATAGTAAAGCAATAGTTTATATTCCAAGATGAAGAAAACATTTTATACAAGCGACCTAATACGGCGAAATTTAAATTTTTTTCGTTCGATTTTTGATTGTTCGAAATCTAACAAAGTATTAAAAGAATTACTAGATAAGGCTTCTGATGAACAATTGTTGTGTTTTGTTGAAATTTGCTTTAATTTATTAAAAGGACGTCTACCATTTCATAAAAATAGAATTATAACTTTGCAAAAACATGCAAATTTGCTGCGTAAAATAAGTAGATCTAGAAGTGCCTCATCTACAAGAATTTTATTGCAAAAAGGAAATGGAATTCCACCGATTGCTGGACTTCTTGCCAGCCTTATCATCCCAATAATTACTGACAAAATTTTAAAATAATATAAATAAAAAATTATCAATGAAATAATAAAGTTATGAAGAATGCAAATAGAATGTTTCTAATCCCCGAAGACATTTATAAAAATATAATTGGGGATTTCGATGAGAATAAAGATTTACATTCAAGCGGAGATGGGACTGCTATAGGTTTGATAAAGGAACGTTTGCAGAATACTAGTGCCAATAAAGAAATATTAGATCCTACAACAAGAGCGCTTCGTTATGAGCAAGATTTTAAAAGATATAATAAACTTTTAAAAGAGAAGGAAGAAAAACCTATTGATGTTAAATTGAAAAATTTTGAAGAAATAGCGAATGCTGTTTCAAAAAATATTGACCAAAAACCTCCGTTAGCATCAAATGCTGATCCCATTAAAAAACCATCGCGTAAGGTTATATTAAAAAGGAAACTAAATAAAAGATCAGTAGGTAAAGTTGGTATAAAGAGACAATATCCTGTACAAGATATTAAAGTTGAAGCTGAAGAAAGTGAGGGGAAAGATAAAAGTGATGAAGAGGAAGATGATTTTTTATCGGCAGATACCGATAATGAGCCTGATCCGAAAGAACAAGCATTGAAATATATAAGACAACATGCCGGTGAATTAGGTGTTTTGCCAAATGGAAAATTAGCGAGAAAAATAGGTAGCAAAGATTCCTTCATTACAAGTAATATAGAAGATCTTATAAATCATATACTTAAAAATAAGAATAAGCGTAAAAGACCAATTCCAACTGGTTACGACGAATTTATTCGTAGAATAAACAAACATACAGTTTTACAAAATTTGCTTTTTCCATCGAAATCTACTAATAAACAAGAAGGTGAAGGTGGTTGTTTCAAAAAAGTATTTTCATATAAACCGTCCTTATGGCAGTAACGTTAACTAATAAAAAAATAATAATACTTGATAAATTATATAAAAATGTTAATTCCTCAGCATGTTTTACCTCTCTTGAACCGCTTTTGCTATCAGCTAGGAAAGTTGATAAAAATATTTCACGACAAGATGTCAAGGACTATCTTTCAAGTCAAAATGTCAATACTCTTCATAGAAGAGTTGTTAGAAAATATAAAAGAATGCCTACGTTAGCTCCCGGACTTCATACAGAATGGCAAGCAGATTTGAGTGTTTTTAATCGTATATGCAAACAGAATCAAGGATACAAGTATTTATTAGTTTGTATAGATACACTCAGTCGTCAAATATTTGTCGAACCGGTAAAGAGTAAACATAGTGATAATATGATAGATGCATTTAAAAAATTATTTTCTCGTACTAAAGTCATTCCATGGAAATTATTAACTGATCAAGGACTTGAATTTACTGCTAAGCAAGTACAAAAATACTTCAAGTCCTTGGATATGGAACATTTCTCTATGCTTACTTCACCTTTGTGGCATGCTGGAATGGCAGAAAGAGCTAACCGGAGCATTAAAGAAAGATTATATAGGTATTTTACAGAAAATAAAACTTTAAAATGGGTGGATGTTATCCAAAAAATTGTTAGGTCAATTAATAACTCATTTAACTCCAGTATAGGTATGCGCCCAACTGATGTCAATTTTAAAAATGCTGAAAAGTTAAGGCAATTACTAAAGAATAGAGCAATTGAAACACATGCCCCTTTTCGATGGAGAAGCAAAAAGTTTTCGGTAGGAGATAGAGTGCGAATCGAAAAATATAAGCATATATTTCAAAAGGGCTATTTGCCAAATTTCACAAATGAAATTTTTATTATTGATAAAGTCCGCTTAGTTCCCTATCAACCTCCTACATACAAAATTAAAGACTCTAATGGAGAACAGATTAGGGGTGGTTTTATTCTAATGATTTAATTTTAGTAAAAGAGAATTCTAAAAAGGATGAGAATTTATATGACATTAATAAAGTTTTGAAAAAAAGGAAACGCGATGGGGAAGATTATGTTTTTGTCAGTTGGAAGGGTTATGGCCCGGAACATAACAGCTGGATACCCGCTAATTCTATAACTTGGAGATAATTATACATAAATTAAAATTTAATTTTTTAATATGTAAAAAAAATGACTTCATTTTATATTATTATTCCTTCTAACACAAACATTGAAGGAAATAGAACAAATTCCTTCAGAGTTAGGTTACCTCATAAGTTGCAATTTAATTCTGAGTGGCATGTCGGCCTAGCCGTTATGGTTTATCCACACTCCTGGCCGTCGTTAGGTACTAATAGCGAACAAACTGTAACTGTTTACTGGAAAAGTGGTGATGTAGTTCAATTTTCGGTTCCTTCCAATACCTTAACTAATCCCCAACATTTAAAAGATAATTTAGATAGATCCTTAAACAAAGGAAGTGAAGCACTTGTTGAAAAATTTCGTAGCTTTCATATTGAGTATACAAATAAATTAAAAGAACTTCGCACCCAGGCTAAAGATAAATATAAACGATTAAAAGAACTCTCTCAGAAAAGGACAGAGCCAGTATCTAACGTGACTACAGAACAACACGTAATTATTAGTGAAGATACTGAAGTTCCTAGCTTAAAAAGTGAAGATGAAATTTTTACAGATTTGGTGAATATCGAAAATTTAAAAATGACTGATGATTTCAAACAAATTATTTCGGTAACTAACGAGGTTGGATTTGACCCCTGGATAAAAGTATTTCGTAAACCTAGATTAGCTTGCAATTTTGAATTCCACAGTTATAAAAATAGGTTTTCCTTGCATATCGATAGTGAATATGTAGAAAAAATTGAATTAACTGAGCAGCTTGCATATATCTTAGGGTTTGATAGGCAAATTTTAACTGAAACTTGTGTTGCAAATTTTATGCCTGATATGCGAGGAGGCGTGTCCTGCTTCCATGTTTATGCACCTGGATTAATTGAACCAATGGTTATAGGCGATGTGACAGCCCCAGTGCTTAGAATTGTAACAATTAGAGGTAAACAAGATGAAATTATTGAAGAACAATTTTTATGTGTTCAATACCATAAGCTACTTGTAAAAGAAATTTCTGAAATTTTTATTGAAATTAGAACTTCTAGTGGGACATTAATGCCATTTCAATATGGAACATGTACATTAACATTGCATTTTAAAAAGGCTTCATACTTTTAACAATGAATAACCTTCAAATTGATAAAATATTAAAAAGAAATATTGTTACAAAGAGATTTTATGTAGGATGTTTTGCTTCAGACTGTATTCCTTATAGGAGTAATTCTTTCCCGTTCTGTTTTGTAGTTAACACAGATCCGAGCAATTTATCTGGAACCCATTGGATAGCATTATTTTGCAATTCAACTAATAGTATTGAATACTATGACTCGCTAGGTATCTGGCCTCCGATAAGTTATCATATTAGAACCTATTTAGATAAGTTTAACAATGTTCAATTTAATTCTGTTATGTTACAACAACCATTTTCTAATACATGCGGGAATCATGTTATCGTATTTCTTTATATGCGCTGCTTAGGTTTTTCAATGAATAAAATAATTTCAGCACTAAAAGGAATTAATGCTGATAAATTTGTATCTGAGTTTATTAATACTCAGATATTTAATATAAATAGATGACTTAAATAGTAAATCTTATAATATAAAAATGCACATTGATTTTGATCCTGCAAATATAAACTGGTCAACATTAACTGAAAACCCCAATCAATGGGGCGGCTATAATGTTTTTCGTGGCGTTCCTTACCAACGAGGTAATGGATTGGGGTCAGTTTTTAGAAGTTTTCTTCGTTATTTAATCCCGATTGGTAAAGAAATTGGTAGCGCTATTGGAAGACAGGGTTTAGAATCCGGTAATCGAGTTTTAAGCAATGTCTTAGAGGGGAAAAATCTTAAAGAATCTCTTGTAACTGAAGGTAAATCAGGCTTGAAAAATTTACTGCAAAAAGCAGCCGAAAATGTTGATAAACAAAGTGGAAAAGGTTTTGATTTTAAGCGATACAAAAATATAGAAAAGTCTCCTGCCATCGGACAAATGAATGACGCAATACCAGATCTTAAACCAAAAACTATAAATAAACATCCATACTCTCGAATCGGTCCTCCTAATTTTATTCCAAATTTCAAAAGGAAATATACTAAAAAATCTACCAAAAAGTCCCGTCCCCAAAAACGATTACGAGTAGACACGTTAGGAACATACTAAAATGAGTTGCCCAAAACAAATTAATGAAAACAGTCCGTTGGCACTGAATAGTGCATTGAGTATTTTTTCTGTACCTCCTACAAACGTTTCTGTTGTCCGATCCTTTTTTAGAGAAATTCTCCCACTTAGTACAATAACACAAGATTCTCCGTATTTGTTTCGATTATTCAGTGATAATCTTTGGACTGACTTGTCTCGAACATATCTTTACCTCGAGTTGTCAATTGAAAAGCTGGGAAACAATGGTAAATGGGTAGATATTGAAGCAACAGATAATAATATTGGATCGATTCAAGGTATTGGTCAAACATTTGTTCAGCAGTTGAAGGTAACTGTTGGTAATACAGAAGTTTATGATAGTGGTACTCTTTATCCTTACAAAGCATATATTACTAATGAGTTATCATTTCCTGACAACGTTAAATCACATTTTCTTGCATCTATTGGATATTATAGAACCGATAAACATGATGATCCTACAGATGATGGTTTCAAAAATCGTTGCTCTATTTTTGCAAACGGTAAACGCTCCCAATTCCTTTCGCGCCTTGATTTTGATTTGGGAAATCAAGAATTATTTCTCCTTAATAATTTAGATATTCACTTTAGCATTTACAAAAGTAAGGATGCTTTTATATTACAAAATATCAAAGAAGGTGATAATAATCAATATAGACTTTTTGTTCACGACGTTAAATTATTTTCGAAAATGATTGAAGTGCAACCATCACTTAACATGAACATTTATAAGACTCTTGAATCTAAACCTGCTACGTATGCTGTTCGCCGAACTGAAATGAAATCTACTTATCTAACAGCAGGGCGGACTGAAATTGAGTATAATGCCTTCAGTTCGGCTATACCTCGACGCATTACAGTTGCCTTAGTTTCAAATAAGGCCTTTAATGGCGACATTACGCTTTCCCCATTCAATTTCAAACCATTTGATATTAGGGATATCTCTGTTCATACTGGTGGCCATATTTATCCTATGGTCGCTTACAAGCTTAAGTTTGCCCAAGACTTATTTGTTAGGGCTTTCGTCGACATGTATGAAGCTCTTGGAATGGCTAACTCAGATCGTTCCATTGATATTTCAATGTCACGATTTAAAGATGGATGGACCTTTTTTGTAATACCATTAACATCGACACTCGATGACTCTTGTGGTTTTGAGCTTCTTAAAAGTGGAACTACTAGTGTTCGATTAGAATTTAATACTCCTATTCCCGCAGGAGGTGTTGAAATGATTATTTTAGGCGAATTTGATCAAATGATTATGATTGATTACAATCGACATATAGTTACGGATTCAAACCTAGGTTGAAAAATTGTATAAATAATTATAATCTAAAATATATTAATTTTTTGAAATGCAAAATATTTCCAATAGTACTCAGAATATAACATTCGAATTTTTAAAAATTGCTGGCACGGATTTACAAGATAAGGCTTTGAATCACACTGTAGCTTATGGAATACCCTTATTACTATTATTACATTTCATTATCTTACCGATGATTTTAATCTGCTGGATCTTACTTCTTCGAGTTCTACGTAAACTAGGATTCATAACTTCAGTTGAAGAATCCAACATTGCAAAAAATATTAGCGAAATACCTTTAGGAAATTTACAAAGAACTTAAACAAATTTTTTATTTTTACTGCACAAAATGACAAAAATAATAATAAAATAAAATTTTAATCGGGCATCGAACCGTCCCTGAAAATGTTTGGCTCTCAAATGTTCTTCGCCGCGGAACGTCCTGAAAGGTTTTGGTTTTGTCTACTGTAGATGGGGGAGGGGGGGTATCAATAGGATTGGGTACGATTTGAAATTATTGATTAGTTAGAACAGGACAGCTCTGAAGAGACTGCCTATTTGGGGAGAGAAAAAAATTTTTTCTCTGACTTCTCTCACCCAATAGGCAGTCTCTTCAGAGCTCTCTTGTTCTAACTAATCAATAAGTTAATAGGGGTAATATAGTAGTTATATTATAAAATTCAACTTTTTTCATTACTTTATTAATTAACAACAAGCTTTGTTAACCCAATTAGCTAGGCATTTATTTTTCAGAAAAAATTTTTACAATATTTACAAATAATTTCTTAAATTTCTAAAAATATTTAAATGATTTCTCAAAAAATTTTTTAAACTATATAAATTGAAAGAATTGAAATTGAGTCCGGTTGATTGAAATTTTTAACAGAAAGCCCTTTTAGTATTAAAAACATTATTATAAAAGTGAGTCTCCCATTGCTGACCTCTCATGAAAATTTACTTTTTTCTGTAAGCTTGTCATAAAGTAATACGTTAGTTAGTATGTTCGTTGTTGGGGTGTTGGATTTATGGATATGGATTCGGGATTTGAGTGTATATGTGTGTGTGGATATTAATTAGTGGATGTGCGAGTGTGGGCTTCCAGAGGTCCTACCCTTTACTACACCAATTTACCAAATATTACGTTTAATAAATGGATTAAAATAGATTAAGGAAGTGAAACTGATAATTGGACATTATAGGATTGAATAGAATTGATAGGATTTGCGCGAGGACTAAGTAAACACTTGGAATATGGATAAGGTGAAGGAACTGGATATTGGATAATGAATAGAGTGAATTGGACTGAAGTAAGGAACTGAGATTGGACTGGACTGATGATAAGCTGGTTATTGGAGGGAATGAAAACCTTATAAGTTGGGAAAAGGGGAGTGGAAAATGGGATAGGCAATAGTCAACAAGTTGGATTAATGGAGATTGTAAATATGATAAGCCTGGGAAAGTGATTGAAAATGAATGGAACTAATCGGAATTAATGTGAAAGGAAAAAGGGAAGTGATTGGGAATAAATGGAAATAATAGGAATTCACGTGAATGAATAATGGAATGGCTGGGAAGGAATAGTTGTAAATAAACAATAATATAGCGGAATTAGGCGGAAGTGCGGAGGCGAAGTCCAAAGAAGAGAAAGTTATTAATTTATAAATGGGAAGATAGGAATGGGAATTAGAGTCTGGGATTGAGTCTAGAACTGAACTGGTTTGGGTTCCGGGATCAGGGTTACACCTCCCTTGCCCACCTGGTCGCGTCCCTGCGACCAAATCTAGATTGTGGGGATGCTTTCCTTTGATAGTGTTTCCTATTATTGAGTTGTGATATCGCAATGTGGCCACATTTGTGTCACACCTGGAGTTATTAAATGTTTTGGAGATGGGGAAGGATTCCTAAGGAGAGAGGGATTCCTGGAGTGGGCTCTTAATTTTACTGTTTTTTTTGAATGGCATGGGATATTTCACTGTGGGTAGCAATATAAAAGGAGAAATGTGATATGTAAAAGAAATGTGGACAATCATAATATTTTTAACGTAACTATTGTCGTTTAGATAAAATTAGTTATTAATAGTATATAAAGTAATATTGAGGATATTTTAAGGATACTAGGGGGATTTGTGGATTTCAGGAGGGGATTTGACATAAAATATGGGAGGCAGTTTAAAATTTCAGTTATAATTTTTATGTATTGATAAACCAAGGTTATACGTGGGTGATAATACAATTAGAGATGGAATTTTATTTGGGGATAACAAGTTTTATTCGGGTTCAATTTCAGGGGCGGTTTCATATAAAAAGTTATGAATGGTTAAGGTGAGGGATAAGGAGTTAGGACATATATGAACAATCTAAAAGAGTAACGATTCCGGATTTAATAACAACTTAGTCTCTTTTTTTTTTAAATTAATTGCGCTTTCAGGAGTGAATGGGAACAAAAATTTAAAAAGAATTTAAAGCAAAGATTAATGGGAAAAAAATTTTATGGGAAAAATTTTATGGATCTAATTTAAAATTTAATGGAACAAGAAAAATTTAAAACATTCTTTTCATGAGTTTTCTTGGGGTGGGGGTGAATTTTGCGATGCATGTATGACATTGGCTTAATTAATGGAAGGATTGAGGGAGTATGCAAGATGGAAAATATATTGTTCTTATTTAAAGTTGTTTAGAAATAACCAGCCTTTTCTGCAGATTGAAATTAATTATCGGGTTTGGGAATACTAGTGGTACAATTTGATTGATTTATGATTTGGGAACTAAAATAAATTGGGGCCAGTGATACAATATATTTGGAGGTTTGGAGTACTTGTTTTTGGTTATCTGTCGGGATTGATTCCTAGAAAGCGTAATTCTCAAAGGGGTCAGATTTTAAATGGGTGATTAAATGAAGATTTAATTGTATTTGTGACCTTCGCGTCATTTTGACGTATATAAATAAATAAATAAATAAATAAATAAATAAATAAATAAATAAATAAATAAATAAATAAATAAATAAATAAATAAATAAATAAATAAATAAATAAATAAATAAATAAATAAATAAATAAATAAATAAATAAATAAATAAATAAATAAATAAATAAATAAATAAATAAATAAATAAATAAATAAATAAATAAATAAATAAATAAATAAATAAATAAATAAATAAATAAATAAATAAATAAATAAATAAATAAATAAATAAATAAATAAATAAATAAATAAATAAATAAATAAATAAATAAATAAATAAATAAATAAATAAATAAATAAATAAATAAATAAATAAATAAATAAATAAATAAATAAATAAATAAATAAATAAATAAATAAATAAATAAATAAATAAATAAATAAATAAATAAATAAATAAATAAATAAATAAATAAATAAATAAATAAATAAATAAATAAATAAATAAATAAATAAATAAATAAATAAATAAATAAATAAATAAATAAATAAATAAATAAATAAATAAATAAATAAATAAATAAATAAATAAATAAATAAATAAATAAATAAATAAATAAATAAATAAATAAATAAATAAATAAATAAATAAATAAATAAATAAATAAATAAATAAATAAATAAATAAATAAATAAATAAATAAATAAATAAATAAATAAATAAATAAATAAATAAATAAATAAATAAATAAATAAATAAATAAATAAATAAATAAATAAATAAATAAATAAATAAATAAATAAATAAATAAATAAATAAATAAATAAATAAATAAATAAATAAATAAATAAATAAATAAATAAATAAATAAATAAATAAATAAATAAATAAATAAATAAATAAATAAATAAATAAATAAATAAATAAATAAATAAATAAATAAATAAATAAATAAATAAATAAATAAATAAATAAATAAATAAATAAATAAATAAATAAATAAAGAATTGTTTGAGTTGGCGTTACTTGACTGGAGGTTGAGGTGACTAGATAAATATTGAATGGGAAATTAAAAACAGATGAGAGAAAGGAAATTGAATTTAAATTAGGTGACTTCGATATGTGTTATTAAATATATTTGAAGTAGGTGGATACACGAGACGGCCACTTGAAGTGTCACGTCCGGCTTTATTAAATGTGGAGGTTGAGGGAAGGGGCGAGACATTTATTTGAACATCAGTACGGGTGGAAAAGGAGGGGATGAACATTTCAAGGAACCAATTTCGTCCTTAATCTTATCTAGAAATCTTATAAAATGAAAAATTAAATAATAAAGAATAAGTGATTATAATATTAAATGTAAAAATGAGTTTCTCGCTAGGGTCCTTGCGGCCACCTGGGGTGTTATTAAATTTGAGAAAAAGATTTGGATGTTTCTAAATGTTTGGGTTGGAGGGTTATTGGTTGGGATGTGATTTTAGATGGATTAGTAAGTTATCTATTGTTAATTAAAAAGCTAGAAGCGTAAGTTGGTAGTGAATGTGACAAAATTACAATTATTAATATTGAGCGTGCAATGTAAGGATGTTAGTGGCTAGTTGTTTGTTTAGTTGTTTGTTAGTAGTGTTATGTGAAGCTTTGTTATTAGTGGTATGCGAAGCTTTGTTAGTAATGTTATGTTAAGTTAGTGTAATTTTGTGAGAAACGAGAATTTCAATGACTCAGGAAGTGGAAAATGAAACACTTTGTTATGGGGATTTTGGACTTTGGTATATGTAATGGGGTATTTCGAGTCTAGACGTCTAGATTGGGATATGATTATTATTGGATTTATTGTTTTTTGGATTTGTCGTTTTTAATATTGAGCGCTTGGATTAGGATAAGATTTATTGAGTGATGAGCGCTTTGATTAATTTAGGATTTTATTTATTGAGCGCGAAATGGATTGGATTTGAATTTATGATTTATTAAGCGCTTATGGATTTGATTAGATTTAATTTATTGAGCGCGAATTTGATTATGATTGATTATTCAATTATGAGCGCTTGGATTAGGATTTGATTCATTGAGCGCGGATTGGATTTGTTTGATTAGAGCGCGTATGGATTTGTTTGATTTATTTTTAATTGTTTTTATTGAGCGCGGATAAGATTTGTTTGTTGATTATTGAGCGCTTGGACTATGATATGTTTATTGATTATGGGCGCGGATTATTTTTTATTATTGAGCGCTTGGATTAGGATTTGACTAATTGAGTGATGAGCGCTTTGATTGATTTATTTAGGATTTGATTTATTGAGCGCGGACTGGATTTGTTGATTAATGGATTTGGATTTGCTTGATTTATTGAGCGCTTATGGATTTTGATTTATTTGATTTGTTGAGCGCTTATGGATTTGGATTATATTTAATTTATTGAGCGCGAATTGGATTTGGATTTGTTTATTTATGAGCGCGGATTGGATTATGTTTGGTTTATTGAACGCTTGTGGATTTAAATTTAATAGCTTTATGAGCGCGGATTGGATTATGTTTGATTTATTGAGCGCGAATTTGATTTGAATAAGATGATTTATTGAGCGCTGAATGGATTTGATTGATTGAGCGCTGAATGAATTTGTTTAATTGGATTTGATTAATTGAGCGCTGATTGGATTTAATTGGATTTGATTGATTGAGCGCGGATTGTATTTAATTAATTGGATTTGATTGATTGAGCGCGAAATGATTTGATTAATTGGATTTGATTGATTGAGCTCGGAATGGTTGGATTTGATTAACAGAGCGCTGAATAGATTTGATTAATTAGATTTTTTTGATAGAGCGCGAAATGGATTTGATTAATTTGATTGAGCGCTGAACGGATTTGATTAATTGGATTTGATTGAGCGCGAAGGATTTGATTAAATGATTTGATGATTGAGCGCTAATGGATTTGACCAATTCATCTGTGATTAATAAAATATATTTGTTTAAGTAAACTTATCTCATCCAATGGTAAATGTAATTTAAATTTAAAATAATTTTCTTTGTAAATGAGTAACACGCAAGTTAATAAGTTCCATCCAAGTTCCAATTTCCATTTAATTAGAGAACAGTATACGTAAATTGTCCAATTTCCATTTATTCAAATTGAGTAATAATTTTTAATTGAAGTAAAAATTTATTTAAAATTAATATTTTGACATTTTAAAACATATGAATTAATGTATTGGGAGCCCGGCCGGGATATCGCGAGAGAATGAAAAAAAAGGAAAAATGATTATTAATGATTGTTGAGAGAATTAATGATTTATATATGGGTTTGATTTTATTAAATTAATGAGCGCGAATTGGATTTGATTTATTTATGACCTCGATATAGATTTGATTTTATTGAGTTGATGAGCGCGAATTGGATATGGATTTGGTGTACTTATTGAGCTCGATATGGATTTGATTTAATGAGCGCGAATGGATTTGGATTTGATTTATTTATGATTATGAGCGCTTGGAGTAGGAAGGATTTATGAATAATGAGCGCTCGGATTTGATTATTTAATTAGGATTTGATTTAAGAGCGCGAATGTATTTGGATTTGTTTATTTATGAATGATAAATGGATTTGTAGATTAATATGTATGGATTTAAATGTAGTACGAACACGGAATTGGATATAATAATTAATGAGCGTGAATTCGTTATTGGTTTGATTTGGGATAAATGTATTATAAAATTTATTTAAAACGAGGGGAGAAAAAATTTTATAATTAGTGTGCACACTTTCGGGTATTAGAAATAACGTGAATTGGGGATAGAAAAAAATTTATTTATATATTAAAAATTATTCTGATTGGTGAATTGGGCAGGGGTAGTGGATCGACTTAGGTGCTACCAGTTAGTATGTTCGTTGTTGGGGTGTTGGATTTATGGATATGGATTCGGGATTTGAGTGTATATGTGTGTGTGGATATTAATTAGTGGATGTGCGAGTGTGGGCTTCCAGAGGTCCTACCCTTTACTACACCAATTTACCAAATATTACGTTTAATAAATGGATTAAAATAGATTAAGGAAGTGAAACTGATAATTGGACATTATAGGATTGAATAGAATTGATAGGATTTGCGCGAGGACTAAGTAAACACTTGGAATATGGATAAGGTGAAGGAACTGGATATTGGATAATGAATAGAGTGAATTGGACTGAAGTAAGGAACTGAGATTGGACTGGACTGATGATAAGCTGGTTATTGGAGGGAATGAAAACCTTATAAGTTGGGAAAAGGGGAGTGGAAAATGGGATAGGCAATAGTCAACAAGTTGGATTAATGGAGATTGTAAATATGATAAGCCTGGGAAAGTGATTGAAAATGAATGGAACTAATCGGAATTAATGTGAAAGGAAAAAGGGAAGTGATTGGGAATAAATGGAAATAATAGGAATTCACGTGAATGAATAATGGAATGGCTGGGAAGGAATAGTTGTAAATAAACAATAATATAGCGGAATTAGGCGGAAGTGCGGAGGCGAAGTCCAAAGAAGAGAAAGTTATTAATTTATAAATGGGAAGATAGGAATGGGAATTAGAGTCTGGGATTGAGTCTAGAACTGAACTGGTTTGGGTTCCGGGATCAGGGTTACACGTTAAAAAACGGGTTTTTAACCTGGTCCGCAAAGAGTGACATCTAGTTGTTTAGGAATGAATAGATAGATGGAAAGTGTTGGAAATATAAATGCGATAAGGCGATTAGGAAATAAAAAGATCAAAGGATCTGAGAGGATTAAAAGGGACATGTCCTATTGAGAGTGATAGTTAGGTTTTGTGGTATAAATAACTACGAGGTATGTAGAGGATTAGCAGACATGGATGTCGTTTCAGAATATTTTCTCCCATTTTGCATAATCTCTCTCTTAAAAATTTCACCCCAATTCTAAACATAAAACACCTATCGTCACTTACAACCTATTTGACACACTTCGGCACTTACCGTAATCATTAGGAGATATCAAAATGCTGGACACTTCATATATGATCAAATCAATCATTTTCGGAAACATCAACGCGTTTTATTATTTTTCATTATTTTGGCATTAGCAATTGTCTTGCATTTCATTTACAATTACCAATTTTTTAAAGTTAAAATTCAGTCTATTTTTGATAAATTCTTTTTTTATTTACCTTACTCTATTTATTAACATGAATATTTGATCAACTCGATTATTTAGGCATTTATTTTACAGAGGTAATTTTCAGATTAAAATTTACAGAATATTTTATCGGATTTTTGCGTCTTACATTGATATTTTGTGATAATTCGCTTAAACATTATTTCTGATATTATTGTTTTTTTGTCCAATTTCAAAATATTTTACACTATTTTGACGGCAGAAATACTTCAAAAAGTTTTATTAATTCTATTTTTCATAAGTTTATATTCATTTTCTATAAAAAACATATATACCGTATTTATTCTAATAAAATGGCCCCTCCATTAGAATGGCCCCTCCATTAGAATAGCCCCTCCAATAGAATGGCCCCATTTTGGGGGTAATGAAAAATAGAATGGCCACCTCCATTAGAATGGCCCTCCAATAGAATGGCCCTTTTAACTACTAAGTATATGCCTGAATACATTTCTTTATTTTCTTATTATTAGAGACCGGATTTTTATGCATTAAAAAATGCAAAATATGCACTATAATATGCATAAAAAATTGCCAAAATATGCACAAAAATATGCAAGTAAACAAAAATATGCACGCATATATGCAAGAAAAATACAATTTATACCTAAAAATGTTACATATTTTTAGTCAAAATGATTTCAACACCCATTTTTATTAAGATTTCTCCTATATTAAATGTATAGTTCGACAACTTGAGCATTTTTACGCTATTGGACATTTTGAGATGAGGTATTTTGGTGGTGGGACATTGTGGGGTGTGACATTTTGGTGGTGGGACATTTTGGGGTGTGACATATGGGGTTGAGACCTTATGAAATTGAAAAATCTTAGTTGGGCTTATAGTTATGTTACACACTACACTATTTAATAATTGATACTATTTTGGGACGCTTATACTTTCATGGGACGCATACAAGTGCATCTGATCCATGAAAGCTCATGGGACGCATGTCCTAAGCCAAAAGAAGATTTTATCCCTTCATCTCACTAGATTATTCTTTACGGCTTCTTCATCTTAAAATTTTTCATATACAGACAAAAAATATTTTAAAATAATTTCCTTATGACTTTCTCGCGGATATCCAGTCATATTCATGGCCAGCCAATTTAAATCCCTCCTCCTTAAAAATTTTGTCTTATTTAAATTCCCATATATTCTGTCTTTATCTCATTTAACAAAACATTCAAACTCTTTAATTACCCAGTAAAAGCAATATTTTAAAATAATTTTTATAATGCTATCCTTAGAGCCGCTTTAGTTTTAAGCGGCTTTCATAAATGATAATTTGCCTTAATAATTATTTTTTAAAATTTTATTTAGAGTTTAAATTTTAAAAAATATTTATTTAAAAAACAAAAATGTGCTCGATTGTAAACAAAATTATTTTTGCTACCGTTCTTTTGATGGTCATTTGTGAATTCGATGTTGTGTTTTGTGGAGGGAATAGACGAGGACGAGTAAATGTAAAAATAAAAGAAACAAAAACCCGCAATTGAACCGAATACCTGACTTTTCGAAAAATTCTAGATTTTTTTGGAATTTAAGATATTATGGGTATTAATTTTTAGTGTGCCCAGGTCTTAATCAATTAATAAAAACTTGTTGATAGGAATATTGTTTTAACTTACTGTATATTTTCACTTATTAAGTTTTAGTTTTTACTCGATTATTTGTCCGCAAAGTTCAGTAAGTTCAAGACGTTATGTCCAGTTAATTGTTAATTTATTATATGTAAATATACATAAAAAACTTTATAGTCAATTTACAATAATTTGAATTTTCTCATTAAAAATTTCCAAATAAATTTCTAGCCACCATCAATTGATCAACTTCGACAAGAGCTACAAAATTTAGCTGCTCGATTTAATGAGTTTAGACACGGGAATCCTACTATAAATGAATTGCAAGAAATGGTTAAATTTGTTATTATATATAAGTACCTATATTTTTATAAATTGGTAACAGAAATCTGTAAATAGCATACAGAAACGAATATCTTGATCACGAGGTTCTGAATGAGAAACTTTGGCTAGGAATCTAACAAAAGAAACGAAGATTTTTTCGGTTCGGTTCCGGTATAAAAAATTTACCTAGATCTTCTTTTAGTTTCCATTAAAAAATTTTGCTGAAAAATTTTTAGGCACAAGAATTTCGAAATCTTGAAAACCAATTTTCAACTCATCCAAGAATTACGGAAGCTGCAGTAAGTTTATTAAAACATAATTTATAAATGTGTCCACTATTATGCATCCTCAGAGAGAAAAGTTTAATAATTTATATATTAGTGGTTATTCCATAGATCCCCACGCGACTATTTGTCATTTTTTCCTGACCTGGGTGGATTAGCCCATTTTGGATTTGGACTAAAATAATATTTCGAGTTTGTCTACTAAATAACTCGAAATAAAATATATGATTTTAAAATATTTTCATAAAAAATTTTTAAATAGCGTGGACAACATCGAAGAAGCATTGCACAACTTGAAAAATGGATTGCTGATAACATTATAGATCAGGTCATTTATTGTTTAGTGCTCGACATTCAATGTCGAATGCGTTATCTAAAGCAATGGCACATCGAGGATTTTTCGCAGGGTTTTTCCCTGTGGGTAGGTAAAGGCAATATAAAAAATGAAAATAATCAAATAATTAACTTAAAGACCTTACAGATTTTCCTCAAGTTTAATTTGAGGAAAATTAAGTCATATGCAAAAAATATTTACCCAATTTAACAACACTTTTCATATCAATTTCGATTGTACAAAAATTTAATTACAGATCAATTTACAATTTGGTCATATAATCGGAAAGCTTCAAAATGAGCATTTCGGAGGAACACCTCACGAATATCAAGATCTGGTTTAATTTATCATTATAAATGCTATAAATAATCACAAAATCTAAATAAATTTTCAAAATTTTTACATGCTCAAGATCTAAAAATCTTGGCCGTAAACATATTAATAACCATAAGTATTTCTTAATTTTAATGAGCCTAGCTTTATTTTTTAATTAAAATGACTTCTTAAATTCATCCCAGAAAGTATCCGCCCAATATTCTAAAACTTTGTATAACCCTTCGAATAAAAACTGAATTAATCTATGAAGCTTTGATATATAAATGTAACAACAATTTATAGATCCAAGATCTTCAAACTCTTCAGAACCAATATCAAACATTAAAGGATTATGTTGCATCAGTTCCTGCAATGCATAATGATGCTGCAATTCAACACAATGTAAATTTATTAATAATGATGAATTGTTTATAGATCCAGTGGAAAAAGTTGAATAAGTTTATCAAGGGAATTTGCAATAAAAAATGATCCAATTCCATAATTTTCCATATAGAATTCATTCATTTTCCTTCACTCAACAAAATTTTTAAGCCAAAATAATATTCCATATTGAAACCAAAATTGATAGACATTTTATTTGAATAAGAACTTATCATAAATTTTTATAAATTAATCAAATTCATTAATAGCTTAATGCAATTAAAAATTCGATCGAAGGTGCCCTGGCTGTACTGGAACAGGTTATATTTAAACTTTATCATAAAATTTAAGGAATTAAGAATGGAATTGTCTGTTACATAAACTCCAGTGTGTTAAATATCTTCCAGGGATAATTGTATTTTAAAATTAAATAAAGGGATCAGACCTAGGGACCCGCTTCAATTGGCGGGTCCCTAGGTCTGAACCATAAATGTAACCTGGCTTGATTATGCATAAAAATTACAGTTTCCTCTTGTCTTGAAAACCTTAAAGCGTGCATAAGTCAGTTGATAATCTTTATAATGCATATTTTTACATTCAGGATTTTGTTGCATAATTAATATTTTTATGTTTTTGGGGAAAATAAAACAAAAAATGCCCAAAATCCTACATGTATAAATTGTATTTGAACTATTTCTTTACTAATTCGAACTTCTAAAATATCTAAATATTTTTAAAAAACCCATTGTAACATTCTATCCTCAAATTTAAATATAGAAATATTTATTAAATTTTAAAATCTATTTTAAGGAACAACAGCCACCTCAGCAGCCACCAAGTAACTAAACTTTGTGATTGGATGAAAAAAGGATCCTTGATTTAATGATCAAAAGTGATTTGGATTAATTTTTATTCGTAGTTTTTTCTGGTCCCTCCACTTATTGGAGTGGATTTTTATTCGGTATTTGTAAAGCAATCTCCTTTTCTGTTCTCTCTATAAAAAATTTTGAGTCTTCTTCCCGAGCCAAACTGCTTGACACTTGCTACAATCCTTTATCGTACGGGGGATCGAAGGGTAGTTTATCAAATAAAGTATATCAACAATAGCGACTATGTTAAAATTTACTTCTCTTAATTTGGAATTGTGCAAGTGTCATGCTCTTCTTTACAATCACTATGTATTTTTCATAATTAAAATTCAAACCCTGTCCTGCAGAACTCGAACATACTAACGACTAACAAATCACAAAAGACAAACCCCAAACCAATCTAAAATACAGATTTTTGTTTGAACGAGTTTGTCTGGACCGCTTTTGGAAAACCGGTTTTTGACCCACATCTTTGTTATTTATTCTTTATTATAGAAAAAAGACTGGAGCTCTATTAGAGAATGGGGCTTTATTTGGAAAAACACGGTAATTTAGATGTAGTACGACCAGATGCTCACTAATTCTCTTGTTTATATTGAGTTGATATTTATTTTAAAATGTTATTTGGGATCTTCAAATCATTATTATAGATCACAGATGTCTGAAAATTTTAGAATTTTTTCAAAATAAACAAGAAAGTAGAAGAGCCGGTCATTAGAAACTTTATTAGTTATGTGCATATTATTCTTTAAGTAAATATTCGTTTTCCTAAAACTTTCCTTGAGAAACATTGTGATTTTTTAAGTTATTTTAGTATAAAACTTTTAGCAATTTTTCGGTTGATTTTTAAATTTAAAGTTTAAATTTAAAGGAAAGATTGTCGATAAAAACATGAATCTAAGAGCGATGTAACCGACCCATACGAAATCTCGTTTAAAAATCTCGGCAGTCGAAAAGAATAATTTTTCGAAATATTAATCTCGACTCTCGCACAAAAGTTGAAAAAATTATTAATTGGTGAGGAGAGAATACAACAATTCTGATGAATATAATAATTCTTTTCGATCTCTAAATTAAACTTGAATTTCTGTTATGAGACCAAGCTTTATACTATTAAAAATAATTTATATTTTTCATTTGTATTTTAAATTTTAATGCTTAAATATTAGTAAATTTATTTATTATAATAAAATTACAGAAATTAATGTATAAATTAATAAAATCAAAACAAAATTTCTAAAAGATTTAAATTTAGAAATGACACCATTGCCAATGTTATCTATTTTTTGAGTACTTTTAACTTCTGGATTAATTTGTGTTGTAGATACTTGTTTAGTTCTAGTTGTCAATTGAGGAAAAGCTATTGAATTAATTATTAATAAAATAATTTTCTTAAAATTTCATCACTTATTTAATTGTCAAGAAGTTTATTTATGTATTCCAACAAATAAAAACTTAGGAGCAAAATTCAAAAGAATCTTAGAACTCGTATTTCCCTAATTTATTATTAAAGTTTGAAATTTGAAATTTCCAATTTTTTCTATCCGGACCGGATTTTCCGGATCGGAATATAAAACCGGAAAACAAGATCAGGAAAATCCAGATCCGGTCAGGGTTCGAACTATATTTATTATCCTACATACCGTATTTTCTCTAAAATAGCCCCCGGGGGTTTTTTTTCAATCGACCTCTAGAGGGGGCTATTTTAGAGGGGGGGGAGTTATTTTAAAGGGGGGGGGGTTATTTTTTTCGATGCCTAAATTTTTTGAAAACGAAAATTTTTTACGAAATTTTGAACAATATTTTTCTAAAATTTAATAGAATTCATCATGAACTAAAAGTTTCTTGACGAAAATCATTGCCCAAAAACTTCCTTCAAGTACTCCTCAGTCCTTAAATTTATTCAAGATTTGGTTTAAGGTTCGGGATACCTAATTAAGAATTAATTTTATATTATTATCCCACTTGTATACATCTCAGTTAAGTCCTTAAAGTTTAATAATATTAAAAGGGGTTGGATTAAGATGCCTATCTTGTCATTTTGAAGTATTAAAGTCAATGTGACATGACTCTAATCCTTCATCGAGGGATCATGTGGATAAAAGATCAAGTGGATATCCATCATAATCCCCTTTATCCCTTCAAATCCTCGATATCCCTCATAATCATTTCTAATTTTATTGACATATAAGGATTAAACATTGCTGTGCTTTGAAAAATATCAATGCAAAAAAATAATTAAATATTTTATGGGGGGGGGGCTATTTTAGAGGGGGGGGGGGTTATTTTAGAGAGGGGGGGGGGGGTATTTTTTTCGATCGACTTCTAGAGGGGTGCTATTTTAGGGGGGGGGGTTATTTTAGAGGAAGGTGGCTATTTTAGAGAAAATACGGTATATCAATTAACTACATTCTTCTTAATAATCAAATTATATGTCGACCCTCTATCATAGAATCGCCTCAGCTCAGTTACCTAAACATTTTATTGAAAGCATAAAATAATAATTACCTAGAGTAATTATTAGTGCCTTCTATCTAAAATAAATTTTAAATTTCAAGAGATTATTGAAATAAAATCTGGCCTAGTTGCAGTTCTGTTATTTTATACAAAATTTAAAAACTGATTTATTACCCTTTGTTGTCTTAGTCTGTTTAATTGTAATAGACTTTTTTGTAGTTGAGGTTGTAGTAATTGCAGTTGTGGTTGTTGTAATTGGATATTTTGTTTTTAAAATAGGTTTTATATTTGGGCTTTGATTAGGCTTTATTTTGAATCCTTGTTGAGCTGTTTTCCCATGACCTTCACATTTTTTAAAGTCTTTATTACAATCATTTTTATAACAAATACAACATTTTGTACATTCAAATTCGCTTTTAATCATTTTACAAAAATTTGTTTCGGTTCACTCTTTACAATCAAATGCCAACATACAATTGCCAGTATTTCATTACAGTTGACTTTTTGAAGACCTACATCCCAGTCGATAGTTACACCCACCAAATTGTCATCATAAATTTTTGGATTTGTGTAACAATTTATTGCTAAATTAATTACCCCCGGTTTCGGTTTCGTTTCGATTAACCAACCGCCAACACCCCTAGTTGTAACAGTCTTAAAATAGTTTCAAGTGACAATAAGTCCCAGTTAACTAGGAAATATAAAATAGCTAGTGAAAACAAATAACTAGAGAAAAACGCTATAATAGCTAGGAAAACATATCAGCTAGATGAAACTAGTTTAACTTGGATGCAGACTAGCTAAAATAATTAGACTTTTTCTCAACCCTATCAATTTCTTGAATACTGTGAAATAGACTTGAGATCACAATATCGAAAATGGGATGAAAATAAACATAAATAAGGAGGACAAGGAAATTTTTTGAGTAAAGATCAAAAAACATGAAAATGAAACTTTCCATAAATTACCGCCATTTAAATTACAGAAAATAGTAAAGCAAAAATTACTTGAATCCGCAAAGTTTTACAATTTAACCACAAAATATTGCCAAAATTTTTTTTTGAAAAATCAGGAAAAATCTGGTCGTTTTTCAACTCACTCCTAGCCATGATTTATCTATCTCCGATAAGTTTTTTCGGTTTTTGTTTTTAAATTAAATTTTGATTTATTTTTAGAAAAAGCTTTATTTATTTCGAATTTTTATAAATTTTAATGAATATAAATTTAATTAAAATTTAATAAAATATAATAATTTAATTATGATTTCCACTTAGCATCATGACATTGATAATTTTTCCTTTTAATTTAGATTTTTGAAGATCGTACAATTTGTATATATTTTTATAATTTAGTTTATATAAAATCATTTTAAAATTTTTTAAATAAACAATGGGAATTTTAAAATTAATTACACTCTGTCTAATGTGACTTTTTACGTGTCACATTGTGACTTTCCCCACTTACAATCATTATTATTCAGCACTTACCATAATTTGCATTCTAATTTAAATTTAGTAAATCGTAAATTTTGTATATATTTTTATAAAAAAGTTTATATAAAATTATTTTAAAATTTTATTTTAAAAATTTTTGAGGAACAATGGGAATTTTAAAATTAATTACACTCAGACTAATGACTCTGACCCAGAATATCACACCCAAAATATAGCTCTCTAAATATTGCGCCAAAAATATCGATGACTCTAAATATCGTCACCTAAAATGACGATTACCCAAAATATCGATTTTTAAACTTCATAATTATGTATTTCAAGGACGGGGAAGTCGTTTCAACATAGGGAAATTGTTCCAACAATAGAACAAACATCAATCTGATAAATATGTCCAATCAAAGGGAGATGATCTATCTCCAAGGAGAATCGTGATCGGTCGCTATTGATCGTTATGGTCAGATCGGTCGCTATGGTCAGTCCCCGATGTTGAAACATCATCATAATTATGAACTAAAAAAATTTCGATATTTTGGGTAATACGTCATTTTTGGGTGCGATATTTTGGGTCACGATATTTAATAGCGATATTTTGGGTGTCGATATTCTGGTTGAAAAATCAAGAAATAGCTGGGAGGTTTTCAACTCACTCTCAGCCATATTTATCTATGTATAATGATCAGTGATGGAAAGGTTCCAGTTCCGGTTCCGGAACAGTTCGGCTCCGAAACCGGTTCCGGAAGTGGAACCGACAAAGATCTGGAACCAAACCATGGAACCGGTAAAGGAACCGGTTGAAGAACCGTTTCCAAATATAAACCCCTAATGATGGTGAAATAAAGAAGTGAGCAAAAAAGGGAAAGCGTGAGAGCAAAAGGAAGAGAAAATTGAAACGGATTAAAAATTTTTTCGCCTGGTGCGCAAAAAAGGAAGATTTTTGGAAAAAATAAATATTTATTTAAATTTTCGCCTGTGGTGCTGAAAATTGGAAAAAATCTAGCTTCTGGCCTTACAAAATTTTCAAAATTTTCGTCTGCGGCGCTAATTAAATAATTCCTGTTCTAAATACAATATCCTTCTTTGGCTCCGGATCTGCAACTAAAATTCGATTAGTATTGGAGCTTGAAAAAACAAAATGCCGAAACGGGAAATTTATACTTTATCTCTCTTAATCTCTCGAACCTGCTTTATACTCACGAATCTTTTTATCATTCCTTATGTCACTCCTTAATCAATTCAGAAGGCTTTTTATCGGAATAGAGAAATTACTAAATGCAGTGTTAGTGATACATTTTAACAGTTAATTACATTATTAATATTGATAATTCACTCTTATTTATGACAAAAATAAATTTTCATCATTAAAATAGCTAAAAAAATTTTGTCACTGGAACCTGTTCCAGCCAAAATTAAAAAAGCGGTTCCAAAAGCGGGAACGCCAAAGTTAAATAAGTGGTTGAAGAACCAGAACCGGTTCTTGACTGATAATTATGTCTTTTATATTTTGTTTTTTTTAAATTAAATTCTGATTTATAGAAAGTTTATTAATTATGATTTTTATAAAATTTATTAAATATAAAATATAATAATTAAATCATGCCTTAGCACTTACCATCATGACATTGAAAATTTTCCTCTAAATTTAAATTTAGTAAATCGTACATTTTGTACATATATATTTTTATAAATAAGTTTATATAAAATCATTTTAAAATTTTATTTTAAAAATTTTTAAAGAATAATGGAAATTTTAAAATTAATTACATTCTGCCTAATGTGACTTATAAGGTGTAGCCAATCACAATTAAAAATTTCGTTATCACTCCAATCCTTCCTTCCCCTTAGCCCGCCCCTGCTAGCTCCCTCCCATTTAAATTTCTTCCTATTTATATTCGTTGTTATTCCCCAGATTTTATTATTTTTTAAATTTAAATTTATTATTTGCCCACTCATGAATAATTTTTGAATTACTCCTTAATTTTTTTCAATATTAAAGCTAAAGTTCGACAATAGGCAGGTACAGGCTCTAACACTTTTTCCATAAAAATTCACCTTGTTTTTATGATAAATTATTCTTTCTTTTAGTTTGCTTTATTAATTAACATTAAGTTTGTAAAGCAGAGCTGGTCTGTAGCTATTGCTCTCCTTTAGTGCAAGAGGATAAACGGCTTCCAACTTTTGTTGAATAGAAACTAAGTCGTAACCAACCGTGTATTTCTTATTTATTAAATTCTTTAAAGCATTCCAGATTGCCACTTTATAACAAAATTTTGCCCAACTCGTTCAACATCGAAAACTATTTATTCGACACTTACTTTAAGATTTTACTTTATACTAGTAGGAAAGATCTTACCGGCTACCCTGGACTGTTCTAAACACTCAGTTTTGGTTGATTTATATTTCTAGGAGTTGATTTTTGGTCTGCTAACTTTAGAAGGTAAAATTTTGGTGTACAAGTCCCCTGAAAGTTTTATTTAATTCTTTTTTATAATTAAGTAGTAACTTATTTTTCACTTAGATTTTTTTAATAATTTATTAAAGGGCAATTATATGTATGCCTCTCTCCTATATAATATTGCCAACTATCCTATTATTCTTCTCAATAGCAGTTTCGAAATTTCGATTTTGAAAATTGTTTCTTTCAATTTTCGTTTAAACCTTTTTTGGTGTTTTCTCTATTTGAAGTTTTTAAAACATTTATTTTTGTTTAAATTCTGGTTTCTTGGTTTTCTGAAATTCAAAAAACTTTCGTTTTTACGAAAAAGAGTATTTTGACGTTTTTGTTTATTAGTTTGACGCTTATCCTTTTATTTAATTATTAATATGGATTTATGTCTTCCAAGCAAAAAAGTATTAGGATCTACTATTAGCTACGAAAAGTAAATTCTTTATTTTAAAGTAATAAAATTTCTTACAGTCTAACAATTACAAAAGCCAAAATGGTCCAGTAACATTTTCTGAATTAATTCAGTCCGGAAGTCTGACTCCGTGGACTAATTTTAAATATTAAGTAAAATTTTATTAAAGAATCAGCAGCCACTTAGTAACTAAAAATTCTGATGATTAAAAGAAATAAATAATTCATATTTGACTGACCAAGAGTGATTTGGGCTGATAATTTATTCAAAATATTTACTAACCCCCACCTCGTTTTTCGGTTTTTTACCTATTAGCATTCATTTACAGAAAATTATTACACTAAAAAGCATCATTCATGTATAATATTATTGTTTAAGTTCGAAGAAATAAAGAGTAGTAAATATGTACCAGGGATAATTCCTCTTGATTGTCTGAAAATCTGGAATTCATCAAGTTTATTTGTATGGGAATTATTTCATTTGTCGGTAAGATCCTTGGAATATATGTACAGGGTGACAAAAAAGTAACCGGGCACTTTATTTTTGCCATAACTTTATTCAAATTGAAAATAATGAGATCAAATAAGGGTGAAATTATAGAGAACTAAATGGAGAACAAAATATAAAAATCTTTTAGAATTTTCCCTATTCTACTTTGAGATAAGGTTCAAGGAAGGTGAGAAAATTATTGCTACTGTTCGCACCTTTTTTTGAGACATTTTGTTTATAACATTAGAATAGATTGCAGGAATTTAAAAAAAACCAGGGATCATTCCTCTTGATTGCCTGAAAATTGTTACGGGAATTATTTCCTTTGTTTTTATGATTCTTGGAATATATGTACTTAAATGAATGATCGGGCTAACATAAGGCTAAAATCCTATCTAGTTATGACCAAATCTCAGATATTCTCCGTAAATTTTTGATATAAATTATTGAGTAAACTTATTTCTTGAAGCAACAACAATAATGTGATTTGGACAAGTTTAAATATTGTTTGAAATTCACATGTTAAAAAAATTAATTTTAATTTTTTAAATTCTGTCAAGCAAATTATTTTTATCTGGAATGCTCCAAATTCTTTAAAAGAATAATTAAGAAATATATCAGTATCACAGGGTTCTGATTCGTACTTATTTTGGAAGTACAGTACTTACAAATCGACCTTCGTACTTCCAAAATTAAAAATGTACTTATTTGTAAGTACGTACTTACAAATAGACTTTTTGGTTAACAAATTAAATTTAACATTAAAAATTCCAAAATTTTCGCCTGCGGCGCAAAAAATGGAAGAAATCTGGCTCCTAACCCCTTAAAATCGTCAAAATTTTCGCCTGCGGCGCAAAAAATGGAAGACTTTTTAGCAGCTTTGGCACTAAAAAAGGTTTTTGAAAAATTTTTTTGTAGCGTACTTACATTTTGAAAAATTTTCCCCCTGTGTACTTCCAATTTGAACATTTTGTACTTACACTTGACATTTTCTTGATCCGAACCCTGCAGTATCACCGTAAAACTTTGATTTATTCCTCTATAAACAAAAGGTTGTGCTTGATTATTGTTAAGTGGCTTAATTGTTATCTGCTAAAATTTGAAATAAAAATTTCAAAAAAATAAAAGTTTAAAGGTCTCCTGAAAGTTTTATTTATTTTCTATTATTATTTATTAACTTTTATTTTTCTCTATAAAAAATTTTGAAATTATTTATTAAGGTAAGCCAAGGCCTCTTGGCATTCCCACCTCCTCTCCTCTCTTAGCATCTCAAACCTCTCATGCCCTCTCTCCTATATAATATTGCCTACTATCCTATCATTTCTTCTCAGGGGCAGATTCGAAATTTCGATTTTGAAGAATTGTTACTTTCGATTTTCGTTTAGACCTTGTTGGTGTTGTTTAATTTAGAATTTTTAAACATTTGACTTTGTGTCGCTAAAAGGAGGAATTCTGGTTTCTTGGCTTTCTGAAATTCATAAAACTTTCCCTTGTTACGAAAAAGGATATTTTGACGTTTTTGTTTTTTTATTTTGACGTTTATCCTTTTATTTAATTAAGGCTTGAATTAATATGGCTTTATGTCCTCCAAGCAAAAAAATTTTAGGATCTACTATAGTGCTACAGAAAGTAACTTCTTTATTAGAATTCGTTAAACTAATTAGATGTTGTCTGAGGACTTCGTCGAATTAAGAAATAGAGCAATTAGCAAAAAAATATTTAATTCGAATATTCGAATCGTCCGATCGCCTTCACCGAAAAAAAATTCCTTTCTCTATCTAATTTAGCTCTCTCCTCTTTATTATTTTACTAAACACTCTAAATTTTAAAATTGTTTACCTTTTATTACATGTGTCACTTCTCTCAGCCAATCACTAAATTAAAAATTATTTTACATTACATTAACCCCCCCCCCCTTTAATATTATTTGCTATTTATAACACTTGCTATTCTCCAGTTTTTATTTCATTAAAAAACCTTAAATTAATTAATTACCCAATAAAGTGTCAATTAAATAGACTTATTTCTCAAATGCCATTCTTGTTTTTTAATAAAACCGCTTCAAATTTAATACTGAAACTACTTAAATGTTAATGTGTTTTTATTAGGATACCAGTTTTTTAATCATTGGATAAGTGTGAAAGAGGTTACTGATAAGGAATTTTGGAATGATAGTGATAGTATTTTTTTAAGTCAAATTTCTAAAAATTTTTTTAAGTCAAATTTCTTTTATCATCCAAACAGATTTTTTAATTGATTAAACCTGATGTGGCATTTAACAAGATACTAGCATTGAATATTTAAAGCGTATCTTTCCGTTTAATTAGTAACTCTATCTTCTCCTCTCACAAACTTTTTAAAATTTTAAAATCAATCTAAATTTTTATAAACATGTTATCACGTTATAGTATCTCAATAATGTTCTCCATTCACTTCTTTCCGGTTTAAAATTTATTTTAATAAACAAAGGGATTAACCGACCTGCTCAATGTTGGATTAAAAAAAATTTTTTCATTTTACATAGTTTAGAGCTCGCTTAATTTTTTCTTATTTATATTCATTGATATTCATGCATTTTATCTCATTTAACACATTAAAATTCATTAGTAATCAATAAAATATAATTTTAAACAAGATTTTTTTACATGCTATTTTTTAAACTTCTTCTATTTTTACATTGGCACTAAGTCTGGAACAAGCCGCATTTTAAAAATAGAATATGGAGGAAAAAAGCCCAACCGCATTTTAAAAAGCGACAGACGGAAACGGGGAATTTTTTATTTGCGGAAGAGGAAGACATTCAGTCTCGATTGACACCTTTTTAAATGTTAATATCCTTGAATTAAATTTTATTTAGAAATTGTTATTCAAAAAAATCATTATTTAGAAATCTAAAAAATGTGTTTGAAAGTCAATAAAATTTTTATTGTTTCAATTCTTTTCTTAATTATTTGTGAATTAGATTTCGTGTCTAGTGCCGGAGGTAGCAGACGACATCACAGAGTACAGGTAACTTTCTTGGAGCGAAACTATTGTATAAGAATTTTGTGGGCTTGAAATAAAATTAAACATTTACACCGGAATCCTAATACTTGTGAAAAATCGCTTTAAAGGATAGATAACATGCATATACCCACACAATAATTTTATTTTTAGAATAATAAATTTTAAATAAATTTATAGGCAGATGACGATAACACTACCGCGTTTCAACGTGAATCTATACAACCATTACAGGAACAACTTCATGCGCTTGCTCTTGGACAAGATACAAATGCATTGCGAGAACTGGTTAACTGTTATTAAAAATAATATTCAAGAAATTTTGATATTATCATTGCTAATTCTATCCCTTAATTTCATATAATTTCGGTTTCAATTTTATGATTAAATCAAGCATTATTATTTATCAAAGAATAACAGACAAATTTTTAGTTAACTCAAGCTCAAAATCTTCAAAACGATCCAGAAATAACTCCAGATGACGTAAATTTTTAATTCAACTTATAAATTTGTTTATAGGCATATTTCATATCTTTACTGAAAAATTATTGTGAACTAAGATTTTATCTATGGTTTAGTGTAGAATTTTCCAATAGAACTATATGTTTGGAAAAGTTTTCTTTTTAAGTTAAAGTTTTTTTCCTACATTTTTTCTATAAACTTAATTAAATTGATGATAAAATCTTTTTTTAGGCAATACAAGTTCAACAAATAGCTAGTCAGTGCGGTGAAGTGATTGTTCGTTTTGATCTGGTTGGTTTATACTATGATTCTTTCATATTCCTAAATATACAAAATCTTTATTGAAAATTAAATTTTTAATAAAAATGTATGAAAAACGAATGATAATTTTAATTTTTGGAGCTTATCCGTTTGCACTAAAACTTATTTTTCAAATTATCTACTTATTAAAAGTGATGCCCGAATAAACATAAGAATTAAATTTTCATAAAAAGACTGCAAACTCCTAATATAAAACACCTTTCAATGAATTCGATTATATTTATAAACATGTAATAACAGTTTGGGCATCTGCGTTTACAATCTCAGAATTTACTCGATTCAATCGCTCAAGCTCGACAGCAAACTATGACACGTCAACAGCGTTTATCTCTGGTTAAATTTATTAAATAATTATTTTCCAAAATGGAATTTTACTGCGTAATTGTAAAGCTATAGTACAGACAATGTAAAGATATAGTATAACTTATAAAGGTAACAGGACGGAGTTGTATTAATTTCCAACTGGAATCATTTGTTTCACATTCCTATCTGATATTTTTTATTTCCTAATTTCAAGTTTACATATTTTCGTGTTACGCATTTATTTTCACTTAGTATTGTATCCTAATAGAATTTTTTTTAGAAAAATCAAGCTCAAAGTCTTTACCACCAGCAACAAATATTAAGTCGACAGATTGCATCTAATCCATTATTGCTTAATAATCATGCAATTCAAAACAATGTAAATATTTTAAGAATTATAAAATGGTTTCTGTAGTTTCCTAGAAAATACTCTAATGAGTTTGTTAAGTGGCACAAAAGCTCAGCCATGAAATACCGATTCCTTAACTCGGATGACATACATCTGCACATCATATGAGTAAAATCCTACTAGATGGGGGACACATGAATATTTTTGGATTTTTAAACTTTTTTTTTCATATATATTCATAGATTTGCCAAAGTATTTTGTGATAAAAAAATATTACAAATTGAAAAATATTTCATTTTCGTTAATGAATTTAACGTAAAATTATTTATCTTAAATTATTCTAAATTTGTCAAATTTATGAATTGTAGGTTGCTCATATTGGAACTAGAATTTCAACCGAACTGGCACATTTGAATTTGGTTATATTTATATATTATATTTAAATTAAAGTATATATTAACATTGTAATCTAAAAATATAAGTAGATTAAAACTCAAACTGAATTATTAATTATTCGAACGAAAAGTAATGTCATAAATATAAAAGTCAAACATAAAAGTCAATCTAGGAATCAAATAAAAACACGATTCCCGGTTATTATATAAAAATATTAATCAAATTTACAATTAAATTTAGCTTTCAAAATTAGTAATTACAAAAAATTTTATATAAAAATTTTAATTTAATTTAAAATTATTTTTAAACTTCAGTAGCCACCAAGCATCTGAAATATTGATGATTGAACGTGGAAATGAAATTTTAGATTGACATATCAACGTGATTTGAGTGATTTTTTATTCGGATTCTAGTAGTAAAATTTTTCCCAAATTCCTCCACTCGCGAACAACTTATCGTATTTTTTCAAATACAGCTTATGGGTCTGTATTTTTCAAATATACTCCAGAATGGGACTGTATTAGCGAATGCGGCTTTAATTATTGTGGGATAGGAAGGATTTACTTCATCAAGTTAAGTGAAATGAACTTTGATACTTAATTAAAATCTACTTTCGTAGATTTTATTAAGGAAGTATTTAGTAGGTTTAAGGGGATATTGAAATTTTGAGAGAATTAAGGGAATTTGGAAGGATATCTGTGGAATTGGATGGATTAAGAAGACGAATCCCGATTATGAAATAAAAAAGTAATTTGTTTGATCAGTTGGGTTTGTTGACAAGATGCTTTCAGGATGACAAGATTTACTATTTAATTAGACTTACAATAGTGGGGAGTGGAGATCTAATTGAGATGGGGCTTTATTTTTCAACTATCTTCGAGAATGAGGCACTATTAGAGAATAGGGCTTTAATTGGGAATGCGGCTTTATTTGGAAAAACACGGTAATTTAGATGTAGTATGACCAGATGCTCACTAATTCTCTTATTTATATTGAGTTGATATTTAGTTAAAAATGTTATTTGGGACCTTCAAATTATTATTATAGATCACAAATGTCTGAAAATTTTCAGAATTTTTGAAAATAAACAAGAAACTAGAAGAGCCGGTCATTAGAATACTTTATTAGTTATGTGCATATTATTCTTTATGTAAATATTCGTTTTCCTTACTCTTTTCTTGACAAACATTGTGATTTTTTACTCTATTTTAGTATAAAACATTTAGAAATTTTTCGGTTGAATTTTAAATTTAAAGTTTTAAATAAGAAATTGATAATAGAAAATTGAGGAACGATTGTCGATAAAAACATGAATTTAATAGCGAAACTTGTAACCGACCCATACGAAATCTCGAGTAAAAATCTCGGCAGTCGAGATGAATAATTTTTCTAAATATCAATCGCGACTCTCGCACAAAAGTTGAAAAAACAATTAATTGGTGAGGAGAGAATACAACAATTCTGATGAATAGAATAATTCTTTTCTGTCTCTAAATTAAACTTGAATTTCTGTTATTGAACCCAAGCCTTATACTATTAAAAATAATTTATATTTTTCATTTATATTTTAAATTTTAATGTATAAATATAAGTGAATTTATTTATTATAATAAAATCCCAGCAATTATCATATAAATTAATAAAATAAAAACAAAATTTCCAAAAAATTTAAATTCAGAAATTCCACCATTACCAATATTATCTATTTTTTGTGTGCTTTTAACTTCTGGATTCATCAGAGTTGTAGATACTTGTTTAGTTCTAGTTGTCGATTGAGGAAAAGCTATGGAATTAATTTTTAATTAAAATAATTTTCTTAAAAATTTTTTACTTATTGAATTGTCATAAGGTTCTTTATTCTAATAACTAAAAACACAAGAACCAAAATTCATTAGAAGCTTAGAACTCTTATTTTCATGATTTATTATTAGAGTTTGAAATTTGTAAGATACCGGATCGGTTTCAAATTTTTTCTATTCGGACCGGATTTTCCGGATCGAAATCTGGAAAAAGGTTTTTTGACACGACTCCTGGCTACAGGATCCGGAAAATCCGGATCCAGTCAGGGTTCGAACTCTATTTATTATCCTACATATATCAATTAATTACATTCTTCTTAATAATTAAAATAGATATATGCTCGACCTTATCTCAAATAATCGCCTCCTCACATTTAGTTAAACATTTTATCGGAAGCATGAAACATTAATTACCTAGGGTAATTATTAGGGCCATCTATCTAAGATAAATTTTAAATTTGAGACATTATTGACATGAAATCTAGCCTGGCCGTAGTTCTTTTATTTATACAAAATTTTAAAAACTAATTTATTACCCTTTGTTGTCTTAGTCTGTTTAATTGTAATAGACTTTTTGGTAGTTGAGGTTGTAGTAATTGCAGTTGTAGCTGTTGTGATTGGATATTTTGTTTTTAAAATAGGTTTTTTATTTGGGCTTTGATTAGGTTTAATTTTAAATCCTTGTTGAGCTTTTGTCCCGTGACCTTCACATTCTTTAAAGTCTTTATTACAATCATCCTTATAACAAATACAACATTTTGTACATTCAAATTCGGTTTTCATCATTTTACAAAAATTTGATTCAGTAATTGTATATGGAATATTTTTACTTTGCTGCCTTTTATGAACATTAATTATAAAGTCGTCGCTGAGACAGTTATAATAAGCTTAAAATAATTTTAGAAATTATTTGTTAATAAGCAGATTTTATAAGAAATAACTACAATAACTAATCAGATTTTTTAATGTGGCTCTTTGAAGTGGAAAAATATTCGAATACCCGACTCATTGACCTTTTCTTTATCATCACTTTACTTTGTAATTATCCACACTTTTTCACCTGTATATAAACCAGGGCTCCGATTCGTACTTTTTTAAAAGTATTGTACTTTTTTATCGACCTTCGTACTTCCGAAATTGAATTTGTACTTTTTTGAAAGTATGTACTTTTTTATCAACATTTTTGAAAAAACGAAGAAATCTGGCTTAAGGACCTCCAAAATTCTCAAAATTTTCGCCTGCGGCGCTGAAAAAGAAGAAATCTGGCTTCTTAGGCTCCAAATTTCAAAAAATTTTCGCCTGCGGCGCTTCTCAATGGCAAACATTCAATGGACGAAGGAAAGAAACTCGCTTGAGGTTGACTGTCAGAGCTTTGCTTCATGTGACAGCAAATTTTGACATGTCATGCAATGAAATGCACAAAATGCTCAGTTGAAACAAGAAATTATTAGAAAAGATTAATTTAGGAGAGAAATATAAAAGATTGATCACGAATAAATATTTTCAAATTTAATTTTGAGTGTACTTTTTATTTGCAAATTTTCTCCCTATGTACTTTTTTTACAAGATTTTGATACTTTTGAGTGGCATTTTGTCAATCGGAGCCCTGATATAAACCCAAACTTATTTCCTTATTTTGTACCTGTTACCGAGAGACCTTTTTATAGCGAGAGCTTTTCCTAGCCCCTTACCCCATTGACCATTTGCTTGTATATATTTAGAAGATCAATATTTATATTATTTAAATTGGATTTCCTCAGTTTATCAAAGAGCTGGACTTATACATAGGGCTTATTGATATCCTCAGTAAATCGGATATATAATACACAAATATTTAGTAATGAAAGCTCGGAGGTAACATATTTCTCTTCTTTAGTTATTGCATAAGGTTATCGGCTGTGAGCGAACCAGCATATTTAGTAGACCGGAATGATGTGTTAGCCATTACACCACGCCGCCTAGTGCACAGCCTAAGGAATTAAATAGCTATATGCTTTACAATATTAATCATTCGCGTTTAGTCTTAGAGACTAATCTTATTACTTTATTGGTACAACATTTTGTATTTTTATAGAATATTAACTGTTATTTATTCCATTTTCAAACTCTCTACAATCAAATGCCAAAATACAATTGCCAGTATTTGCAGTTACTTTATTACATTCGATTTTTTGAAGTCCTACATCCCAGTCGATTGTCACACCCACCAAATTGTCATCATAAGCTTCTGGATTTGCGTAGCAATTTATTGCTAAAAAATATTTTATTAATTTAATTATGGGTAATTATGGGTAAGGTTATTAATTTAATTATGGGTACATATTCCAAGGAGGGGAATTTAATCTAGTTAATACGGTTTGTATTTTTAAATTAATTTATTACCTTCAGAAAAATTCAAAGAAAAATTAAAAAATAAAATTATAATTAGAAATTTATCAATTAAAAAATTGTTGACCATTTATTAATATTTATTAAAATAATATTTTAAATTATATATTTATAATTTTAATATTTTTATTTGATTTAACTAATTTTAAAACTGAATAAAATTCCGTTCAAAAACAGCTATTTATATGGCTGTCATTTTTAAAATTTGTCAATAATATTTTATTACTATTTTTGTAAAATTTTTTAAATTTGTTTATTTTTATGTTTTTTCCGACAAAAATAATTTTAAAAATGAATCATTGCATATTTTTATAATTAAAATTAAATAATTTATTTGTAACAAATGGAAAAAATTATCAAAAAAATTATGTGTATTTATACATAATGTAAATCATATAGCTATTTAATTCCTAAGGCTGTGCAGTAGGCGGCGTGGTCAGTCGGTCTACTGAAGGCACATCAGTCGGTCTACTGAAGATGCTGGTTTGCACACAACAGCCGATTAATCTTTTGCTTTACCATAATTTAGTTCTCGATTATTCCTCTACTGAATTTCTACATTCTGTTGTGTTGAAGTTAAAATACACAAAACCAAAATTATTTTTGAAATAAAAGAAGAACATAAAATGGCAAAAAAAATGTCAAAAAAGATAAATCCCGAAAATAAATTGAAATACCACCAGCTTTAGAGTGAGAGAATTTAATATAGAGTTAAAAACGGGAAAAAAAATTTCCGTGTACCTGAAAAAGCAGATGACCCTTCGGACAAATGAATTTCATAAATGTGGCCAATACGAGAAAGTTATTGGGCCCATTAATTGAGCCAATAGGAGGAAGTTGCAGCCAATGAGTTATGTCGTATGAAGCTACCAGTGATTTCTAGAAATAATACTAAACGTAAAAAACTAAATTGATATTCATTTTTCAGGAAGGTTTTACTTAATTCTGGTTTAATAAAACTTTATCAAATTCTGATTTTAAATATTGATGTTTGAAATTTAAATATAATCCATGCCAAGACAGTTAAATAAAATATCATTGATTATTTTTTCCTTCTTAAATTCCCACCCCCCCCCCCCCCCCCCCTTCTTAAATTTCTCTCCCCCTCCATTTTAAAATTTCCCCCCTTCTCCACTCCATTCGTCTCGCTTAAAAAATTTTTTTATTAAACAATGGAAATTTAAAATTTATTCCTCTTTGTCAATAGGGACTTTCACAAGGGAAATCATCAATTAAAATTTTTTATCTCTCTTCCTCCCCATTACCCAAATTTTTCTTATTAAAATTCCTTGGTATTTCCGTCTTTTTAATTTTATTTAAACATTTTGCTAATTAAAAATAATTTCATAAATAAATTTTTTAAATTCCATCCTAGATTAAGTAAAGCAGCTTGGCTCTCCTTTAGCTAGTGCAAAAGGTTAATCGGCGGCTGTAAGCGAACCAGCATCTTCAGTAGACCGGATTGATGTTTTAGCCATTACACCACGCCGTCTACAGCTCAACCTTAGGAATTAAATAGCTATATGCTTTACAATTACCCCAATATTAAATTTTAACTCGATACAGTGCCTCGGGAATGCTGGCTCTGCAAAAAATTTTAAAGGTTTTTCAAAGTCGCAATCACTTAAACGATAACATGAATACAAAATTTAATGCATTATTTTTAAAGAATCTTATTTACTATTAATAATTTTCAATTTCCGAAGCGGCTTTTTTAATTTCTTATGAAATAAAATAATTCACGTGAAATTGAAAATAATAAAATAATACATATGAAAATTTTGCCTTTAAAAACACATGAAAATTAAAAAATATTTTATTTTAAATATATTAAATATTTTTATTAATTGAAAGAAATGTTGACTCTCCTTGAATTGAGAGTATTTATTCTTGGTTTCTAGTCACCAATTAAAAAAATTTTTTTCCCTTCATCTACTTTATTTCACCCACCTTTTAAAATTTTGCCTTATTCTCTCTCGCATTTAACAAATTCAAATTCATTAAATGCCCAATAAAATTTTTTTATTAATTTTCTTAATGCCATTCTTAAAGCCGCTTCTAAGTTAAAGTTTTTTTAGAGTTTTAAATTTAAAAAAATTTATTTTAAAATTCAAAAATGTATGTTAATGGCAATATTATTTTTATTGCTTCAATACTGTTGGTGATTTTTTGTGAATTCAATGTCGATTCTAGTGGAGGAGGTGGTAGACGTAGAGTTCAGGTGATTTTAGTGGCGCTAACATTTTATCAGAATTTTACAGACCCAAAATATAAAAACAGATACTTTAAAAAAACAAAATAAAATGCACGACAAATATCAAAAATGAAAAATATTATTAAAATTTTATGGATATATTTTTGATAAAAAATTCAAAATTCAGATTAAAAAATATGAAAAAATATTTTTTCACATTAATTCATTCCATGTAAAATTATAGGTAGGAACCACTGAAGCATTACAACGAGAAATACATGCTTTAAGGGACGGATATATTCAGGCTCTACAAGAAAATGATATTATTTTGTTGCAAACTAAGGTTAGAATTTATTATTAATAAAATAAATCAAGAAAAATTCACACTATTAATTCACCCTATTTTGTTGTTATTATTAAAAAATATCTACAAATTTTTAGTTAGATCGAGCAAAACAACTTCAAGATGAATATGTACCAGTTCCAGGAATAAACCCATTTACAGTAAATTTATTAATGAATAATTAAAAATTTCTCTAAAATATCAGAAAAATGGATCGGTAAATCTCTGAAGGATAACTCCATTTTAATACCCATCTTATACAATGATTGAACAATCGAATGGCATCCCATTTTAATAGAGTTTTTATTGCAATTAAAAGCTCTAATACGTTTTGCGTTAGATTTTGTCCTTGCGCTGCGTTTGTCGTTTTTATGTATTTTCATAATTCTCAAAATTTTCGCCGGCGGCGCTAAAATGTGTGGACACTAGCTCCATGGCCTTCGAAAATTCTTAAAATTTTTGCTTCAGCTTATATACACGTTGTATCGCCGATAATCCTCCAATCATTATCCATCTAAACACATATCACAAAATCAAATAAGTCTCCCTGAAATAATTGGAAAATGTCTAATATTTGGTTAAAAAAATATTTCCCATTTTGCGGGGCGAAAAAATATAATCGAACTATTATAAGTCTGCATCCAAATAATTGGAATTCAAATTTTCTATTAATTTGATCTTAATAGAAGTCCATTCTACCTAATTCTGGCTTCATCTCTCCAAGCAGACATTTATTAAATAATTACATTTTATTAAATAATTTATCTTGAAAAATATTTATTACATTATCTATAAAAAATCTTTTAAAGTTGTACGAGCTTCAACAATTTATTAATGACATTGAAAGATATACTACGTTTCGACAGGTGAGTTATCTGTAGTGTTGGAAATGTTACGGTATTACCGCGGTAATTTTCGATAATACCCATGGGTATTGCCGGTATTACAGTTTTGTACCAATTCACTTTTGAAATTTTTTGAATCTTCTATGAGCGAGCTTAGTGATTGGGCTTGGTTTGATTCATTATATAGAAGGTTTGATACTGTGAAATAAGATATAGAGAAAACTTAAAAGTTTTTTAGTGGCAGAATATGAGAGAATTTTATTGAGAAAAGTTCTCTAAAAATTTTGGGCTAAAAAGATTTACCAAAACCCGAATATACAAAAATGGTACACATACTACAGCCATTCCCCATGGAAAATAAAAATTAAAAGTAAATTTTTAGACACAGCGTCTTTCGCAAGCCGTAATTGATTTACTTCAAGCGATGGAGTTGCCTCGTCAAACACGTCGAACTCGTCAGAATCTGGTAATATAAGTAAATTGATTTTTAATATGACCGTCTAGAATCATTGCATATCAGAAAAACTGTTGGGCGTTTTGATAAAATAACTGATCGAAAATTTCCCTATTAATCTTCGAGTTCAGCATTTTTTCTAAAATTTTCAAAAACACAATTAAACAAATAAATTTGCTGACAAAATTATAGCGTGAAAGGGCTGAAGAGCTCCATCAAGAACATTTAACAATAAATCATAATGTTCAAACAAATCCAGTATTGAATGCTGATGGTCAGATACGACAAAATGTAAATTTATTAATTATATTATAAATTTGTTTATATGGCTCTTAGGAAAAAATTAAATGATTTTGTTAAGAGAATTCCTACCAAAAGCATTTTATCTATTACTATAGATAACTTGCAATTAGTAATAAAGTATACTTCATCTTAAATTATATTTTAAATAAATCAAATTTATAAATAGCTTGATGCAACTCGAAATTCTATTGAAACTGCTCGACACTATCTTCAATAGGGTATATTTGAAAAAATGTTTAAATTAAAGGGTGAAATTACTGATTAGTAAAAAAACTATCCAATTCTTAATTATTCATAATTAGAGCAAAAAACAAGGATTTAATGATATCGGTTTCAGTATATAGCAGGGATGTCACTGGTCGAAGATTGCTAGTGTCAGTTTGAGATTTTACTTGTTTTCTTATTTATTAAACCAGTGACATCCATAATATATATCTAAAATCACGTGGAACATGTTTTAAAAAATATATAAACGAATTTGAGGTTCACTAAGCATAACTAAATGTTCCGGGAAGAACAAAATTGTAACCTTAAATCTAATGCTATAAATTATATTTAACTACTAATTAACAACATTTATTTCTAAGATTTCATCAGCCAGCTAGCAACATAGCAACAGAAATTAATGATTGAACGAAGAAAAGAATTGAAGATTGACATATAAAATGTTATTTGGGTTGTTATTTTTATTCGGGTTTTAGTATTTTCACTAATTCTTTAGTGACTCCCCTCATGTTGGATGAATTTTCATTTAGTCAGTCTTGTAACTTTCCTCCATAAACATTTTACTCAAGTCCTCCGTCCGGGAACACACTATTCGACATTTGCTGCCCTTAATAGTAGAGTTTAAATGGGATAAACTGATAAGCACAACAATTCCTTAGCACATGAAAATTAGTTACTTTTTAAGGGTAGGTTTTCAACTTTGGATTATGCAAGTGTCGTACTCCTCTCACATTAACTGTTTTTCAAATTTAAAATTCAATCTGTTTTTTGATAAAGTACCTATTTCATTTTTATTATATTTTATTAACATTAGACATTGTCATTAGATTAGCATTAAACCAGATTGGCATCAAATAGAAGCCCTGGACGTCTATTTTTAATGAGTCCCATTAAGTGGGCTTCTAATTGGACAAATTATGTATAAGCTAACGGCGTGTATTCTTTAATATCACTTTTTTAGAAATCAGAAATTTAAAAAAAGCGATTCGATTTCGATTTATGAACTTGATAGGATTCTTTAACTTGACACAAGATTAAATCCTGACCATAACTCATCAACGATATTTTTGCCTAAATTTTTTGATTGTATTTCTAAAAATATTAAAATATCTGGTGATCAAGATAGATTGAGAAAAAAACAGTTGATTTGATAGGATATAATCTGAGTTGGGCGTATATCAAGTGATTTGTTGAGATAACGATTTTGAAGGATCGACTTAGCCAGAAATTTCGAAAAATCTACTTAGCCAGAAATTTCATGATTCTACTTCATTTTGTTTATATGTTGGTTGAAAAATTAATCAAAGAAATCAAGCAAAAATTAGTCCAACGTTGATTTTGAGAACCTTGACAATCTTCTTGACCTTGAGTCTGTTTTTTCCGACGAAAATAATTTTTATTCGAATGAATCATTACATATTTATAATTAAAATTGAATAATTTATTTGTAACAAATTGAAAAATATTATCAAAATAATAATTATTTATGTATATTTATAATTTAATTCTTGATTATTCATCGTTATTCTTGATTTCTACATTCTTTTTTACATATAACTGCCCCACAATTAGCACCACAATTTAAATCTTTCCAATGTCCATTTCCATTAATAGCCGTACATTCATTACAAAGATGAGATTCTTTGTCTTTATCGTCTAAGGATATGTCGTCTGATAAGGGTAAGGTTCCGGGCTGTTTAAATTTATGAATATAAACCGAGAAATTCATTTTTAACCTCCAAATGCTTTCTAAAATCTACATTACTTCCATCATCCCAAAATCTTTCTTTTGAACCTCCATGTGCTGAATGAAGTCCAATCCAGGAACAAGCAGAAATGTTTCCACCTGCCTGACCTATTGCCAATGCTGATGCAATTTTGTTTTCCTCGGTTGAATGAATAGAAGCAACTTGGGCATCGTGTTTATGGCAAATGGAAAGAGCCTAGAAAATTTCTTAATTAATATGATGTAAAAAAGAAAAGAGATACAGCTGCTAGCATTAAAAACGATTACTAGGCCTTAGATTAATATCTATTCATAATTGAAGCAGCGCCTCAATAGCTCAGTATCACCTAAGCATTGTGACGAAAGCGTGTTTCCTTAATTGCCAAGAGGTCTTAGCATCGGATCTTCCCAAAGCTAAACTTTCAACTCTCTCTTTATCTTTTTTACCTGCCAATAATTTCCAGGACTGTGCAGAGGAAAAGCATGGAATGCTTTTCCATCCACATATGGCCAGCCATCCTTTCCACAAACTAAAATAAATTTCAAATTTAAAATGTTATTTAGATACCATCATGTTTATGTTCTCCGTCACAAGGCTTTTTACATATAAAACCTCCAATTTTTTGATCACAAGCGAGATCATTCCATTTAGCTATACCTGATGATGTTGCTAAATATATACCTGTACAGTCCTCTGATTGGCCATCTTAAAATTAGTAAAAACGCGTAAAATATTTAATTAAATGTCCGGACATTCTATTTTATATTATACTCCAGAGGCATTTTTTGGGTATTCATCTGGAGGGGGTGGGAGCATTTTATTGGAGATTTTAAGGTAAATTTAAATATTTTCTAAGTAAAACTTACGTCCGTGCGAACTATTAGTTCCAGAAGGGTCACAATTGCCCCATGGCTCTATTTTCATATTGCAATCAACTTCCCCTTCATAGCAACCATAATCACATTCGGAGCCATCAGACCACACTTGTACTACAGCGGGATTATAACTAAAAATATTGTGTTATATATTCTCATTCTTTTTAAAATTACAATGGATAAAATTGGCTTCGATGAAGTCCAATCCAAAATCCTCTAAGAATCTTATCAAGAAGTTCATGTGCCTTATCTATATGAGGAACCCTTTCAGCACAAATTAAAGGATTGTGTTGACATTCTGCCAATTGAGGAGCTGCCAACTTTGCAACAAATGAATTTTCTTCAGCACTGTGAATGCTTACAAGTTCAGCACCCATTGAACGGCATCTAACTTCAGCCTTTAAAATTTTTAAATAAATTTTCATTGAAAATCTATGGATAACATAGATTTTCAGTCAAAATAGGCTAGGAATATGAAAAAAGATAAGAAAAAGAAAATTACTTGTTAGCCGATCGTATTGGAGAACACAACCGTATAAACTTGTCCAATGCCTTGCGACATTGGACCTGATTGTACACCGTATGACATTTAAAAATTTGCCACGCCCAATCAGATGTAGCTTTATGCTTTGTGGGCATTGAGAATTAACTGGATATCCGTATCTAAAGATCCTGACTTTTTTCAGATTCGGTTCCGCCGTACTTCCCTCGTTTTGCTTATAAATTTCGAGGCAGTAGGATTTTGCTTTACATAATAATAACTCTAAAAATTTTTTTACAAACTTGAAAATAATTAATCATATCTTCAACAAAAACTTTGTAACCATACAAATGCCCATCTTTAGGATTTCTAAAGGTTGTCCAGTCTTCTGTACATTGATTATTTTCATTATGTTTATTGTTTTTATGATTAATTTCCTTTTTTAAAAATGCTTCCATCATTAGTTTATTTTCATCTAATGACAATAATGGAAAATGATTTTCACTTTCTAATAATTTAGGTGATGGATTGGATAAAATATTTTTAATGTGTGCGAATATTAAGAACAAAATTGTTAATTTGTTGAAAGAAGCAAAATATAAATTATTATACATTTTTAAAATACCTAAAAAATTTTTTATTTACTTAAAATAATAGAAAATTTAAAGGTTCAAAAGAAAATAGCAAATCATCCCAGAAAAATTTTTTCGATCCCAGAAAATACAAAAGATTGTATGGGATTTTAGACTGATATCTATCCAAGGTTAGGTATCCAAAGTTGATTACATTGTATGGCTAAAATTTTGAAAACACCAGAGTCGTGGATGCCAGGATTTGAATTACTAGAGTCGGAGCTATCAAGCATGAGTTATACAAAGGACTAACTAGTTATTTAATTCTTAGTTTAAAGCGAGACATATTAAAATTTTGGAATATTTTAGTTAAATAATTTTACGAAATTACTGATGGATTTTAGGAAGATATCATTCTGATAATAATTTTTATTTTTGAATAAAACCTTCCCGTGTTGTTGTTTATATATTGCCAAATTTAAACAAAAAAATTTAGTCCAAAATGATTTGAAAAAAAAATTTATTTATAAAAAATTAGATTAAGGATTAAAAATAGAAATGTCTGTCTAGCTATCCTAGTTAAAAAAAAAGTTGCAACATTTATTTTAAATTTTTTTAAATATAACGCTAAAGAGATGATATTATTTTTAATGTTCCACCAATATGTAAATTTAATGTTAATTTATTTTGACAATTATATTTAGGTTATTTGTCTAGTATTTGGGCAATAATATTAAAAAAATTTAAATAACTAGATCACCAATGACCACTAAATATTATATGTATTTATGTGGAAATGTATTAATGTTGCGAATTATTATTTTATAATTTATATATTCGTCCATTATAAAAAATATTTTTTTAATTTAATATAATTAAAATAATAATCTGCTTATTAAGTATAATAAATCCTATTCTATACGATGTTCTCATGCTGTGGAAAAATTGTTTGGATGGGAGATGGAATTGAACCATCACGGAATGAGCCAGACCGAAGCACAACCGACTGTGCCACCATCCAACCCGATGCTGGGTTATTTTTATACATTTATATTCTTTCTGCAAGTGCGGACACAACAAATCCTTATTGAACAATAATTAAACAGAGTAAATATTTGAGCAAATTTCGCAATTTTGACTAAAAATTTTTTGTGTAGGTTTATTTCAGAAATTTTATGTCGGAATTATCGAAGTACATACGAAAGATCTCTAGCTAGCTCCATCCTAGCTGAGCTAAGATTGTTCAAAGCCCGTAAAAAAACGTTCAATACCCTGTTCAGGATATTATTAGTAAATTATTATTGTACATTCACTTTTATCTAAAATATTCATAATAAAATAAAAATAATTAAAATTAAGGTTAAAATGTTTTTAATATAAATTGAAAATCCTCTGCGAGTTAAATTTCTTTTGCTGCCGTTTTTCCAAGGACAAATCCTTTTCTTTTTCTTTGTTGCTTTTTGAACGGATTGTGTTGTTTCAGACTTTTTAGTTGATGATATTTCATCTATTTTTTGATAATTTTTAATAATACAGTAGTTTTTAAAATATAGACCCACACAGAAGTATAGACCCATTTTAGAATGAAAATACAGCCACCACTGCTTTTCCTTTCAGGATACGGGTTTACATATTACTATACTAAATACCCTCTACTAGTACTCATTTATGGATTTATTCTTTAAAATTTCTTTGATGCCTTAATTTAATCTTGATTGAAATATTATCAAAAAGGATAGTCACTCATTAAAATAGTTTTTGTGTTCATGTAACTATAGTAAATTATAATGACATTATCAGAGCTTATATTTATCTGTTGTCGATTTAATAAATTTAATTCATTTCCTCTACTGCCCAAATTTAATTTATCATACATTTTTGTTTAGCTATTATGTAGTGTTATTCAAACGCGTTTTTTCGGTATCGGTATCGGTATTTTCGGTAAAATACCGATACCGAAAAAATACCGATTTTTTTAAAATTGTTCGGTACCGTATTCGGTATCGGTATTTCGGTAAAAATACGGCGGTATTACCGAAAAATACCGCCGTAATACGGTACCGTGAATAACACTACTATTTAGTGCCGTAAAAAATTTTACAGTATATCTTAAATTAATTATATTTTTACATACATATATAGGATTCTGGCAGTGTATTAATATTTTTACTTACCAATTTTCGCTGAATCCGATTTTGAACTTAGAAATTCTTCAGCAGGCCTATTTGTAAAAATTTTATTCGTTGTCTTTTCAGTTTTTCTTGTTGTACTAGGTGTTGGATTAGTTTTGACATAAGGATTTTTTACTTCGATTCTTTCAGGATCTTCACTTGAATCCTCCCCAATTTTATACGAAAATTTATTGACAGATGTTCTAGTTATTTTACTTAAATTTACAAGTGATCCATCGTTACAATATTCTGTCCCACAAATTAGACAATGGTGACAATTATCTACTTCGTTCAAAACTTCACAAAAATTAAATTCGTTAATTACTTTTGGAATATTTAAATTTTTATCTGTCTCATTAAAATAGAATTTAACATCATCCTCGTGTAAACATTTGTGTACATCTAAAAATAAATTAGCATCAGTGTATCAGCAGATTTTCAGTTAAAGTAACCGAACCTATATCTTCGATAATTTGTTTGTTGAAAGTGGATATTTATTTAGACCTTGAATAGGACCATCCTCAAACTAGCAATATATTAGATGGGGCATGTTCATGAAGTTAATCCCTCGATTTGTGAATTAATTGAAAAACCCCTTATTTGTGAGAGGAAATCTTGTACGCCTCATTATTTATAATTATACACATTCAGAGAAATACGAAAGTGAGATAAACTGGCTAGCATTTAAACCGCTTAAGCCGGGATTTAAGTTTCGCACAAGCCAGTTTTTAATTTAGTAAAGGGTAAAGCCAGTAGCTCAGTAGATAGAGACAGAGTTAACAGACAGTGCTAATTTATCTATAAAATTATTTACAATGTTCTTCATTATTACAGCGAAATAAAGCCAAACAATTCCCTAAATCATTACTTCCTATTTTGGCACAGTCTACTCGATAAGCCTATGTTTTGTTGTCGTAACCAAGTGTATCATTTAAATTATCCGCCTCGTTGAAATCGTTGAAAAAGCATTTAATTGCTATTAAATTAATTCATTAATTTTCTTAATTATTTTTTATTAATTTAGTGCTCAGGTTTTGTCGTCATACTAGAATGTTTTTAATACTTTATTTATAGATATGTATACATTAGAGACCGGACTAGGAGTGTCGTACGAGAATCAGAATCGAATCTCGTACCATTTACGATCTCGATAATCGAGATTTTCAACGAGATATCGTCTCGTTACGGTCTCCCATATACATGTCGATATATAACATTCTAAATCTAAATTCCTAACTCTTTTTACATGTTTCAGTGATTTTTTCATACAAAATTTTTGTGATATACGCTAATAAATGTGATATGAGCGGCAAAATTAGGTTGGGCATTATTTCAGGTAGAGTTGGACAAGCCGAGACCGATACCGAGACCGATACCGAGATTCTCGGCTTTTTTCCAATATCGGTCTCGGTTTTTTCATTCTCGGTCTCGAAACCGATACCGATATTCTCGGTCCATTTCTCGGCGAGAAACGATACTGACTCAAAGACCCCAATTTTCTTGTATTTTTTAATAAAACTGAGGATTTTTGACCTTTGGCCTTCTGAATTTCAAAAAATTTTCGCCTGCGGCGCTGAAAAGAGTGAATCCTTCTTTATTTGCCTTACAAAATCCGAGCATTTCACCAAGCCCTCACGATTGAGTTGCACGAGAGTTGCTCTTTTATCTAGCTCAACTGAGTCCCAGTAATTTAATAAAATTAAAAGGCTTAAATACAATGCTGGGTTATTTGGAGGGATTTGGGTGTTTAAGGGGATATCAATTGATTTGGAGGGATATCGAATGTTATATTTGGAAAGCTAATGGCGGATTAAGTGGACTATAATTGTATAAGTAGACTATAATCCTTTTACCTATAAATCCTACTATTGTATTTTTTATAAAAAAGGATGTTAACCATCAATCGAATCGGATCCAGATGATGAAGAGTATTTATCTGATGATTTGGATGATGGAAATAATAATAAATTATTTTTACACGTATTTTTTGACGTAAAATAAAATTTTCTGTTAGTCTCGGTCAGTATCGTTTCTCGGTATCGGTCTCGGCTCAAAATGATGGTATCGGTCTCGGTATCGGGTTCTTGAGTATCGGTTAATCTCGGTCTCGGGTTGGCCGATACCAGTATCGTTTTGCCCAACTCTAATTTCAGGAATGGAACTGTATTTAATTTTTTTTAATTTTGTTTGTTTAATTTTAAGAATTTTTGAAATTTATTTTTTAATTTTTTAACCTTCAATTTTGATAATGTTTGTCAAACTCAAGATTAAAATAAATAATAAAAACATTAATTCTGATTAAATTTAATTAGAATTTAATTAATTAAATTTAATTTTAAATTTAATTTAATTATTTCAGTGAAAATAAAAATCTGTATAGATATTTTTACTGAAATAATTATGAAAAATTAAATGATTCATTCTAAAAATATTTTTGGATTTTTTTATTTTTATTTAAATGAATGCAGATAAATATTATTTATGTGTTTAGTAGTTAACCATTTTTATTAAAAAAAAAATTAGTAAAAAATTTTAAAAATAAGACATAACTTTCAGCAAGGCATTCGAGTGAAAAATTCATTCAATTAAATTTATGAGTTAAATGAAGGTTTATGAGCCTCATGAAAGTTTATATTGTTATTACATTCTATATTGGATCTACTTAACTTATCATAAAACGTATCTTTTTACATCTCAAATATTTTCAAATTTTCTTCAAAATATCTTAACATTTAATTTAAAATATGAATATAAAATACCCTTGTATGTAAAATTTACAAGTAAAATAAAATATTAACAAATGCACACTAATTGAAACATATTCTAATTTAGCACTATTTTGCTTGGGTATATTCCTGAATATATGTACTCAGACATTTATATATAAAAATATACATGCAAATTAACTCTGTATTAGTACATTTATTTGAAAATTTATTTGTTTTACTAAATCATTTGGATATAACTCTAAATTTTGGATAATTTTACAAGAAAATTAGGTACTTTATGGATATGTCACCCCCTCCTATTTTGAGTCTCAGAGTTTTCCTTAAATGTAGAAAATGGTCAGAGATTATTTTCTTCTCCATGTCAATCATTTTTCTTTTTTCAAGCAAAACAAGTGAAATGTGATAAATGTAGAAACGAAATGAGTGAAATGTAAGTACAAAATATGTGAAAAGGCAAAATAAACAAGCAAAATACTTGAAGAAGAAAAAAATGATTGACATGGAGAAGAGACGCATAAGGAAAACTCTGAGACTCAAAATAGGAGGGGGGTGACATATCCATAAAGTACCGAAAATTATATTCTACTCCTATAATTTTCTAATAAAAGTTCATTGACTAAAAATCTTTCCATGCTTAAACAAGGTCAATTTGTGTTGAAACCAGGGTTGCCGCGGGTACAAAAAATCTTCGGGTACGGGTTTCGGGTATCGGGTTGGAGCGTTTTCATTTCGGGTCACGGGTTTCGGGTTGGCAAAAATATCGGGTACGGGTTTCGGGTTATAAAATTTTCATTTCGGGTCACGGGTTTCGGGTTGGCAAAAATATCGGGTACGGGTTTCGGGTTATAAAATTTTCATTTCGGGTCACGGGTTTCGGGTTGGCAAAAATATCGGGTACGGGTTTCGGGTTATAAAATTTTCATTTCGGGTCACGGGTTTCGGGTTGGCAAAAATATCGGGTACGGGTTTCGGGTTATAAAATTTTCATTTCGGGTCACGGGTTTTGGGTTGGCAAAAATATCGGGTACGGGTTTCGGGTTATAAAATTTTCATTTCGGGTCACGGGTTTCGGGTTGGCAAAAATATCGGGTACGGGTTTCGGGTTATAAAATTTTCATTTCGGGTCACGGGTTTCGGGTCGGCAAAAATATCGGGTACGGGTTTCGGGTTATAAAATTTTCATTTCGGGTCACGTGTTTCGGGTTGGCAAAAATATCGGGTACGGGTTTCGGGTTATAAAATTTTCATTTCGGGTCACGGGTTTCGGGTTGACAAATTATCGGGTACGGGTTTCGGGTTATAAAATTTTCATTTCGGGTACGGGTTTCGGGTTTGGCGAAAAACTCGTGTTGAACTAAATTGTAAGGAGAAAAGTTATGTTGCAAAATAAGATTTTGTGTGATATATGTAGAGAGGCAAATTAGAAGAGATTAAAGAGACATTGTGGGATTTGGGAATTAAGAGGGATATCTTGGTAAAATCCCACTATATACTAATATCTATCCGCTTTATCTCCATTAAAGCATCCCATTTTCTCCCGTTTTCAGCGACGCAGGCGAAAATTCTGGGAATTTTAATGATCCTTAAGCCAGATGTATAGCTTTTTCATCGCCGGAGGCGAAAATTTTGAGAAATTAGTTGGTCACGAAGCCAAAACTCTTGATTTTATGCGCCGCAGGCAAAAATTTTGCAAAATTCATGACTAAATTAAAATTTTTAATGCCTTTTCAAGTTTAAAATATTAAAAAAAATAAATAGAAAAATTTAAAATGAAAATCAAAGTTTAAAAAAATTCAATTTTGAAAAGAAAAATTTTTTAAGTCTTATATCCATCCATGGACTCGAACCCATCCCTATGAAAATATCAAGCAAGTCGCCTTACCCATCCAACCACCGATCAACATATTGAATATGGAAGAAATTATAAATATTTCCTTTTCTTTTCCTTCTTTATCTTTCTATAATTTTTTAAAAGAAAATCGGGTAAGGCCAAATTTTCGGGTAGAAATTTCGGGTTTTAACCAATTTCGGGTCACGGGTTTCGGGTTGGAAAATTTTCAATTCGGGTATCGGGTTTCGGGTACAAAAAAAAGGCCGGGTTTCGGGTTTCGGGCGGCAACCCTGGTTGAAACTCATTAACGAAGAGTTAAGTCCCAAAAGACGAAAGTTTCTCAAGTAATGCTTCCTGAACAATATTTAAATACTGCAGTTTCCATATTTGCTTCCATTTTATTTATTCCACTTTCAATAATTGCATTAATAATTAATTTATTATATGCTTGTGTTTTGATTCATGGGCACGATATTTTTCTACAAAATTTGTTTATATTTGTTCAAGACATTTAGTAATAGCCGATATAGTATCTTCACTCACACAAATTTTTGTAATTGTTCCTACTGTTATTTTACCATATGAGATTGGAAGAGGTTAGTAATTGAGGAAGTGTTTTGACAAGAGTCTGATTAAAGTTCTCGGTTTTGACTCTAAGTATGCTTTAAATTAAATCCCGGACAATGTTCGACAATTGTGATCCCATTTTCCATAGTTATTTGAGATCTTGATGAAAAAGCTTGTAATGATCTAGAGATAAAGCACAAATTTTCAGAAAAACTTTGATATTTTTCATTTTAAATTAAAGTATAATTAGTTGATCTGATAATGTTTTAAATCTAAAATGTTTTCAAATATACCGTAAAATCTCTAATAGAATGCCATGGCATTCTATTTTTCAATCACCTTCTAGAGTGGCATTCTATTAGATGGTGGCATTCTAATGGCAGGCCGAAACTTGCGGACCGACTTTTGCGGACCGAAACTTGCGGACCCGACGAATTTCTCAAAACATAGCTCATTCGAAAGAGTTCGACGAGCTGAGTCGAAAGACATCAAAATTATCGTGATTGTACAAACCTGGACAAGGTTACGATAGAAAAACAAAAACCTAAACCTATGGTCCGCAAAAGTCGGTCCGCAAGTTTCGCACTACCATTCTAATAGAGGGTGCATTATATTAGAAATTTTAAGGTAAATTCCAACCAATCAAAATAAAAAATAAAGTTAAAATTTTGGTGAATCTATAATTATAAGTTTTCTTCTTCTATTGTCATTTCGTTATAATCCGAGTTATCCCCTGAAATTAATTAATTTAAATTAAAGAATATCTTTTATCTCGATTTGTTGAAACCGTTTTAACATGCGAAACTCTTGCCCATATGGCTACTTTTCATTTTATGTTTTTACAATCACTTGGACATGTTCACAATCAAATGTTATATTCACAAAATGAAATAGCTATACATGCATTAAATAATTGGGGTTCTATTATTTCTACAAGTTTTTGGATTTGGTTAGCTTGTAAGTAAATGTGAAACTATAGTATTTTTTGTATAATTACTTTGGGTAATTATTTTATCGATGAATCATTAGTGTAATGAATCGAGGAAGGGCAATTATCCGAGGTTCGGATTCTCAACCTGTTTAGGGCATTTGATGGGGGGGGGGGTCTTTATTGGTCTAAAAATGTGATGGGAGTATTCAATGGGGTTGATAAGAGGCAGATAAATACTTTTACTTTTACTGTTAAGTAATAGAAAAGGAGTGATTATTTGAGGAAATGTACATAATCATCTAGGTTTTACGGTAATATACTAAAATGTAGAGCCCGGACGGAGGGGTCGGTCGATATTTTTTCGATAAATATCGAAAAATACCGAATATCAAAAAATATCGAAAAAGTCAAAATTTTCTCTGTCGATATTTTTTCGATAAATATCGAAAAATATCGAAACCGAAAAATATCGAAAAAAAAAGTCTCGATATTTTTCGATTTTTCCAAAAAAATTTAAAAAAATTTTAAATGATAAAATAAATGTTAAAATTTTGATATTAAGATTGATTATATGAGATACTGATATCAAGGGATTTGTATGATGGATTGAGAGGATATGAGAGGATATCAGTAGATAACATATCAGTATATATGTATAGAGGTGGATTTTAAGGGGATATTGGAGGATTATGATGTATAACATATCGAGAGATTTAAAGGGAATAAGAAGGATATTGTGGAGTTGGGGGTAGGAGGGATATCATGGGATTTTGGTGGATTACGAGGGATAAAATGGATATCTTGGAATTTGGAGATATTCCTACAAATCAGGGTCAACATTTACGGTCATGTTTTCATGGTGACGGTGGTTGCGGTGGTTTTTGCCATCGGGATGGGGATAGTGGCCCAAATCCTTGAATATCACTCATCCCAAATCTTTTTCTAACTCAAATGTTGTCCATGCACGGTGCGGGGCTCGTTTTTTATCGTCGTTCGGCAGTTTCTTGATGAGCTTGCTTGACTTGGTGTTTTTCGCTTTTTTCTCTTGTTCGTAGATTTCTTTTACAAGCTGCCACGTGCGGGGATGAGCCAAGTGTGATGATTGGGAAACATTCTGCACGTGCTGTTTTCCATCCAAAAACATTAAGTAGTCTTGCATCTTTCCTACACGTTGCTGCATCATGGTGCGCCAATTCTTTAAAGTCAAAGGTCTCTGCATCTCCATTTCTTTTAGCTTTTCTTTAGTTAAAGTTTTTCCAGCATATTGCAATGAGTCGGGGTCGAGCACAGAGCAATAGTCGTTGGCCAGCGGACGTGCTATTGGTAGACCACACAATTCTTTTTCATAAAAAGCCACACTTTTCGCACGTGCTGTTTTCTGCTGAGTTGTTGCCGCAAATTTTGACACCATTTCCTCCATCATTTTCCTTGGTGCTGCTTTCTCAGTTATTGTAGAAGCGACATAAAAAGGTTTCTTTTTCGCCAGTTTATTTGTTGTTGGTAGAGTTGTTGTCGGCACTTGCTGATGGGCTTTAGCAAATGGTGGCAGCATTAAGTCGTCTGTAATTTTGCGACGGGCAAATTGAGGTGCACATGCAGGTGATGGGCTGCGTGGAGGTGAGAGAGATACGGTACTCACTTCCTCTGTTGTCTGCACATGTGCTGGTGTTGTTTTGACAATTGCTGAGGCAGTGATGATTGGCTGCTGCTTGCTTTCATTATTGGTTGTTGTTTTAAGTGTAGTAATAGTAGCAAGACGTGCTGTTGTTGTTGGGCAGAGTCGTTCTTTTCCCAATTTCTTTATTAGAGCAGCTTTTGCGCGACATGCAGCCAGTTTGTCTGGTAGTCCCAATTTTTGACGCCAAGTTTTTCGTTTGTATCCATCATTGTAGAAAGGGCACAAACTGTCTCCAGGGCGATGTCCAATTGGTTTGCTGCCTTTGCTGTCACACACGATGCAAAGTGATGGAATAGGCATTAATTCTAATTTTAATTTATTTCTCTCTGAAGTAGAAAGCTTTTCAATTTGTGCTTGTGCCATTATTGAAATGTCAAAGTTTAAAGTGATTTGAACGTTCAAAGCGCGAGTGGTATGAGGCGGAGCCCAAAGTTCGATATCAAAAAGCATAATAGGGGTGGCGCAGACAACGTTGCAGCAAAATGAAGATAGCACAATGCCGATAAAAATTGAAATTGATGGACACATCTGGCTTGGCCTTTCTTTTGTTTTTGTTATATGTTGAGTGGGCGGCGCATGTCGTTCAGAGAAAGAAAGAGTGTGTGGCCAATATTGAGTCTGAGTACAACGGGTAGACGAGTGTGCAGGCACGTGTTGAGTCTGTGTGCGACGAGTAGAAGAGTATGCAGGCACATTGCTAGCATTTTCATTAATAGGCACTTGCTGGTGAATAATCGACCGCGGGCGATTATTATGAACAGTCGACCGTGGGCGATTGTTGTTTATAGTTGACCGTGGATGTGTAGTCGATTGTGGATGATTGTTTTGAGTAGTTAACTGCGGGCGATTGATTCCACGGCGGGTAGTCGATTGTGAGTTCCTAGTCAGCTGTTTAGTAGTTGACTGAGCATTTCGGCGCACGTTGCGATTGGCGTTGCGGTTATTGCCTAAAGTTGTTCCAGCCATAGGTTCTGTTGGTACAGACGAGTCCAATCGGTTAAATCCACCATTATCAAACGGTTCAACATTGTTTCCAGATTTTCGGTACACCATCACTGGAGAGATTGGTATAGTTGGTAGTTCTCGAGTCCCAAATTCCTTTTGCACAGGCGTAGAAGTTCTGTTGGCGGCCGGCGGTGGAGTAGCAAGTTCTCCATCAAAAGTCCAATCAGTCCAAGTATCATGTTCCGGTTGAGCACTAACATGTTGCTCACTTTCACGTGCTGTCATTTCCGAATTGGTCCAATAAATTCTTTCTGGTGGGATAAGTTCATAGTGTCGTTCTCCTTGTCTCCAACATGCTTTTCCACGGTTGCGACGTAGTGATTTAGCACTTGATCCACGAAATCCATGTCGGTTCTCACGTTCCAGCGGGTTTCCAAAGAGCATGCAGGGTAGGTCAGGTCGAGTCAATTTAACTCCTTTGTTCCAGTAGTGACGGTCGACAGTGCAGTTGGGCATAATCAGTTCCTTGTTGGCAGGTAGCTCAGTAAATCCTGCAAGTCCTGCTGGTCGTCGCAAAGTGCTTTTTGCAGTTAAAAATTCCAGTTCGGCATTTACAGATTCCATTATCTTAGCAATTGCTACTCCAGCTTCAAATTGAGTTTTGTCGTCACGATTCCATCCAAAGTAGTGATGATCCAGCCATCGGTCCAATCGAGTTGGAGTTGTTTTAGTATTGTTGTGAAGGCGCATCATATTGATTGACCAAAGTTCTTCCAAGTTTTCAAAGTTGTTAAAATGATTGATGGATGGCATTTTCTGCTGAACTTTTATAGCCAGAAAGGGGCGTGACCATTGATAATAGTTTGTCGTTGTTAAGCTGGTGACCAAAGTAGGCGGTGCCAATTTTTGTAAGTGGGTGTGCCAAGTTTTCCCATAAGTTTTCCGAGAGTCGAGACATAATGTCGAGATTGTCGAGACATGCATATTCTTCCACATTCTAAGTCGAGATTCGAGACCATAGTTTCCATAAGTCGAGGTTAGCATATTCTCCCGTCCGTAGGGCCCTCCCGGCGCCTGAGTTGCGAAGCAAATTTCAAGTAGTGTAATGAGAAGCACGAGTCGAGCTGCTGCCTTCCAGGCTCGAAATACTGGGTTGAGGCGCACAAAAAGATACAGTAGTCCAATTCCAATAATGAGTGCAAGTAGTAGGGAGGTGATGCTTGAAAACGAAGTCAAGAATGTTGCCAATACTCTTGGGTCAAATCCAGTGTCCCACCAATTGCCTGAGGGTAAATCCAGTGTTTCTGAGTCTCGGTGTCCATGTTGAAATCTTCTCTTGATTGGCACGTAGTAAAGGTCTCCAATGAGTTCAAAGTTAGTTTCTCCTGCAGGGCAGTCAACACGGCAATTGGTCCGGATTTGAAAGTGGTCAAACGGTAAATTCTCCTTTCCAATAGTTCCATTTGGTGAGCATCTTGCTTAAAACACAGTTCCATCAGCACATTCAATGTTAGCAAGTGCATTTCCTCTATCTGTTGAACAAGTATATTGTAGTTGTGCTCCGCTTTCACATTTATAACATCCAGTGAGATTGTGAACTTGAACATGCGAGTTTGAAAATGATGCGAGTTGAAAACAATGAAAAATTGAAAAAATTTGAAAATTTGAAAATTTGAAAATTGAAAATTTGAAAAAATTTGAAAATTTGAAAAATTTGAAAAATTTGAAAAAATTTGAAAAAATTTAAAAATTTGAAAACAATGCGAGTCTTGAAATTCCAATAGTAGTTCCAGGTGCTTCATTTGCACATGTAGTTGTAGCGGTGAGTATCCATAGTCCGCATAGACATTTCCTCTCTCATTTTTAAGTTGTAGTCTTGCCACACTGAGTGGTAGTCTCACTGTTGAGTCATGTAGTATTCTCTCAAAGTTTAAGTCACGGCAGCTGCAGGCGACAGCTCCAGAGTCGTGGTCGAAGATGCAGTCGACGCACACTGTGTTTGATATGCTGCAGTTGAACATCCTAGCATCCGATTCAGTTGCACAATCTAGGTCTCTTGGTATATTCTCCACCATTGCGACGCTGGTCCCATCAGTAATGAATTGCCGGTTCAGGACTGGTGCCGGGGGTGCAGCGACGGCGATTGGTGTCACAGAAACGTTGTTCCAGTTAAACGTCATTCCAGGGTGTAACACAATTGAGTCCATGAGAGGTTTCTTCCCACTGACCTCTAGTTGTAAACTTGCGTGTATGTTGAACTCCCATGTCGGACAAGTGATGAGTTCAAAGGTATTTCCAGTTGTTGGACGAGCAAAGGTCCGGTAGAACAGGCATGCACTCGTAGGTAGGGCGCATCCTTGAAACCAAAATGATGAGCTTGGTTCACATCGCGAAATTCCAGGTAAACTGTTGACTTCTCGTAGTTCTGGTATAACTGTTGACGGTCTGACACTTGCACAGTAGTTTTCTTTGCATGATCCACTAGTAGGACATCTCTTAACAGCAAGTGTTTCCATAGTATAGCTCCGGTACCATCCCTCGGATTTCGGCACACAATCCATCGTGAGGGCATCCACTATAATACTCAAAGTTCCCAAAGCAATTCCATGTTCGTTTCTAAGTAACAAAGTAGTTGTTTGGCCTTTTGGTAGCAAAGTTAATGTTGTGGCATAGTTGAGCACACAAGATATTCCTGTCGGTCCTCGTCGGCAGCTTTCTGACTTCGTTGTGACTGCCACGGTATTGGAGGAATAAGTTTGACTGGCCAAAGTAAGTAGCACGACCAAAGGTATCCAATTCGAAGGTGCGGGTCGTCTACCAAGTATCCGGTCCAGGTGAGCACGTCTCCATTCCTGTCCGGTCTGCTGTAAGTTGCGGCTTGCTAAGTTCAATTGTTGTCTCATAATTCGAGCTCTTGCTGTGATTCCTGTAGTTCTAGCCAAAGTTTGAGCCTGTTGAGTAGTTTTCCTTGTACATAGTGTTCCACATCCCACTATACAGTAACATATTGACATAAGTGCACGAACATTGAAGCTAAAAATCCGTAGTAGACATAGTAGACATCCGCAACAGCAAATAGTGAAGCTCATAACAAGTCCTGTAAGAAATGCTGCCCATCTTGGACTGCATGTTGGGTTGGCGACGTGGTCGATACAGAAGAGACAATCTATCAGTGAACAGTCTCCTATTGCTGGACAAGTAGTGTGAACGGCACATGTTTCGCTGGTAGTCGTCCAGAAGTAACTCTTGCAAGTGTAAGCTTGTAGTAACATTTCCTGGGGCAGTTCATAAGTAACATTTGGTGAAGCTTGTCGTATCAGACAATCTCCTTCACAGCAAATTTCCATTTTTGTTATTTGTGGTGGTGTGCTGACCAAAATTCCTTTGTTTGAACAAGTGAGTAGACATTTAGCACAATCCACCAAAGCTGAGACTGGGGCTAGCAAGTTGAGCACGCAGATAATTGCCAAAATCCATGGTGTAATAACAGTCAAAGTTGTTTTCTGTTTTGCTCTAGGTCGAAGATTCCACGTCTTAGTAGTTGGTTGTTTAGTTGGTTTGGAATGTTGATCCTTCTGATGATCAGTTAGCTCTAGTTCCTCAAGTTCTTCCATTTCAAGTGCTCTGTCTCTAGGTTGTCTCTGAGTAGTATTGTGCCTTCTAGGTTGAGTTCCATTTCCTTTGAAGCTGAGCCATTGATCGTTGTCTTTGGTTAGCATTCGTTCTGTACCGCATTTGTTGATTGAAATCACTGCCACTGATTTGTTTGAGCGGTTGAGTCGAAAAGTTGATTCTCCTCCAACCATTTTGCCAAAGACGGTATCAATAAGGTAGAGTCCTGGTGATATTGATTTCCAGCTGGTAAAGTACTTCCAAAAGTGACGAATGCCAATCATAATTGCTGGTGCCTCATGTGAAGTTGTAACAGCATCTTCAATGTTAGCTCCATGCAAGAATTTCTTATCATTCAACTGAACTGTATTGAATGGCTTTGTTATTTCTTGGACGCGGTTGAGCACACATTTCTCCCATGTTCCATCTTTTCGTTGTAACTTGAGTTCATGCATTGGTGAGTAAAATTTGAGTGGGTTGTTCATTGAGCCTCCAAAAGCTTCAATTTCCATTTGTTCGGCACCTACGCGCGGTGGTTGTAGTTCTTCCACAAGATTCTTGGTAATGTAGCTTGCCATACTACCTGGGTCGAAGAGTACACAAACTTTTTTCTTTGTTCGGCATCCACGTGATGTAACCATTATTTTTCGTGTAAGTAAAAGAGCATTCTTCTTTGCTGGACCACTAGTATGAAGACTGAGTGTTGAGGCTGGTTCCTCTAGTTTGTCCTTGTTCTGTTGTCGCTCCTCACGAGCACAGGCGATTCTCTGTTCCAGTTCTGGTGTACATTGACGGTTCTGGTTTACTGCGGCTTCTTGGCAGGCAAGACGTTGTTGATTAGTTGTACACTTCTGCTTTGGTTGTGATGTCCATTGACATTTCTGGTTTGCTGCGGCTTGTTGGCAGGCCAGACGTGGTTGAGCACTTTTCTGCTTTAGTTGTGATGTCCATTGACATTTCTGGTTTGCTGCGGCTTCTTGGCAGGCCAGAAGGTGACGCGGACCAGTGCATCGGTAGCAAATCCTTTCTTTTTGACAGTCTCGTGCATGATGTCCTTCCTTGAGGCATCTGATGCATCTATTCATTTCTATGAGTCTTCTCATTCGGTCCCTTGCAGTTGAGTAGATAAGGCAGCGGCTTGGCAAATGTCCTGGTTTTGCACACAGTGAGCATATTCCTTGGTTGTATTGTCCTGGTTGAAAGCGTTGTTGCTGAGCCACGGCAGCAAATGTTCTCACAGTATCTCTTAGTGGTGTTGGTTGAGGTTTAACCTCCCTCTTGACATTTGGTGAGTTGTCCATTGAGTGTACACAGTGCAAAACTTCTTCCTTGAGACTGATGATTTCTTGTAGTTGCTTCAGTAGATCCTTGTGGGTCCATGGCCGACGAGATTCCTTTTCACGCATTAGTAGTTCTCGCAGCACGCCAGAGGGTAGCTTGCTTCGGATCTGCAACATAGTTTGAGTTGAGTCAGGCGATTGTCCCTGCGACTCCAATTGATAGCATATTCTGTCCACTGTGTCCATAAAGTTGCGTAGTGATGATGATGCATCCGTTGCCCTCGGTAAGTGCATCAGTTCTGAGTATAAGTTGTCGATAAGTCTCTTTGAGTCTCCAAAACGGTCCTTCAAAATGTTGAGTACGTGCTGGTAGTTGGCGTCCGACGGTTCATAATGTTCAATAGCTTTTCGTGCTGGCGAGTTGGCTGGCAGACACATCAATAAGTAGGTGTGCTTCTGGAATGCTGACAGGGTCGGTTGCTGGTCAACTGCGACTGAAAATGCATTCCACCATGTTCTGTAACGGTTAGCTTCTCCATCGAAGCGAGGTAGTTCCAATGTAGGTAGTCGGACGGCTTGTTGTACCATATTTGGTTGATTCATTTGTTGTGCGGGCAGCTGTTGGCCCTGATGACCCTCCATGGTCCAGTTGATTAGTTCCACAATTCCTCTTGCTCTCTCGTGTAAGTCCATAAAGTGTTCGTGCGGCGAATCCTGCTCGGCCTCAGGTTGCGGCGGATAGTTGTCATAAAGTTCCTCTTCTGCCTGTAGAGCATTTTCTTCCAAGTTGTCCATGTGTTCCAGCCAACGTGTGTTGAGTTCATTCAAGCGTTCCATTGACGATTCCAGTTGAGTTCTGACCAAACGAAGTCCATTAGTTGTTGCCTGATTGATCACTGGTTGATCCAAAAGTCCATTAGCATCTGCAATTCTGTCCCTCATAGTTCGCAAAACAGGAGCAATAGCACGGCGGATTGGTCCTGAAGACGGCATTTCTCTGATAGTAGTCGACTGCAGTAAGTGGGAGTCGATTAGTTATAGTAGGCTGCTGACAGTTGATTAGAGTCGACGCTGACAGTGGTCGATTAGTTGTCTCACACAGATATAGTAGTTGACGGTCGATTGCAGTTAACGACGGTCGATTGTAGTTTGCCCTGACGGTTGATTAGTTGACGGCTGCAGTGCCAACTATCAGTTGATTGCACACACCAGTGAAGTGAAGAGCACCAAACAAGTGATGAACACACTTAGTTGACTGATGAGCAATTGAGTTGAACACACCAGTGGAGTGAAGCACCAAGCAAGTGATGAGCACTCAGTGATTGATGTACAAATTGAGTTGATTGGCGACGGTTGTTGTTGTTGACCCGAGCTGCGCACTGACAATTGATGTGGGCGCTGTTTCCCGGCCGTTGCACCAATTTTTGTGGGCGAGGGATGGATGTCGAGGAACACAGGTCCGTTGAAGTCAGACCAGCCACGCGTTGTTCCAAGTTCCCTCGGCACAAAAAGGAAGTAGTTGTTTTGGCACGTGCAGTCAACTGTTGAACGGTCGACCAATTGTCCTTTCGGTCAATTGTAGTTGACTGTGAACAGTCGACGGCGTTGTTGTTGCAAAAAGGTCGATTGCACAAAGAGCACGGCCAAATTTAGTCGACTGCAAGTAGTCGACTGTTGTTCGCTGGAAGGGCGATTGTTGAAAGAGCAGGCCAAATTAGTCTGCTGAAGGTCGATTAAAAATTAATCGACCGTTGTCACCAAAAGCACTTGCAGGGCGATTGAACAAAGAGGAAAGGGCGACTAAGCTCAAAGAATAAAAACAGCGAAGTAAAAAATATTTATTTTCCAAAGGCAGCCAAATAATAATAAAAGCGAAATAAATCAATTGGGAGCGGACAGAAATAAAAATAAGTAAAAGGCACGTACAAAGTTAAAGTAAATATAAAACTGGGAGCAATGTGAACGAATGAACTGAACATAAGGTAAAAGCAAGTGCTTAAATAACAGTCGGCTGGTCTAGCCTGGGGCGTGGCTTGTAATCCGACCAGCCGAAGAAGAAAAAATGGGCGTGGTTAAAATGAGGGGAGAAAGTTAAACAAAAATAAAATAAAACCCATAGGGCCCAAAAGATCAACGGAAAAAAGTCGCCTGTCGGCGACATATCGAAAAATACCGTATATCGAAAAATATCGAAAAAGACAAAATTTCCTCGGTCGATATTTTTTCGATAATATCGAAAAATATATATCGAAAAATACCGAAAAATATCGAAAAAATATCGTATCGGTCCGGGCTCTACTAAAATGTACGTTACTTAAAAGTTATCTTTTATCTAAATAATTTTTAAAAATTTTTGTTAATTAATTAAAATTTAGTTTTACTTTTAATCTTCGGAGCTATTTTTCGTTGTGTTCTTCGTTTTAATATTGTTAGCTACTCATTTTATTGTGTCTGTTATGATGATGATAATAATGGATTTAGTGGGGCTTATTTAATGAAAATATTGCTTGGATTCTTAATGATTATGTGTATTGGAATAAATTTGTTTGGAGCTGTGTATTTTGAAAGAAAAATTCAGTTAGAATTAAATTTAGAATTTAGTTCTAAATATTTGATGAGCACTAATAAATATTGACAATTAAGTATAATATTGAGAAAGGATTAGGTGTTTGATGTTCCCACAAATTATAGTTTCGAAATCGTGCTGAATACATTCCCAGAATATTGGGGGATAATGGAAGGGAATGTGATTGGATACCCGGGAATAGCTTCACATCGATCGGGGCAGTCGGCAATTGCCCTCACACAAGGAATAGGGATACTAACTACCGATTCCCGTTCTTTATTCAAATTCTTTATTCAATAATAAGCCAAATAAATATAGGATTTTTAACCAAATTCGAACTTAAAGATTCGTCTTTTAGAAAATTATTTCCTGGAAATTCTCGATCAGCTGCAATATCCACAACCACAGCAAATATTCGAAGGACATCAATAAGCGTTAGTGTAATACATCGAGTTCATTTACAACAGCAATCTATCCAATCAAATCAAAGAAAAATTCTCTATGAAATGCTTAAATCTAAAGCTTTTTTTGTTCAGGTTGAGAAAATATTTTAATTATTTTATTTTAAATTTTAAGGGATTTTATATGTCTTTATCTCTATTAGCTCGTTATTCTGGGTTTCATTTAATTCCATTATTTTGTTTGTTTTTGTATGGCAACGGAGTTCAAACAATTAATGAAAGAGCAACAATTAATGTTATTGGAAACGTTTTAATTTTAGTAAGTTTTAAAAGTAGAATCCGAATTAGTGCCTTTAGAGCTATGCCATAGTTTGCTGAGAATCACATGTAAAAGTTTTTACAGTAAAAGATTTTTTTGACAAAATAACATAACCGGCTTTCATTTACTAATACATTTTATGCAAAAATTAAACAATTTTTAATACATAACTTTATTTAAATTAATCGAAAAAAAGAAAATAAGAAGAAATAAAAGGAACA